>JAWZYV010005977.1:0-597532 GCA_038373885.1 Cheiracanthium punctorium | reverse complement strand
TTACAACGATGAAATTCCCCAAGACGAAAATAAAGACGAAATTCCCCGAGACCTCACTAACTACGATAAAGGGTCCGTAAAAAACGGAATCAAAAACACAAGGAAAATCCAACACAAACTTATTCCACTCAGAATCAAAGAACACCAAACTTCAATCTTCATGCAATTAACACTAAATGAAAATTCTATACTTCAAATGCACCGCGTTTAATTTTCAGAATTGCCAGTCAAATTCTGATTTAAAAAAAAAACGATTTTCCAGACCAACATGTTATAAAAAATCCAGACGATTTTCAAGTTTATGACGTCAGCTTTACATATGTTCTCCAAGGGCGGAACCAGAAACTCTTTCGGAGGAGTGCACAAATTGTGAATATTCATTTTATCTAGTGTAAAGCCTGCTAAATATTGGTAAAAAGCTCCATTTATGTAGTGTAAAAACATTTTTCTTGGAGGGGGCGCGCGCCCCTCTGCGACACCCCAAAAAAAACATCAGTGGGTCCGGCCACCGCCTCAAAAGGGGCCCCTCGAAAATATGCTAACGCGGGCCCCTCTGCGAGACCCAAAAAAACATCAGTGGGTCCGGCCAACGCCTCAAGGGGGCCCCTCGAAAATATGCTAACGCGGGCCCCTCTGCGAGACCCAAAAAAAACATCAGTGGGTCCGGCCAACGCCTCAAAGGGCCCTCTCGAAAATATGCTAACGCGGGCCCCTCTGCGAGATCCAAAAAAACATCAGTGGGTCCGGGCGGGCCCCTCTGCGAGACCCAAAAAACAATCAGTGGGTCCGGGCGGGCCCCTCTGCGAGATCCAAAAAAAACATCAGTGGGTCCGGCCACCGCCTCAAAGGGGCCCCCTCGAAAATATGCTAACGCGGGCCCCTCTGCGAGACCCAAAAAACATCAGTGGGTCGGGCGGCCCCTCTTCGAGATCCAAAAAAAACATCAGTGGGTCCGGCCAACGCCTCAAAAGGGCCCCCTCGAAAATATGCTAACGCGGGCCCCTCTTCGAGACCCAAAAAAAACATCAGTGGGTCCGGCCAACGACTCAAAAGGGCCCCTTCGAAAATATGCTAACGCGGGCCCCTGGGCCTGCGAGACCCAAAAAAAACATCAGTGGGTCCGGGCGGGCCCCTCTGCGAGACCCAAAAAAAAAATCAGTGGGTCCGGGCGGGCCCCTCTGCGAGATCCAAAAAAAACATCAGTGGGTCCGGCCACCGCCTCAAGGGGGCCCCCTCGAAAATATGCTAATGCGGGCCCCTCTGCGAGACCCAAAGAAAAAACATCAGTGGGTCCGGCCACCGCCTCAAAAGGGCCCCTTTTAAAATATGCTAACGCGGGCCCCAAAAACGCGAGACCCAAAAAAAACATCAGTGGGTCCGGCCACCGCCTCCAAAGGGCCCCATCGAAAATATGCTAACGCGGGCCCCTCTGCGAGACCCCCAAAAAAAAAACATTAGTACAAGTTGAAGCAAATTAGAATAGTAGACGAAAGAACAGGAAAAAACGAAAAATAACAATAACGCATGCGCAAAACGCAAATTAACAGCTTAGTGACGTCAAATTGAGCAAGCGAATTCGTTACATTCATCTGCTTACGTCACACAGTAGCTAGATTAAAAAACAACTATTACTCATGCCCGAAAGTGCAAGAAATTTCGCATCTTTCAATAGTTCTAAATTATCCAATTTACAATATTTGACGCATTATCATTCCTCCAAAAAAAAACGTCGCCAAGCTCTACACATTTCTTTATGGTTGCCAGTCAAGCAACCATCGGCAGGGTACTTTACTAACGTTGAACATCGCTCACGATGTCGCCAGAACCAAGGGGCACCGGATACGGAACATAGACCGACATTTCAACCCCATACTGCTGTGTGATTTTGAACCTTTATGATGTGCCCTATCTCCCCTTAAAGTTTGTCTTCATCATTATCAGACAGCCTGTATATTTTAGTCTAATATCCGAAAGATAAATTTTAATGACTATGTCATTTTATCTCTCACCCCCTTTATTGAAAATTGTCCGAAAAATGTGTCCCAAGAAAGCGACATAATTTTACATATATTTAAATACTATTAGTTCACAACAGCTTTAATCTATTGTTACAATATTTCGTAAGCTGTAGAATATGCATCACATGTACTTTTTACATATATTTAAATACTATTAGTTCCCAACAGCTTTAATGTATTGTTACAATATTTCGTAAGCTGTAGAATATGCATCACATGTACTTTTTACATATATTTAAATACTATTAGTTCCCAACAGCTTTAATGTATTGTTACAATATTTCGTAAGCTGTAGAATATGCATCACATGTATTTTTCTACACGCTTAAACCAAACGAGCGAAATTCGATCAGTCGGAGCGAAAAGTGAGCTTCTCCTTTAGGAGCGTTTTTCGATCATAAGACAGGAGCGGAATATAACAATGAGAGGGGAGGGGAAATTCTCGGAAAAGATAGGAAGCGAGGAGAGGATTCTCAGAAAAAGGACTACGTAAAGAGCCCTTTCGCGGAAAAACCGGTCGATTTCCAAGGAAACAGATCGCTCCGCAGTGTATCGTTTTTTTCGCTCTTTGGGTTTAAGCGTGTATAAATAGGTTACAACCATAAAAATTTCAACATAAGGTTACCAAGCGAAATACACGAACGGTGAGAGGTAAAATGACATAGTCAATTAATATCGTTTTAATATGGTAATAATGAAACTAAAAAAATTAGGGGTGTTCAGGGGGGGGGGCGGGTCTCCCCCTGACGAGGCTCGAACAGCCGAGTTTTAATATTATTTTATTTATTAATTAACATCTTATTCGGTAAATTTTTGCAGTTAATATATATCAAGCAAGATATTGAAGATCAACATATCACCTAAAAAGCATTTCGATAAACCACCCAATATAAATCACATTTCTACCACACTGCTTTATATACGAAATATTTCGCGTGAATCTTCTATATTACGTAAATATTTTTAAAATGTCAACAAGCTAATATTTACTGTAAACAACATCACGGGTCAGAACTATTTTGAAAGAGCTTGAAAGGAAGCTATATGGGAAAACATCTGGCTCATTACCAAAATTCCAAGCTTTTAAAGGTTTATAAATAAGGGATACTGTGAGGTTCAGGATCACCTCTAAATTTTTATATTAATCCATTTTTAAGGAATATTTTGAACATTGTCTTGAATTTAATTCTTACTTCAGTTAATGACAAGCATGTTACATTTGAGATTTACAAATAGTATTCGGACCCCCCCCCCCCCAATTTTATTTCTGTTTATTTTTTGGTTGTTAAATAAAAGGGAGTGTACTTAATTCAATAGGTGTTATTAGTTTTAATTCGCAAAAGTGAAGAAAGCATTAAAATGTTTTTGAAACGTTGTGCAAATTAACAACGTCAGAAACCAAGAGTGAATCAGTTTAAGATGGCCACGAATAATAATAAAGATGGTAAGGTGATCAAGAAAGTGACCCTTAACTTCCCAAGGCAGTCAATATTATTATTTTAAACAGAGTGATCAGCTTATAGAATACATTTAAGTTCAAGAAATGAGTCAATAGAAGACTATGCGAAGAAATCTTGCTTTCAATAATTCAATAAGATATACACTGTGCAACAAAAGAAGAAAAAAAAAAGCTTTCACGTTTTGGTCTTTACCGAATCCTTACTTAACAGGCACACGGCCGGGTGGGTAAACACTATATAAGATGTAAAGATCCCATGTTCGGGACTACGTACGGCTCTCGATCTAATGGTCTGGAGTTTTGGGAGGTTTTCTCCACATGTAACGTCAATGCGCGTTTCATCGCCTTAAAAAGCCCTCTGACCAAGGCACTCCCCTGGGCAGGTGCCCCACGTGTAAGCTTGCCATAACATAAAACACACAACCTTGCTTAACAATATGTATGTATAATAAAAATATTCCTCAGAATTTTTCGTTGCTAACAAAACGAAAACAAAAAATGCCACATTGTATATTCATTTCCCGAAACAGTAACTGCTGTTGCCAAAAAAAAAATGCAAATATCGAATCGAATGAAATCGACATGGTAGCTTGTGCCAAATTAAAATTATGTATGATTATGAGCTTATAACTATGAAGGACAAGACAAAAAAGCAAAATAAAAAAATATACATACAAATAAAAATGCTCCCGCCTCCATAAAAACAGGATAATTGACTGAGATTTCCCAGAACAGAAGCTTTAAAAATTCCTACGTCAAATGATATTCTACACACACACACACACACACAAACGAACATGCTGCCATGCCACGCAAATAATATGAGTCTATAAATGAAGAAAAAAAAGTTTCTACATCGAAACATATTACCGATCCCGTAATTGAAGATCATTACTGTCTCAGACTTTTCAAAGCAATTGGCTGTCATAAATAAAGGTAGCTCGATTTGCAAAAAGAAAATTAAAAGAGAACGGGTGAAAGCTTAGTATTGATTTCTTTACATGAGAGGCAAACTCGTATGAATAAAAGAATTCACTTACCATGAGGGTCATAAAACTGAAGTACGTTTGATAAAAATTATACTATGTCACGTGTCAAGTACTGATCAGATCTCAGGAAAAATGAGACTATAACCTCAAACACTCATTTATTCTATTTTTTTTAAAAATAAATTCAGTCAACAGCTGTTAACATACAGAAAAAAATTATTAACAGTGCAGAGTTCAGATACCACAGGTTTAGTTGGAATGGAAGGGGGGGGGGAGAAAAATAATATAAAATTCATGAAAAGCATTCATGGATAATTTTACAAACATCTTTCTTTTCAATTTCCTGGAAAGCGATATGTTTCAAGTCATAGAAAATTATCTGGTACCTCCTCGGAATTGACCTGAATTAATTATAGCTCATATTAACCAAATTGGTTCAGCCGTTCCCAAGAAACCTGTGAACATACATTTGAAAAAAAACCATACACCATAGAATTTACTCTTTTTTAAATTCTGCTGAAAAGTTTAAATATTTTTCACACATTTTTTTATATATGCACAGTTTGGCAGGTCGAAATGATCTACAATTCAACATCCCGTTTTGGGGCAAGTAACCCCAGAAAGAATGATTCAAACATGGTGGCGAATTTTCCTTTCTGACATAGCACATTAGTCACAAAACGTCAAAGGAAATAAGCTTTAAATAATATGCTGTCATTTCTAATTGAACAATTGAAACCATCTTGACTTAAAACTAAAATGCACGAAACTTTTTTTGATGCAGAATAAATGGATTAACACAATGAGGAAACTATTTGAAAAGGTTAAAAAATGAATATGGGAATGTATATGTATTTCCATATTCATTTTTTTTAGCATTTTCTATATTTTTATGAATTATAAACGCATTCTTTAATTTAACTAATATTTTAAATACAAATCAAAATTTTATCTTTACGCAGAAAAGGGAGCTACTTAATGCTTATCTACTGAAGTTATTTAAGGATTGGAAAACTGTATTAACAGTACTGACATTTAAAATAAATTAACATAGGGTTATTTAAAGATAAATTTTAAATAGATTTTTCTTTTTAAATTTCAAAACCAACAATAGAGCATAAAAATTTATTTTTATTTTATTTATTTATTTTGTGGGGGCAGAGGAAGTTGAAGTATATAAATTTCTTCTAGTAAAACAAAGAAAATTTATTTATGGCTTCAGTTACGCTTCTTTAAACAAAATTTATCAACACATAACTAATATAAAAAATTTTAACCGCTTATTGTTTAGCCGATATCTATGTATCATATATATAGAAAACAGACTGATAAAATATTGCTTGTATTTTAGAAGTAGTGATTTAATTTTTCCTGATATTTCCTTTTATCATTAGCTTATTCATTTTTCAGTATTTGTTAAAATTTAATAACTTTTACTTTTTCTTTTGTCGTGTTGAATTCCATTCTGAAGTAAACTATAGTCTTTTTACTGAATGTTTTGAACTTGTATTTTGCTTTAACATTGTACACATGACTCTTTAATACAAAATTTACTACATACAGTATTAAGAAACATCACAATAAGAACGATAATTTTTTGTATTTGTTCATAAAATCTGAAAAACAACGGCAACAACAAATTAGACATTAAGCCTCATATTTATTAATTGCATGATCAATACAATATTCCATTTAGCTCATCCCATTTATTTGCATTACTCTTACAAAATACCCGCCTAATTGACTGTTGATAGCCCACTTACACGCATCGAAGCACATTGGAAAAATACACCCTGGTTCCACCCTCCAAAATGATTTTGTGTACCATTTGCAACGAAGAGGATTCGTTTTTGAAGCATTCAGCCCCTTTCCCAAACCAATGGCGTGGCGGAAGGTTGTTTACTGTAAGAAAATGTATACCTGAAGCAAGAGTACAAGAAAAGAAAGGAAAAACAAAATACAAAATTGGGAAATAAGATCTAAATGGCTCTTTCCGCAAAAGTTGAAATTCAGACCATAATGAAGGGCTCATTACGTCTTTTGTCTATTGTCACTGGTATTGTGTTTTTGTTTTGAAAAAGCCAAGGGGGAGGGGGAGCAGCTTAATAACTTTCCCTGTCAACGAGAAACGTATTGACTAATAGCTGCATTGAGCTGTTGTGTATGTATTTCGAACATACAGAGGGTGTTTACAAATTTTTAGAACTCTATTGGGGCCGTTTAGTAAATGTTTAAAATGTTGTTTGCCGGCAAATGCCGAGTTTTGACTCATCACCATCAACCAACGGGCTCTCCAGTACTTTTGTGAAATGCCGTTAAAACATCTGAGTGCATTGCACTTTTTCAGGTGATCAGCGTCGAAGATGTCCAGTTTCACATAAAAATATAAAGGGGAGTCACTTACATTAAAATGATGTAGCCTGGGAAGCAATCATGCCCTGTCAAAAGTCCAAAAATAGCAACTGCTAAAGATCATGGGAAATCTGGGATTAGATTTTGATGAAGGACATTCCATCTCATGCCTTCTACAGGCTTTAAAATGTAAAGACCATTTATTTAAATGTTCTATTTGTTAGCTTTTTCTGACTATAGTCTGCATTGCGATTTCCGTGATAGAAGGGCTTTGGGTAAAATTTCCATTACTTTCTAGAGTCTATCAACAATGGTGGGTTGCCGAATTTGGAGCACCTATGACAAATGGTCTAGGTGACTATGAGAACATCCAAACAAATAGATTCTAAAGATTTATCAATATATAGAACATGCAACAATCTGAAGATGTCGATTATATTCTGTAGAATATTTTCTCAATATTTATTGAAATAAGTGATGAAATGCGACTATAGTACACGTACAATGAATCATTTGCTGAAACTTTCGGATTTTACCAAACTTTTTTTAAATTTTACAAAACCTTTAGCTTTACGTCAATTTACATTTCCAAAGAACGCTAAAGCTGAAAGTACCAATTCCTTTCATGATTAGCTTTAAAAGTATGAATCCGAAAGCTCAAGCATGCTTGTGCAGTTTGTAGGAAATGATACGTGTTTTAGAAGTGTAGTAAAATGTTTTACAAAATAATTGAGACAATTAATTTTATTTATTTAGTTTGCAATTTGTTTTTCAAAAACCTTGATAGCTGTGGGGGTGTGTGTCTTAAATCATATTCCAAAATGATATATTATTCTGTAAATCAGCGTTTCTCAACCTGTGGGGCGCGACCCCCAAGGGGGGCGCAGAGTGTTTGCAAGGGTTGGGCGTGCGAAAAACCAAAGAGCAAGTAGTGATGCATGTTTTCAAAAAAATCCTCTTATTTATTCTCATTTTTACTCAAAAATGTATCCACTTTCGCTTAAAATGTTCATTCAAACTTTACTGATAACATTATTTTGTAGAAAATTCGACTAAATGTTCATTGTTAAAGATTAAAAACTGAATGTATGCTGAAAAATGTGAGGGGGGGGCGACGTTAAAAAGGTTGAGAACCGCTGCTGTAAATGCTTTTTAAACCATCAGCTTAAAGGCATTTCAAAGAAAATATCTCTACTATAAAGGGTAAGTTTAAAAAAATTTCACTGAAATACGGTATATCAACAATAATAACAGGAAAAATTTGTTAATTCGAAAAGGGTATGAACGGAAAACAGGTTTTATATGCAAAGATATAAATTGGGGCTTACAAGTTGCGTGAGGTTTGAAGTTGTCTACGTGTGCACACCTGTATTCGCTACGTCACAGAAAACTATACAATACCTATGAAAGTACTGATTTCGATCATGACCTGCTAAAATGGTCTTTGAAAATCACACATTTTTCTTGTGAAAATCCAAGTTTTTCACGTTGAACGAGGAAAAATCAACCTTATACAGATTAATACTATAAAGCAGAGTTGCTCAAATCTTTTTCTGGTGAAGGACTTTGAGGGTCTTTGAATTTCGGCCGAGCATCTTGTGCAAATTTGAGTCTAGTGAATTGGAGGCTAAACCAACAGATATTTTTTCACGAAGCACTTGCTACCTTCGTGAAAACCTACAATAGAAGATTCAGAGAATATAAAATAAATAATTTATTTTTCATTTAATAACCTTTTTAAATCAATTTTACAAAGTACTTGACCTTTTCTATTTTTGTGTTGAAACTATAATAATCCCACTATAAATCCTGATATAACCTAAAATCTCAACTTACGAAGATAAGCACGAAAAACTAGTTCAAGCTTTTTTTTGCATCCCTTAAATCAAAGATATTTTAGGCAAGACTTATAACCCAGTATTCAATTAACAAAACCTTCTATTTCTTATCATATAAAATTAAAAAAAAATTCTTCCATTTTATAAAATTATATTTCCCCCCCCCCTTTAAGATTATCTGTAAAAGCGCGGATTTTAAGATGTCCCACTCATGTTAACAAATCACTAACAACATTTTTTATATTATGTGCCAATACTTTTCATATCATGTACTAATATTTTTCACAGACGAGTTCAAACGCGCCACACGATTCAAGCACCTTTTTTACTTCCAGACGTTCACAAGCAGAATTGATAAATATGAATAAGAGTAGGCTTCCTGTATGGGAAGAAAAGTAATAAAGTGTGAACATGAGATTGAAATTGTTGATCTGAAGAAGGGGATTCCAGAATTAATTTTTCAGCTATTTGGTAGGGGAGCAGAGATGACTTGATTTTTGATGAAAACGTACTTTGGAGAGAACAAAAGTTTTCTTTAGAAATAAAATATTTTGGGGCATGAAATTATTTCAAAAGTCTACAGTCTGTCTCAAATCAATAAGTAGGCTCGACTATGCACCATTTGAAATCATCCAAGGCGACAAGTTTGGCGCATGCTCTGCTGTTCAGCCATTCTTGCTCTAAAGTGTAAAATGAGGCAAATGAAAAAAACTTATTTTTAAAAGCAAAACACGCTAATCCTCCTTAATCGAAAATATTCTTTGGTCATGAGGTAAGGTATTTCGTATTAACTCTAAAAATATTTCTTCGTCGAAAAGTTGACAGTTTTGCTACATCAAAAGGCGCACAAAGATTGGTCATTTTACTTTTCTTAGTTTCTTTGATAATCTGGAATTCCGGAGTTCTGTTTTTTTTCCAAATTTTACCGCGGATTTTCGCATCGCACTACAAAGCAAGGTCATTCAACTGGAGTTTTGCTCTAATGGTTTGCAATTCCAACCGTGCAATTTCGATAGCAATCGAGACTCTCCCAAATCAAAAGACAAAAGACGAGTAAGAACAGAAGCCAATTGATCGAACTGGAATAGTTGGTTCCGAAAAACAACAATCATTAGACTTTCTTTTTTGTCATGCCAAGTGAGAGGCGATCGCGGTGACACACATGTTCTCTCTTTGTGTCGTCGAACTGTTCGATGACTTTCTCTCCACTTTCAATTGACTTGACACGCCATCCAATCTAAAAGCGGACCCCGTAACCCAGTGAGTCTTTTCTTGGATGTCGATTATCGTTGTTAACACTGCGGAAGTGGGGTGACGCAGAATTTGCCTACTTCCGCGGTTACGCGCCACTGACGTCGTCGCGCGTGTTCCAGAAGGGTTATTCACTCTCACCTTGGCATTTCCAAAATAATCCCCCGACGGTGTGTATGGTAAACACAGTCTGAAGCATCCTACGAAAAATGTGTAATAGTATATCTGCTATTAGGAAAGATTTAGTCAGTCAGGAAGTTTATCTGTGAAAAGCCCACCACTTTTCAAATTGAGCTAATGTTATTAATTAGTACCATACACTGGATCATTTTGAAATGATATTTCATTTATTAAAATCAAATACTAAATGAAGGGTCCACGGGAAGAACGATGAGAGTCCAATACAACTGATTTTCCAAAAAATCGAAAGGCGCACCGGACTTTCCACGTTCTTCCCCAGTAAACTGTGGGCTATTTTTTCAGTGTGTTTCTCATCATTCTTTCCGCTTATGGGTTCGGATATTAATAGTGCCACTAATGAACAACAGAATGCAGTAGAAACCTCAACATTGACGAAAAGTGGGCTCTCATCGTTCTTCCCGTGGACCCTTCAAATGTAATAGTTGCCTTAAAATTTTCGACACATTTAGGTTTTCCCTATTTTTTTAAAAATAATTTTCTTAGTGGTTAGCCAGTTAAATTAGATAGCAATACTTTACTTATGGTTTTGATTTAGCTACCAGTGTTTAAAAAACAAAAAGCATTTTTTAGTGTATATTATACTACAGTTTTCTTGGAAGTACGTGGAACTTCTTACTTGGAATTACTTACCTTTTTCATAATTCTGGAGAAGCAAACAAGGGATTAGCAACATCAACATATATTGTATATATGCTGCACATAAATATTAATGTTTATGTACTTACATGTATATATATATATATATATATATATATATATATATATATATATATATATATATATATATATATAACGTCATTAACTGATATTAAAAAGGACTAGTTCCGTTTATGTTAGAAGAGATTTGTAAAGCATCCGTCAATAGTTATTCGTTAATAAATTTAGTTATGCAAAAGAAAGATTTAGGAAAGAATTTAGTAGAGAAGTAGAGAATTTCGTGGTAAGTGTGATAGAGGGATTTTCTATTCAAAATTCAGTAACTGAAATTTATTACCTTTTTACGTTATTAAAGAGCAACTAACGTTTATTATTTGCCAATACTTTAAATCTTACATGCGCATAACAGAAAAGGAATACGAGACTTTTATCCATTCTTAACCCAGAAGTGGCGTGGCCAGAAAATTTTCATGGGGGGGGGGTTACGACTACTGCAACTCACATATATGCATACATGTGTGTGATAAGGGAGTGAAGAATATATATTTTATATGGCAAAAAATTCCTCATGGGGGATTATGACCCCCTAACCCCTTGGCTACGCCTCCGTAGCCCAGTAAATATTACAAGTGGATAAAACGTAGTGAAATTTACGTAGAATAAAACTAAGGATTTATTCTAGGGATGGACGCGAGACGAGACAGAGATTTACAGCTTTTTTTTGCGAGACGAGACAAACCTTTTAAGCTATTTTGCGAGACGCCTATTTTTCGTCTCGAGTCCATCCCTAATTTATTCTCATCGTTGTTGAGACGGCGACAGAAGGGATTTGCAGCACAGATGGAATGCTGCAAATCCCTAAGTAGTAGAGTAAGAGAGTAATTTAGACAACTAAATTACTCTTCTTATAGAAATTTTCTGTAGTTTATGCTCTTTGGAATAATTTTGAATCGATGTAGATTTATATTAGATCTCTTCAGTGCGTACTTAAATTATTCATATTTACTGAATGGTTATCAGTGAACATCTTAGATTTGACTAGAAGGAATCAAACAGCGAGGAAGCTTCGTTTTAAAGAAGAGGTTTGAGGTTTTCAAAAATCGTCCTCATTGACACCAAGAGAACTTGGCACTTGGGGGTAAAAAACTGCTTTACGATTTTAATGATGACCGAAGCTATCAGTATGATTGCTTCTGACATAATCGCAATCCTCTCAGACTGAGCAACTCTCATGGACTTCAAAGGTGAACCCTGCCCGGTTCGTAGTACTGGGACTCAACATATGTCACATTGGAATATGGCACTCTGATAAATAAATAAACTGAAATAAAGTCAATGGCATTTAGTATAGGCTCTAAAACTGAGTTTGACGAAAGTGTCCAAAGACAAGATAAAAAAAAATAAGTAAACAAATAAATAAATAAAAACTCCGAAAGCGTAAAAGGAAAATGTAGTCTAATTTTTCGAAGGAATTTTGCTTTCTAGTTTCAGCTTAAATGAAAAATTAAGAATAACATTTAGATACTATGCCTTTAAATACACATAATTTATTCATTATGTTAGAAGAATTTAAAGAGGGTCGCTTTTACTGCAGTAGCAATAACGCTACGGGCAGACAGTGAAAAGTGCATGAATAATCGCGCTCATTTTGTCACCAGTCTCATCGTTGTCTATCTTAAGTCGTTGACTCCCACCCTTTTACCATTGGCATTCCATTAACCCTTCCTAGCAGAATAAAAATCTTCTCAGATTTACAACCAAAATACTTCTGAGCAAAAGACATTCTCCACCCAGCTCATCGTATGACATGCGAATCTCATTGACCTCTCAGAGGACATGCAATTGAAAAAGAGAGAAAAAAAATGAGACTTCTTACGGTGGCAAAGGTTTCATATCTATCCCCTTGGTCTCTCGATCTCTAAAGAGACTCTTCTCTCTATCAAAAACCAGAACTCTTAAATTCAATGGTCTCCGTGTCTTAATGGGGAGCGACCTGCTGGGCATAGCTACTAGCTTCAATGGCTGCTGCAGGAGGTGGTAGTTATTCTATTTTACGGAGTTATAAGCCGAGGGCCGCTCGTTTATTTTCATGTAATAGGAAAGGTTGGACCGGTTGTATTTTTATGCTTCAGAGTGCTCCCGTTGAGTCCTGAAGACGATCGAAAACAGTAAATTGTAGTCACAAATACACGAGGCGTGCAGTTTTAAGGCCATCGCTAGTCAGTAAATTCCTACTCCAGAAGTATGCCCTTTCTTAGTTTAAATTGCGGATATCAATACAGTCCACTGCTGAATTGCGTAACATAATATATATTTACAGGCTTATATATCGATTTAGCACTTGTATTTTACTGCCGATAAGATGATTATTCAAGATCCAAAAGGATTTGCCTGAGACGACTAAATGAGACTGCTATGAAGATCAGATATCATAGCAAAAATCCTTCTCATGCAATAATTGCTTAGCAAGCTTCTATGTTAATAATGTTTAGTATTTTTAATTTGTGAAAAGTTTCCTTGTATAACATGGTAAAATATCTGTAAGGAATGAAATAAAATTTAGTTGCAGGGATGGGGATTGCTGAAGTTGAATAATAATGTTTGAAAATTTTTGAGAATTATTTTTTTTTGGATAAAATTCTGTAAAAATTTTGCCTGCGTATTCCATGAAATCGGCTTCAGTGAATGAATTGAAATTTTGTTACATTGCAGGTGGTGTAAAATTGCAACGTTAAGTATAAATTGCTGGCTGTTAAAAAGCCATTCCCAGATATTCTTTATTTCAATTAATTTAACACTCATCACTTGCATCTTTCTTTACAATTTGAAATGGTCTGTGGATGCTGAAACTTAAAAGCTCGTTCTACGAGAAAAAGAAAAAAATCTCTACTGACACTTTGAGTCAGCAAATTATTATTACTCTTTAACCAGTAATCTTTTTTATTAAGGGAAGTTATTACTTTACATACTATAACTTTGCCAATATCCCAATTCCATCTATGAATATAATCCTACGATGTAAATAAAAATTCACTCTTCAAATGTCTGCAAAAAATATTAATCCGTCAGTGGAGATTTATACTTCATCTGGCACACTGTAAAAAGTGAAATAGCTGATTGTCGTCAGTATTTATTAATCTAGAGTAATTTGTTTTGGCTTTGAACCTTTTTTTCCCGAAAATAAAAATGTTAGAAATAGTAATTTTAAGAATCTGGTTAATTTCGTTAACAAATAAGATGTCTAAAAGGAATTTACTGAATTTATTTGAGCAAGCCCAAATTTCAAATTTTAGAATGTGTGTCTAAGTATCACAACATTATTAAAACCAACTTTATCATGAACTTGGAAAAATTCATAAGAATTTTCTCTTTCTCATTCAAGTTGGTTTATACATTTTGGTTTACTGATTATGTGTTTGGATGAAGCTTTTAAACGTCTTAGAAGCGACTTAGAATCTCGAATAGATCTTTGAAAAAAAAAAAAAACTCAAATCTATCCCCGAGAGACTAACAATCAATGAAAAAAGACATATCAGTCCAACAGAAATTAATTTTCTTCTAAGGTCTGTAGTCGAGCAAATGCTATAGACCTTCTTTTATTCTTCAAGTTAGAAGAAATATGATTCTTATTTAAATGATTCTTAATCGCTGTTCACCTTTTACCCCTTTCAGGGAAAAATAGTAATACAATAAAGAAAAAGAAACTTTTTCTCTTTACTTTTAAGAGATAAAGCAAACAATATCTAAAAAAAAGAACACTTCTTTTTGTGCTGAATCTATTAACACCATCCTCTTAGTTTCACAAAAGAGGTGTTCGTTCAAGAGTCAACTGATCAATCGTATAAAAATACTTTTTTTAAAATTACGTCAAACCGCTCCCTCCGTCCATCCACAATCTGTCATTCCCCATAAATTTAATCTTCTATCTCTTCAGACTTCGTTACATATTAAGTCGAACATGATTCTGTTTTTGGTCAACCATTCATCACAAAGCTTCACGAAGTGCCTCTTAAGTGAGGTAACGTGATTCATCTCGCTTTGAGGCACATCACGTTCTTTATAGCTCTCTGTGTTAGGCAACCTGATGAGGGCATTTCAATTCGAAAACTAGAAAAGATGGGCCACTTCATTTCGGGAACTGATGCTTCTGCAGCAAAGATCTGGTAACCAATTACGTCTGTAGTTTTACAAAACATGTGATTTATGATTGCACTTTAAAGTAAAATAATTACATGAGATATTTAAAGTACTATATTGGGATTCCTCTACACGATTTGCCTATTCTATGAATTGTAGTGAGGGAAAAAAATAAAAGTAAAAAGAAACATGAGTTACTAAATGCGTTTTACACTTACTGCTTCTGTCTAATATAATAGTACTAGAAGTCAAAGGCCGTTGTGGAGGCAATTACAACGAGTGCTAGAAAAAATATGTCAACACTCAATATAGTTAATCTTCGTCCACTTAAAATAAATAATTTTTATTTTTATTATACACCGGAATCGAATTTCGTGCTCTTCTGTAAACGTGCGGAAACTTTTCGCATTCTCTGGGAACAGCCTCTCTGACATTCATGCAGAAGAAATAATTTTATTTCTGAAAAAGAATAAACTGGGTAATCTGGAAAAACTATTTAAACGAATTGGAATCGCAATTTTCCCTTCAAAACCTGATAACCGCGACTTCTAGTACATGACGTCAATGCCAGTTGCGTCAGCTAATTTTGTTAATCAAATGATTCACTTTTTTTACTCTGGGAAATAAAATGGAGCTGAAAAGAGCGAAAAATCGCTTAAAAATTGGAGGACAGATGGATTTTCAGGTTTGTAAAGAAGCGCAGATTGTTTTCAATATTTGTTATGCATAATTATGAAAACTTTCAAGCTGATCGTAGAAACGGTGTAGATTTTATTACGTTTTTTGGGGGTTAACTTTTTAATCTTTTTGGAGTAATGGTGGTAAAATGTTTATATTCGAGTGGTTGAACCAGAATTGTTACAGTGAATCAGGGATCAGCAAAATTATATAGTAGGATTATTAATTTCTGAGGGTTGCGTTCCGATTGAAAATTTCGTTAAAGGAAGGAATTCGTTATTAGGAGACTTCATTATAGAGGGACTCTTTTTTCTAAATTCTGCACAAATTGAAACGAAAGTCACTAAAGCTACAATTCCAAAAGTGGCTCAGTGTATTTCAGATTAAAGTTTATTCTTTCCTCCCTCTCACACGCACTGACATCTAAACTTAGCAATGATCTATAACAATGCACTTCAGAGCATTAAATGTTATAAAAGTACACTGTAACCAAATTGGGCCAAATCTGTATGAACGTTCAGATAAATGAGCCATTTCTGACTGGAGCGTCAGGATGGCAATATGAATAGTTGGTTAACATTAAAAACTTATCGATTCAAAACGACTTTCCAATTAAATAACAGAACTATACTAAACTAATGTATATTCTCTCTTGCTTCCGCGAACTCTCATAAATGAAATCTTTCAAAATGCATTAAATAACAAAAACGAATTTTTAATTGCAGATTTTCAGTCCGTTTAGGAGGGCCCCTTACTATATCCTTTAAACGTTGAGTGAAGCTGAAGCTTTCTGATCATTTTCGCAAATCAAGACCTGATGCTTTCGTCAAAGCAGCCTTCAAATCTCAGTTTGTTTATTTGGATAAGAAATACGACATTTGTTATTACAACATCTTTATTGTCACTCTACAGTATCAAGAAAAATTAATAATCTATTACAATTAAAGCACAAATTTAATGAAGAAAATTACGATGTTACAATAACTGTTTGGATAACAATGTTTGAAAATGGATGCTTATCGAGTTCTTTACTTTCGAAGGAATGAACTTTCTGGTTGTCATGGGTTGGTCGCAGTCGACATTTGCTGATAGTAATTTTCAGCACAGAAACCTTACAACAGCACTTCATTTGTTATTATTATAAATTATTGAAAATCACAGACGCGAGACATTAAACTTGGGTGGCGCATCATATTTCACTGTATTTTGACAACCATCAGTGATAGTATTCGTACATGACTTCATAAAAAATGATGCACAATACAAATGACTTTTAAGACAAGACAGCTTCCCTTTATTTCCTACACTTTTATTAATCCACAGCTTCCTCTTTCTGTTTACCAGAAACAAGAGATCAGAGGCATAACGATGCATCATTCCTATCTCTCACATCAGTAAGTAGCAAACTTAATAAACTTAGGATAAATACATGTCAAAAAGATGTTCCACTGTTTGAAGCATGAAGCTTTGTTGGAACCAAGTTCATTGCAAGCGAAAATGACCAAAGATCGAATTGGTTCTTCAGCAGGGTCCATGACCACTGGTTGACCTGCCGCGTGGCATGCTCATTCGGACCTGTCATCGACCAGACTTCAAGCGATCAAGTTCATCACTCATATTCCCCAGCGAAGATTCTTTCTAAAACAGCGATCATGGAATTGAAACGCCAAAAATGTGACAGAGCGTGAAGTTCTTTTTGATGGAATGAATATATTAAATGGAAACAGCTGGAAAGTGTGGAAAACCATTGCATTAAATTTTCATTGCGTTAAAAATTTCATTGATCTTCGGTCGTAATTATGATTATCAACTGTTATTATATCTCTTAATGGTTTGTTTGTATTAAAAAAAAGTTTAAATAATGATTTTTATTTATTATTGCGGCATAAATATTGATAAAGAAGTAAAAATAATTCTTTCTGTTTCAATAAATTCTTTATTTCCATTTTTTTTAAATGTTAGTTAAATTTATTGACTCTTAAGAAAGTTAATTCTAACATTCGAATTATTTTTTAACTCTTTTAGGGTGTTTTGCCAATTATTAAGCTCTGAATTTCGACCCCCAGCTTTCAATCTCTTAACAAGTTAATTACGAAACAGCTTTAGAAATTATTACATAAAAACTTGCCAAAGTAAATTTATTTTGTACGACTTAAAAGAAAGAAAAAATTATTTACTTTGAAAATTCTTCTATTAGTTATATCTTGCGTAAGTGGCCTAGTCAAAAAACACAAAGCATGGAATAATTGACAGGCTATATATTTCAACAACAGTTGTATTGAAATATCGGTCTACATTAAAAGTAAATTTTTGACAAATTGCATAGGCATCTGAAGAAAAAATGTATCATTTTTAAAATGTGGGCATTCTTAATTTAATAAATAGCTGTATTGTAATATCTAAACCCTTTTTTTTCTGTAAATTTATATTTCCAAAATTATTTTTAATTAAAAGATTGCAAAGTAATGTAATTCGGAGGAAAAAGCCACATTAAGGATTTTTTTGCTTAATAGAGACAAATTTGAAGTGATAAGATAATGAAAAAAACACTATGCTTTTCAATTTTTAATTAGTTATATATACTCATTAATTACTTACCCAGTATGTATATGATTAAAAATATAATGTTGAATAAACTTTGTGATTTGTAGCGTGTTCCCTCATACATAAGGAGAAGATGCCACCAGTTATGGTGGAAGAAAACTAACACAAACATCGAAAAATTACCTATGATGTACCATAACTATGGCGAAACACACAAATTTATTAAACGAAAAATTTTCATAATTATTTAACGAAAACTAATTGGAATGCAGGTTTGAATGTTAACCTGCACAGTATTTCATTTAGTACAAATTATTACTATTGCAATTTTCGTACAATCATTTCTTGCATTTGGTGCACTGAATCCAATAACACTTGAAACCGTTTTTAGCTCAAATACCTACAGAAAAATTTAATAATTTAATTATTATACTAAATTAAATTTGATTCTGCCAAGGAGCTCGTCCGTTTTCCTTTTGTTTTGTCGAGGCGTAGTCTGTGTGGTAACAAAATGTGAATTATATATACTATGTTTAAATTTTTAATATCTTACATAGGAAGATACATAAAATACATAGGAAGATTTGCAAAACTAAAAATACGCATATATTATAGACAATGCAAATTATTATATGAAAATAATAGCATTGTATTATTTAAAATTATATTAAAATCATAATTATAATGTTAAAGTTACAATTATTAATTCCATTTATATTTTACACTATGACATACAATATACAAAATGCAGTATAAAATTTATTAAAACAAGTATATCTGTGAAGATGCCATACGTGCTTATTTTCGTATTGCTGCATGGTTAAGGCCGCATGTACTTGCATTGTGTGTGTAATAGAATGCGGAACCTTCTATCTATGTTGATATAATATCTTAATTAAAATAAAACATTATATTTAAATTTATTAAGTTTCAATATAATGAGCGGAATATAATAAGGGCCTTATTTACCAGTTTAAATGGGATTAAAAACGATGGGATAAGATTTCTCATACAAGAGAGTGAAAATTGCTATTTGTTGACACATGAATATACTAGCAGCAAACATGGTGTGATGTAGATCACATATTTAATATTGTCATTTGTATTCTGTTTCTTAATTTAATCAATCTAAAATCAAACATTTTAACTTTGATTTCTGTTCTCATTTTTCATTACTTAGTTGTTCAATATTTGTATTTCGCTTTTCACCACATGGTATAGCCTTTTAATTGTTTATTGTCCCGGCTGCTGGTCGCCTCATGAGCTATAAGTTTTTCCAATCGTAACGTATTTTTTACTCCCTTCTGTTTCCCCTCTGTTGGCGCTTACTTTTCGCATATTTTATTTTGATGCCATTCACCTCCTTTCAGAATCATTCGTTCGCGGTTTGATTACTTTAATTTCATTGGTTTAAATTTATTGTAACTCTGTAATTGGCGTTAGTTATCTCTGCCAAATTTATATTCTCAGCGATGTCAAATTCTGTGTTTGCATCTTTTCAAAGCCACTCTACCGCTTTCCGATTGTAAAGTAAAAACATATATTTTATGACACTGAGCAACCACCAGACCGCTATATTTAAATGTTCATTTTATACTGTTTATGTTCATTTTATACTATATATTAAAATATATATAGTTTCTTCAATAAATAGAGTTTTAAAGCATCAGTTTTGTCAATGTGATTTTGTATTTTGAAACTAAGAGTATGTATCGAACCTGTGGTCTTGTAGCCTCAACGCTAATTAATTTGGTATTTAAAATAGCCCAAGTAGTTTCTTCGTGACACATGGGTCTTCTCAAACTGGCATCTTCCCCCGAATTACCTCATTAGTGAAAATTTTTAATTAAAAATTAAGGTTCATGAAAATTTTTCCAAAAAATATGGCATTTCCTAAATGATAAATATACTTTTATGAAGATAAATGGGAAAAATTGTGTTAACGTTTATATTTTATAAAAAAATTAATTTTAGATAGTGTACTAGTTTTGAGGATTTTTATTAGATTATTAAAATCTTTAAAAATAATGTAAGCAGTACTTTAAAAAAATTAAAGGCAATTTCAGTTTGGGTCTTAAAAATGCCTTATCTTCTAACACTTTCTGAAACCTTAAGCTAAATCAAATGGTAAATAGTTCGATTCCTTTTTAATAGAGCAACATGCAACAAGAAATTTTAGTTTGATTCGTGGTGCATTGTTATTGAGTATGTTTTCTCCTGATAAAATATATATAGTTATTTTATTAAATATCTGATAAACACAGATATTTAATAAAATAACTTTTGAATAGTCGGCTTAAAGGGTTAACTTTCAAACCGAACAGGAAAAGAATATGGAGCTAGAGTAAACTTTTGTATAAACGAGTATAGAGCAAACAAAATATAATATAAAGAAAACGGTCATTTCATAGTAGATTTTAATACTTTATATTTGCTTTAGTATATAGCTAGAGCAGACCTATTTTTGTGCTTTTTACTTTCCGAACATGTAACATGTAAGGAAAGTATTGTAATCATGAAAAAATTCGACTTCGAGATTTTGGTGTTTTTACACGTTTTGAGGGCTTCTGAATCCAGTTATGCTATTTTTACGAGATGTATGTATGTATGTGTGTGTGTGTGTGTGTGTGTGTGTGTGTGTGTGTGTATGTGAGTGAACACGATAGCTCCTGAACGGAGCATTCGATTGAGCTCAAATTGGATATATATGTCATAAACCACCGTCGCAAGACCGGTATTGATTTTGGTGTGTATAGGACATAGTTTTTCTACAGGGCTACGGCAAAGATTTCTTTTACATTATGGCCTATGGGAGGAATTTCTTGAAAGTGCGCTAGCGTTTAAACGGTAGATTCGATTGAGCTCAAATTGGGTATATATGTTATAAATCACCGTCGCAAGACCGGTATTGATTTTGGTGTGTATAGGACTTATAGTTTTTCTACAGGGCTACGACAAAGATTTCTTTTACATTATGGCCTATGGGAGGAAATTCTTGAAAGTGCGCTAGCGTTTAAACGACACATTCAATTGAGCTCAATTTGGTATACATGTTATAAACCACCATTATAAGACCAGTAATGATTTTGATGTGCATAGGACTTTTAGTTTTTCTACAGGGCTACGACAAAGATTTCTCTTACATTATGGCCTATCGGGGGAAATTCTTGAAAGTGCGCTAGCGTTTAAACGGTACCTTCGATTGAGCTGAAATTGGGTATATATGTTATAAATCACCATCTTAAGACCGGTATTGATTTTGGTGTGTATAAGACTTATAGTTTTTATACAGGGCTACGACAAAAATTTCTTTTATATTATGGCATAATGGCATATAGGGAGAAGTTCTTGAAAGTGCGCAAGCGTTTAGACGGTGCATTCGATTGAGTTTCAATTTGGTATATATGTTTGAATTATTCATCAATTAAATTTTATTTAAATGCTTGGTAATGATCTTAATCGTAAGTGTTCGGAAAGTCGAGTGGAGTCACTCCAGATTTTTTTTATTTTCATTTCCAACTTGATGGTTTATTTTGTAAGCAGTGAATAATAATTCAATATGCAAAACTTCTGAAAAAAAAAGCTTCTTTTTTTTTACTCTTTTGGAACTATGAAAAGTAAATACCTATAAAAAAATTTAAGATTTATCGATAACGTTTATAATTTAATTTTTAAAATACAGAAACAAATTTTTAACTTCAAGATTCTTTTTAAATCCTCTGGCTTCTTTCTTTAAGCTTGAATCAGACTATCAATCGAAAACAAAGTTTACTCGATCAAGATCGTTGAAGATTCGTTGATGGAAAAATGAATCCAATTATGAAAAGTTTAGGATAGCTTTCCTGAATAATGCAACGTTAAAGAAATAAAAGGTTATTTCATTTATCAAACGACTTTTCATCTTTCATTGTCACGTTCGGACAACCCATATTTCAATTACAATTTACATATACGTAAGGAACAAAAGATGGATATTTCATAGAGTAGATAAGTCAATGGATAAAAATATTCATCTATCATCATCTCGAAAATTCACGGTGGCAAGTACATAAAAAAATAATAGCTGGTAACAAATGACTGCATTCAAACAGAAAAAAATAATTTAATTGGAATTCGGACATGACATCTTGATGACAGAAATTCTTGAGATCAGATAAATCTGTAGAACGTGCTTTTTTTTCCACGCACACATCTATCTACCCGTATATATACGGTCATATTATTCCTGATATAATATTTACATTAAATAATATACATACTTTGTTCGGTAAGTTAGAAGATCTTTTTTATACACATAAGCGAAAGACAGAAACAAAATTCTTCAATTTTATTTAAAATATATACAAGAGTTGAATCAAATGTAGGTCGAATTTTAAGTCATCGTATTCGTAAAACTTAATCGCTAAGCATGATAGAATGTTATAACGGAAATCTTGTAAAACGCACACGTATACATACGGCCATATTATTTCTGAGATATAATACTATTTACATTACCTATTTTGGTTTAAAAATTATACCTATATATATATCTGTTTTATCAGTTAAGAGAAAAAGAATGGACGAATGTGATTACCTATTACTTCTCTTATTTTTCTTCACTTAATTTTTATTTTTCATGTAGAATCGACGAGGCGTTTCATGTCATTCTCTGCACTGCATTTGTGATTTTTTTTTCTAGACTGATCGAAATCAACTGTTTTAAAAAGGGTTAATCTTTTTTAGTTAGTGATGAGTGTAGGAAGATTTTACAATGCAGATTGGTACGTGTGAGAACATACTAAGTTTATTGAACTCTGAAATTTTGAGTCATTTTGAAACTGTTTACCGAATTAAGGAAACTTTCTTTTTCTTTAAGAAGTTTTAAAAAAGTAACTTTTAATAATAAAAATCTGTTCCAAAAATAGAAATTTCATAATAGTAGTTTGAATACTTTGTTTTTTAATGATGTTTATATCATAATAAATAAAATTTATACAAAGTGCACAAAAAAAAATAGTTTTTCAAATAAAATGTATTTTTTTGAGTTTATTAGAAATATTTTATTTAAAAACTCCGCATAACTTTATAGATATTTTATATAAATATGTTTATTTAACTGTTTGCATAACAGATAACCGCATATGCACCAGTTTCACACCCACGCCATTTTTATGGAGGAAATTATTATAAAAAATTTATATACATACTTAATGACAATTCTCAAATCTCAAATAAGTTTTTTGTTTAACTGATTCTTGAACACAGATACGTAAATCTGATTAAAATTTAAAAATCAGTAATGAAAAACGATATGTTACACAATTTTCAATTACTAGTATGCCATAGGCAGGTTCTGAAAATGATGTAAGTAACTATTATGCACGTGTATGCTTATATGCTTTTTTCATATCCATAAAGATACACTAAATTTCAAGAACTTATATACAAAGTAAGCTATTTCAGAAAATTTTTATACAGAGTGTACTTAAAAAGCTCAGTAATTTTCAAATAACTGTAAATGAAGAAGCTTGGAGATTCATAAATATTACATTTTAATACTACACCGAACTGCTAAAATTCCGGTTATGGAGCTGCTTCAATGCTTTCCTATGCTACACTTTGGAATTAAAGAAATGTATATTTTATGGTTATTTTAATTCTAGTTGAGTAAAACCCAAAACTTTTTCCATTTAAATACCCTATCTGATCAACTTATCAGCTCATAATTGTCTATGTGAGATTGAATAAGATATGTTGCTTGGAAAAAACAATAGAATTTTTCGAAGCATCTGAATTTCTCGGGTTTTCCGTGCATTTCATAAGCATTATTTAAGGCTCATTATTCTTTATTTTAAGGTACGTTTATTGTTAAAAAAATTTCATAATGATGAAAGATCGTTTATAAACTTAGTAATCAAAGTAATAGTGAAATTTTGTGAATTGTGTGAGCTGTTCGTAGATAGCTTATAAAAATATTTGTAAGCTTCCCCCCCCCCTTTTTTTTTCAATGGGCGGTCACTTGGTGCTACAAGCAGTTGCCACTAACGCCCGAACTATTGGCCATTTTATTATGAAAGCACCCAATGGGCTGCCAGCATTACCCCTTATGAGTGTTTTCCTGATTTTGAGCCAATTTCAGATGAGAGACCTAGCACCTAAAATCGGCATCCCCAGAGGTATTGTTTGAAAATGGAGGCCATTGAAGCCAAGAACAGATTTTACGTGCACCAGTTTCCATTAACGTACACGGTCCCACAGCACCCCAGCCGAGAGAATTTTCCACACTCCCAAGCACTGGCCAAACAGGCGCTGCTTTGCTTTCCGCGTTCTTATGAGAACGGAGCTTACCGACTAGGCCACTACGGGACAATATTTGTAAGTAACAGAGCAGATTAAGAAATACAAATCAATTCATCCCATGTAACTTCAAAGTTATATACTTGAGTTAAACATTAATTCAACCTTTGAAATAATAATAGAAGTAAATATCGAGAAAATAATTCTGAAAAATGATTTGAAATGTACAAAAAGTAACCATTAATATTTGTAAAAAGTTGATGTGTTATACAGTTTGAAGATTTACTTGTACATCTGCTACTCAACCCGACAAGAGGACTCGAGCAAGATTTGAAAACACACAGCAAACACCAGCTAAGCTTGGGTGAGCAGGGCACTTCCCAGGTATATTTACGTTATTTTCAAGTATGAAACTACATTGTAAATTATATACTATATGTTTAAATAATATATCATGTGCAATATAAGTTTCTGATTGAACGATAATACTTAAGATATATATATATATATATGTATATATATATATAAAGTGAAAAAAACCATATTTATTAAAGCCTTGCTGTATAATACAACATTCATGAATACTTGAAAATCAATTTCAGGACATTTGAATATATAAATTGAATTTTAAGTTTTCAAAAAAGTGAAATTACTTTCCTGTCTCCCTAATGCATTTGCTTTAAAATTGTCTGGGATTGGTTTTAGAATCTTTGAACATATCTATTTTGGATTATGTTAGTCTTTAGCTTGAAAATTCATAGGGCTTACTAAATAAGAAAAATCCTAAAAGAGTAAAATAAAAAAATCAGATCAATAAACAGGGCATTTAAGTCACAAATATTTTTAAAAAGATTATGGGTCAGATTAAAAAATAATGCTTCTATTAAAATTCGGATCTTGAATAACTTTTTATGCGGAAACAAGCTGTTGAAAAATCATGCGTTTAATACCAGGCATAGCTTATGGAATGCTTAAAGAGAGAAATTTTAAGCATTATGCAATATTTGTATGATGTGAAACTATGAGTTTCAGACTGTGTTAAACGGAAAAAAAATCTGACTATCTTTCTTTTGAATTTGGATCTTGAATCATCATCTTAAGGAAATAGACAACTAGAAAACTGTATAATGACAGGCATACAAAATTTACTTAATACCTGAATACACAGTTTTTACTTTTCTTATCCATTATTCAGCATTCACGAGTAGTAAAATTGAAACTGCAGTTAGAAAAGGCAGAAGACATGTTTTGATTTAATATTTTTAAAAATAGAAATTTAAATATTGCATTTAGGAATGATAAATATTGATAGATTAAAATTAAATGCTAATTATGTGCATAATGTTGTCCTATAAGCAGCTGAGCAGGTATTGTAGGCTGGTTAAATTAGGTGATCGCCTTATCGATGAGGATGTAAATTTAAAACCTTCAAAAGTCGGTCAGGGTGGGAGCCCGAAATTCTGGTGAATAGAAACAATTTTCCAATTGTTATTCTGAAAACTATTCTAAACTATCTGGCTGTTCTAAACTATCTGGCTTTTAATTCATTGTATTTAAATGGTTAGATTCGAAAATTTCTGGATTGACCATCATTCATGTCAGCTTTTGAGAAACTAAAAGATAATTTTCACTTTTTAAAAATATTTTATTACAGCTGCCTCATTTTTTTCAAGATCATTCATCGTTTAAAAAAAAAAAAAAAAAAAAAAAAACGAGACTTTTATAGGATTTGAGACATTTTTGCGCTCATAATTTTAGTGTTGAGAATTCTCTGAGACAAATTATTTGACTAATTATGAGTTAAATAAATGAAATGGATGTATTTGGATTATATTACTTTTACATCGATACAAGAATATTCTCTAGCTTTAATGAATCTTCAAATATTTTAGATTAGTTAACATTTAACTGTTCAGACCTAGAGAGGATTTTAAAAATCAAAACCATGATTATTAATATAAAAGCGATTATTCATATGCAATTTCATATTCATATGAAAACTTATATGAATTTTTATGTACGGGAAGGTGGCCCAAAATGGTCCTAACGTGTAAAATGATCCAAATATGTTTTCTTCTTGAAAGACAGCGCTACAATCTAGGTAACACATAAAGTAGTCAAGAAGTGCCAAGTCAAGAAGAAGCAATGGCAATGTTTAAGCGACCGGTGTATTACGTGTCTGAGTAGAATTATTCAAAAACTGGGTTTTATCATTTCTCTTATAAGGTAAGTACTAATTTTCTTATTTATTTACAAATGCAGTCTTTCATGTACAGAAATATGACTTGGTTTACTGAATAGAGTATGTTTTTAGATGTAAATTACACATGTTATTTTGTTATGTTTCTCGGCGTGTTCCAGTAATACGATCTAAAGGAGCACCCCTATTCCCGGGTAAAGTGATCCATCGACTTAAGAAACTCCAGTACCGGGTCCTAGTCATCATTGCAGCCCTTTATACGTTCAAATTGCGTGACTCCCCATTAGATTATTCCATTTTTTCTGCGCTTATTGTAGGCCATAATTTTTGGATTATAATTTTGAAATGTTCCATTTTATTGTTTGTGGCATTTTTTTATTTCAAACTTTTCACAAAATAAATTATGCATGCTATATGATTGTAAAACTTATTTTATTCATTTATGTATAGTCATAATTACTTTTACATCTTTTATTTTGCCGATAAAAAACAATCTACAATTATTTTTAAATGAAGGATCATTTTGCCCTTGGTTGAGGGTAAAATGATCCTTTGGACTCTTTTTCAAAATTCTATTTTTTTGTTGTTGCTCTATTTGAGTTTAAAATATTATTAAAATCTGTTTATGATGAAAATTATAGTGTATTATAGTGTAAAATATTGGGGCAAGGGGCCAAAGTTTTATTTACTATCTATATAATTTTGGTCTATATTTCCCTATATGAATTTTCATATACATTTTTTTCTTTACCATTCGTTATGGAAAAAAAAATAACAAATATTAACAGAAAAGAATATTTTGAATAAATTATTAAATATTAAAAAACCTTATCTAAAATTACATATTAGAAACTGTATACATTTTTAAATATCTCCACAATCTTCTTTACTATCATCTAATTCTTCTTATTGGAGGATTAGCTCATATTAAAGAATATTGTGTGGTAGTGAAATCATTAGAATGAGAGTACGAAATTGTATAATAAAAGATTTACTGTCATAGTTGAGGTATTGCTTTGTCCACTGTTATTTAACAAATTTAGTGTGGTAATAGTCACCAAAAATAAATTAAATTACAATTAATAGTAATAATGGGTTGTTATTTTATTACTCACATACTGTTTCTTATAATCTATCATAAATTAAATACTAATTGACTAATGCCTTTAAAAATAAATTAAATTACAATTAATAGTAATAATGGGCTGTTAATTCATTATTCACATACTGTTTCTTATAATTTACCATAAATTAAATACTAATTAACTAATGGTTTAAATTTTATTGAAAAATGTTCTTCTGTAAAAGTATCAGAATTAAAATGCCAGTAGTTGAAAGAAATTAGTAGCAGAGAAAACTTATTAAAGATGTGATAATTCATTCTTATTCCTCTACTTTAGATGCTTAGCACCGCTTTTGCATTCACAACTACACAGTAGGGTAAGTCCAAAACACACAATTTCGAATCTTTGCTCTCTGTCGGAAGAAAAAGTGCGTAATAAAAAGCGTCATCTGATGCAAAGCAATCGTGCAACGGTTGAATTCTCTCTCACCACCAAGTAAATAAACAAACAATACTAAAATAGCACTTTCAATTCCCCTACTTATCCCATTACTTAATCCAGATCGATCTTTAAGGTTGTGCGTGAAGAATTTCGAACCGTTTTCTTGGTTCGTCGACCTTTAACGCTTCGTTGGCTGCTTGCGGAGGATTCTAACTGTTTGGTCATCGAGCCACCAGCGAATCTTTGTAGATATCCAACAACAATAGTGTTAGTATCGCAAAATCCACCGAAAACGGCTGGAAATCTGCTCGTGCTTCTGGACTTTTAAAAACCTATATTCCTGTCACACGACTCTTCAACTGCTTAACCCTTTAACGCGCAGTGTTCCCGCTCTGGGCACACCAAACTCTGACGTTTTGACTGTTGCCAGTCACGAAGAATAGATTCGATTTCTATAAAAATAGTTGCGGGTGACATAGCTCCACGAGAATCCTTTACATTTTAGCACGTCATTTCCCGTCAAAAAATTGTCACGATTCTTTTTAACAGCACTGGCATCTGCTGAAAAATGGAAGAATGCGAGAACGGCTGGATAGATTGCCCAATGCTGAAAAAAGGGCAGCCGTTGCCATCGCTCGACTTAACTACCAGCAAGATGGCGGAAGATCGAAACGTTCATCGCGTGCCACAGATCTAGAGACCCTTTTTTGACTCAGCTGGACGCACAGCCAGCTGCCTCAAAAGAGGGTCTTTAGATCTGTTTCATGAGGGATCTGTTTCAAGAGGGTCTCTAGATCTGTTTCATAAATTGTTTCATATGAATTATTTTTTAGCAGAAAAATCACCATAACCACATTAAAATGAACTAGAATGTAAAAGACATCGTTGCGTGGGTTTGAAATGACATTCCTAGAGAGATAATATTGTTTATCAATATTGAAATCTCTGATACTTACGAGATATCGCGAATAATTTTGATATACAGCCATATACATATCCAGTGTTATTTCTAGCGTGCTAAATTTCTTATGTGAAATCCATGAAAAATATGTTGGGCATATCTTTGGCGATAATTCTTAGACTATCTAGTGAAACCCAGGGCTAATGTACATTTTGAACTAATGTACATTTTACTTTATAAATATTTGTTATGTATTTCAAAGCTGCGTTAAATATTTGAAAACTCTTATTACTGAAACAAAATCAGGTGCCAAATCCATAATTTAAAAATATCCCTGTTAAAATTACATATATAAGTTAACGGATTTGAGTTTTTATGCAAAGCTTAAAAATATTTGTTCCTGCTTATTATTTATTTTACTAGCGAAAATTTCAGTTTTTTCTCGGAGTTCAATTTTACCCCAATTTTCGTGTTTCAAAAATGCAGTAACATTTTTTAAAAAATGCAACTCAAAAACTTCCTGCATACGTTTTTTATCACGTATGCAATAAAGTTTCGATTGAAAGATGGATGAAATTTTTACTTTATTTATTTATTTTCTTTCTTGACTCTTGTGGGTTACACATTGACTGACTGACTGAGTGAAGATCGGTCTCTAGTAGATCTCCATAGCGGGAATCGCTTTATCTCCAGTGTGAGCAGTTGCAATCTTGTGGTAAAATATCATTGCCGTACTAAGTGGGGACTAGGCAGCTATTATTCCATCCCATTTTAGGAAATGAAAATATCCCCCCCCCCCACACACACAAAGAGAGAGAGAGCTTCGAATAGTTCCTTTTATTCTTTTGTGAGCGATTCTTACTGGCACAGGTTATTCTCAAGATCGTACTAGTGTTTATCATTAACTCTAGGACACTGCGTAACTGAGTGAAGCAGCTATTAGACTTTTTTAGAGGAGATAACTCAAATATATGAGATGCAGGCTTCCAGAGGGACTGTATAAAGGTAAAAAAATCTCCATGTAATGCCCAAGGAATAACTCCAACTAGGATCACGTGCAGAGAGCATCTTCTCTCTTCTCCCAAGTTTACACGCCAGGGATGAGCAGAAAGAGAAAAAAAAAAAGGATCTCTTTAATCTCCAAGAGCCGTTTCTTCCGTAACGCACGCCTCTGCTCTGCCGATCCAGCCAATCCGATCCGCCAATGCCCACTGCCACCCTCCCTCGCACGGGGACCCAGTTTTTCTCTCACCATCCTGCATCTCCGGCTCCGATTTGCATGGCGCGCGAATGATCTCCAGAATACACTCGCCGAGAGACTAAACGGAGCGCGAGAATTCCCCATCCTCTGCTTCTTTGCTTCTCGTGGAGAGATTTAGATTGGTAAACACTGCGCCGCGCCGTGTGTGGTATAATACCGTGTGCCTTAATATTGTATACACCTTCCCACACCCCCGGACGTGTTTATACTTAACGGAAGGGGTCAATGCCACCGACCTTGTCGTCGATGAAAAGAGAACACGATGTTTTTACACCCAGCTCTGGATTGTTTTACACCCTTGTAAAAAACTCTGAGGATATGTCGTAATTGACTGTGTTTTTCTTCTTCATCTCCTACCACCGCCCTCACAGGATACCGAGTTCGGATACTGTAGACAATTAAGATTTTTTTGTTAGTGATGTGGATCAGTTGCGCTCCTTGGAAAATTCATTTGAGGACTGATTGAACACAGGGGACACGAATTTCTGGATAATTTACACTTCCCATCGACTTAATTTTTGTTTAAAACTGTGCATTATTTTTGTGGAGACAGTAAAAACTATGCAAACAGCCATGTACAGCAGCGTTGCAGTGCCCAGTAGCAATGCCAGCAATGGGCAGGGATGTTATTACTACTATGCTCATGGTTACGAAGGAAATAATGGGAGCCCCATGGGCCATATTGCCCATGCCCAGCAGCCGGATGGAGGCGGAGCAGACAGGTTAGTTCATCTATCCTATCTTCCTTTATTTCTTATGTACTGGGAGGGAGAGGATACACTAAAAAATATCTCAGCTTCCTCAAAAATCTGTAGAGAAATTCCCGATATTCCATACCTTTTGAGAAAAATTAGCTGGTATTCAGTATAAGATACTGTTTGTGAATTTATTGCCTTACATTGACACATAAGATCCTTTTTCGTTGCCAAGCAGAGGCGTAGCCAAGGGGGGGGGTTAGGGGGGTCATAACACCCCCCCATGAGAAATTTTTTGCCATACAAAATGTATATTCTTCACTAAATTATCACACATACGTATACATATATATGAGTTGTAGTAGTCGTAACCCCCTCCCCCCCATGAAAAATTTCTGGCTACGCCCCTGTTGCCAAGAATAAAAGTTTTGCAATTTAAGCTTCTATGACAAGTTCTGTTCTTTGATTCTCAATAACTTAATACGGCATTTTAAATAACTAATTATCAAAACTAAATGTTATAGTGTTTTAATGTTAATTAATAATAATTTTAATGGTTTCTTTTTCAGAATATTATAGTTTATCAAAATAAAAATGTGCATAAAAATGAAATTACGAAGTTTAACATTGTGTTAGTTTAAATTTCTGATGATTTTTACAGTGCTAACATTTTTTTTTTTTAACGACTGTTAATTTGAATATTGGAATGTCGAATAACTTCTGGAAAAAAAGTATAATTACAAAGAAATCTAAAGAATTTGAATAAGATGAGTAAAAAAATGTAAAGGGCTGTTTCATACATTTCAAACGGCTTTAAATGTTTATGAAAAATGCTACCAACTAATTTAAAGCAATTTAGCAGAGTCAGTGGGATATCTAGAAAAAGCATAAGTACAGTGTCATCTAGAAAACACAATGTATACATATATGGCGAAAATTTTAAGCAAACAAACAAGAAAAGAGTAAGAATTTTTTAAAATGTTTTAATTTAACGAAGTTACTGGTATTTGTGTGTTTATATTTAAATAATTATCACTTGTGCAACAAAAACACTTGCAGAAATGTGATATCATCTAACTGTTTTCAAACTCCTCACGCACGCTACTGATATTAAGCGTATAGTGTTTTTCAATATAGATCTTATTTAATTAGAAGAAATACTGTTAAAAATTTAATTAAGCATTGTTTGATTAAATGTAAAGTTTGTATAAAAAATGTTTACATTTAATGTAACTCTAGAAAACTGGTTTCCTTTGCTGGCTTGTATTTTTCTAGTAAATTTAAGATCAAAATAAATACTTTAGCATTCAGAAAAGAAACATAATATCAAAAAATATATACAGAAAAAATAATAAAGGTGACGTGATACATATTTCAATAAAAGTGGGAAACATTGCTCTAACGACCTGGAATACCTAGGTAATAATTCTATTAATGTTTCTACATAATATAAAAGAAAACCTTTCTGAAATTATTTATGAAGATATAATTTTGTGACGACGAACTCAGAACAGATAAATCAAAAATTAGCCCTTTCTGCTGTTCTCACGAAATAATGGTTTGTTTGATTTGTTTTTGGTTAAGGTAAAGCTCCTCGAGGGATATTTGACTGAGAGGGGGAGTGAGTGATGCCTTGATCGGAGGATTTTTATGGAATGTTGGTACGACAATCAGTTTCGATTATATCTAACATTATCATTCAAATACCAGCTTTATTAGCTGCGAAATTATGATCAAATTCTATTATGTATTCCGTTATTAGATTTATTAGTAAGCACACTTCACAAGATGTGGAACTTTAGTTGTTGAATATTTGTGCGTATGCGAATCACTTTCCACTCCCAGACACAACCAACACCAATATTGGAAAAATAAAACCTCTGCCAAATTTAAATAAATAAAATATTTGCTAACTTTATGCTTATTTATTATTGAAAAACCCCAAAAACCATTAAGATCCCGTCTCAGACGTTCTGTACACAACATTGCTCTGCCCCCTGTATGGCTCTATAAATACCGCAGGGCCAGTGTTATATGCAATGTAATTACAGGAAAAACGTTGCCCACATTAAAAAAACCTCGACTGCTGCGTCTTTGCAACGATGACACCGAACTGCTATGAGTTGAAGAACTACTTTTGTAACATCCGAGGTTGTTTCATTTTTTTCTTTAATGTTTCAAAGTTTATTTGTAAATGACAACAAAGGCTTATTCTGACTACTTGAAAATTAAACACCCTCTCCAATGTTTTTTGCAGCGAAACGCTCCAAAAAACTTGTTTTTGCCGTCAAAAAAAAATTTTACGAGTGGGAAAACGCGGTGCCTTTCACTGAGCGGCGCCCAAGGCAAACTTCAACAAAACCTTATGGAGAATCCGTCACTGCATGAGCAATTAACAAGCGTTGAATTTTTAATTCTATTAAATTGTTCTGGAAGTGTAAATAAGTTTTTCTGAAGCCACGAAATGTGCTTTCCAAACAGTGGCGGATTAATGCAAGTTTGTCGGGGGGGGGGCGGTTTGCCTGTCGGTGGGGGCGGTTAGTTAGAATATTGACATATACGTCCATTTTACGGAAGTAAAATAGGATCTTTTACATTAATTTCTTTTGTCTCGGGGGGGGGGGTGCGGTCGCCCCTCCGCCCCCCCTTTAATCCGCCCTTGTTTCCAAACGAGTGGTAAATTATCTATTCAAGTATATAAATGGCATTTACCATTTATGATTAATTAATATCATTTATATTGATACTTGTTCTTGCAGATTAAAAAAAAAAACAGCTGCAACATCTAATTATCGATTATTTTGAAAACATTTTGAATTAAATATTGATTTTCATGTTGTAGGAACCAGAATTTGTATTTTCCATAGTAGATTATTCTAATGTTCTATTTCACTATGAGTTATATAAAGTTTATCATTGCTTAGTTAAATTAAGAAAAAGTCTTCATTTTATTAATTATAAGTTCCTACTAACAAGAAAGGTTAGAAGAAAAAAGAAACACTTAATTAAATGCACATAAGAATTTTTTAAATATTTTTTTTCTGGTATTTGTGTAATATTTTATCTTTCCTCTTCAAAGAATCAAAACCTTCCTTTATTTCGAAACCATGGTATTTACTACTCCCCCCTCTTGTGCATGCTTTGTGCAAAGTTTTATTTAGTTTGTACTTTTTAAAACCAGTTTTCTGAGTGTTTTTGCTACCGAAGTTTCTATTTACGCATAATCAGATTAATTTGAAATCTATCAATATTCTGTTATTTTGAGGCTACACAATTTTTACTAAAATACTTACACAATCACGTGAAAAAAATTGCATTCTATTAAAAAAGAAAACGTTACAAGCTCGCAATTTATCGCTATTTGGCAATTTTCTAAATGACACAAATTCAAAGAAACAAGACTTAACCAAGTGCAGTAACTTGCGTACGTTATACAAACATATTCAAACCGAATAAATTAAACTATCCATTGAATTTAAATAAAAAATCAATTGGAAACACTCTCTGTACATCAGTTTCAAAACATTTTCACTATCATCACAATCATTTAATTGATTTCAAGACTCAATCATATTATTAAAAATACCACTTTATCAATTCAGGCTGATCATTTAAATGATTCTACTTTTTAAAAGAAAGCATTTAAGACAAGCGAGATAATTTCAGAACTATTATTAAAATTAATGTTTACTATTTATCATATTAGTTGTCACGATTCCACCGATTGGATTTTGCTATGCGCACGATTTGAACTTAAAATGAAGTTAAACAAATTAGTTCATGCTAAAGTGATACCTAGTTTAAAATTAATTTATCTTAAGTTTTAAATGCTTCTACATAGAATAAATAATATTTTTATATCGTATTATTTTGTGTGTTGCCCGGAATAAATATTGTATGTATATTTTTACCCTTTAGAAAAAAGGAAAAATGCATATGTATTATATGAAATTTGGCCCATTATAAGCAAAATTCTTTACGATAAATTAAAAATATTAAACTGGCGATTTCCTTAAATAACTGGCGATTTTCTAATAGTGCAAAGCAACATTACTGACATAATATTCCGAATGTAACTTATATTTTTAGACAGTTTTACAGTACAGTCAATGCGATGATTTCAGATGCATCTATAATGTATAATACACACTACTTTATTTACATTTTTTAAAAAACAGTAATAATAGTAATAATAATAATAATAATAATAATAATATATATATATATATATATATATATATATATATATATATATATATATATATATATATATATATATATATATATATATATATAAACTAGAAATACTGCTTTAAAAACAATTAAAAAGAAAATAAAGAAAGCATTAAAATTCAAATACATATCAAAAATCTAAGATTTATTAAATTTAAAAGCATCATAAAAATTATGGAATTTCCAGTAAAATACTTCTTTTTGATGGAAAAAATACCTCTACTGCTTCCTTTCATTAAATTAGCCATTCTATCTTCAACTATCAAAAGTATGTCGGATACAGTTATTACTCCAAATATTTTAGAAAACTTTTTCTCTCTTACACTTAACAATTTCTCAAAAAAATTTCTACAACAAATGCACTTATTTGGAATTCCTTAGCTTGTTCTTATGTAATATTTTATTCAAATCTCGGAAAGCGCAATCTGCGCATTACCAACAATTCTCAGTGTATTTTACTATCAAATATAACGGTTATTGCATGCAATCAATTAATTAAAAAATACACTTTTATGCTTAAATAACTCTGATACATCATTTTAACAATCTGCAGATAATTATACGGTCAGACCTGCTTATCTCGAATTTCTTGGGGAAGGAAAAAAAATCGAGATAAATAGGTTTCGAGTTAAAGAGGTTTTAACTCGAATCTGCTCGATTTTTTTAACTCGACCGATCGTTTTAACTCGAATCTGGTTAAACTGCTGTCAATTGAAAATGTTTTATTTGCTTTTGCTGTAGATAAATACTGCTAGGACTGCAGATTTATTTTACCTACATCCATAACACTTTTAAAAATTTAAATATGTACCTTTAACAATAAAAATAGTCTTTCAATGACTTTTGATGTTTAACTTCCTTTGTTTCTCCTAGCTTTCTAAGGTTAACAAGAGCTGTTAATTCATTACAGCAAAATTTACCCGAGACTTAAGAAAAGTTCGGAGCTATACGGCCTTCTCTGCTTCTTTTGTTGTCTCTTTAGACACATCGGTATGAAACTTTTGTTGAAGGAAGTTGCTCTTTAAGCACTGATTTTCGTAATTTACACTAACTGAAATACGAGATATAAAGGCTTTGCAGGAAATATTTTCGAGATAAACATGGAAAATACATTGAATTTTGACTATAAAAGTAGGGAATTTTAGAAATTTCGAGTTATGGAGGTTTTAGAGATATACAGGTTCGAGGTAGACAGATTTGACTGTATAAAATTACAATGCTTTATTCTTTAATTGTAATACTTTGCTCTTGAAGAAAGATCTTGTTTTAGATTTAACGAATGCTTAGTAGATAACGTGTAAGAAATAAAAGTTTCCGGTACTTCATCAGATAAGTCTACATAATTCTCACATCACGTAATATTCGCATTCTAACAGTAAAATATTTACATTAATCAAAAGTTTTACTGGATGGAAAACTACCCCAAAACTTTCCTAGAAATAGTCGCAAACTTTTGACCGTTCTTACATTTTAGCGATCACTAAGTTTTTTTTTTTTTTTTTTTTTTTTTCAAAACAGAAAGAAAAGAATCATTAAAAATACTTATAACGTCGAAAATTGAAAAGAAAAGTGTTGAAAAAGATTCGATCTTGATGGTCAGTCAAATTTTTAAATTAGTAAAATAAATATATAAATAGCTTGAAAAGCTCTCACCATGTACTTTTGATGGTAAAAACGCCCCTTATTTCAGCCACTATCACAGTTACAGTGTGCAAAACTATTTAGAAGTGCTAATGCTTTTAAAAATAAAAATTTACGCATAAACGTTTAAAAACTTTTTTTTTTATTAATGAAGATATTTTCTCTGTAGTAATGCTAAATTTCGTAACCCCCACGTACGTTGTCCAGTACCGAATTTTATTCTCAAATCAATATTCAAAACTGTCTTAGAAGGTTTCTGTAATGTAAAACATCGGAGTTTTCCAATTAGGTACATTATCTCATTTGATGCACCATATACTCAGTCCAAAAAAGCCCAAAACTTTATTAAAAACTGTCATTGCTGTATTAAAGTGACAAACTGCCCTTGTAAATTCTACCTACGATCTTAAAAGATGATCAGTGTCACTCGATTTGGTACGAATGCAAGTAATCTGAAATCTTCGAATTGTAAAATGGTTGAATTTAGAACTTAAAAAGTTTTGTTGGAAGACTTATTGAGTTTCAACTTAAGATATTTCGTCGTTATTTAGATTCAACCGACGTTTAAGCATTGACTTCGGGTCATGAATCTCAATTCATTTGACAAGAAAAACTAATTACAATTTTTGAAATACTTTGGAGTATAGCAGAGGTTCCCAAACTGCGTGCCGCGGCACCCTAGGGTGCCACGAGCGTATGTCAGGGGTGCCGTGGAGCTAATCAAGAAAAGTGTTTTGGTGGAGTATAATCAAATAATTTCTTCTGAACCGGTATCCCCAAGAAAGTGAGCCAAGTCGATCACTAAGTGGGCTCAAACAAAAATATTTCAGTCAAGTTCCAGACTGTCCTGTAGCCTCTCTTTTATAGGAACTCCCTGAAATAGGGGTATTGTCAGAATTCTATATCCCTTTCCCAAGAGAGTACTTTCTTGATAGTTAGCCCTATTAACAAACAAACAAAAAATAACGTAAAATGCATCCAAACTGCTTCATTCTAACCTTCATATTCATATTGCTTTAGAGGAAATCTGCGTGAAATGTTTTAGCCTGGCCGCACACCTCTTCATGTCTTTGAAAGTGGCACTGTGACTAGTGTGAGGTATAAGGATGAGGTCTTGGAGCTCTATGTTCACCTTTTCAGGGATGAAATTGGCCCTGAGTTCATTCTGATGGACGATAACCCGAGAACACATAGAGGTCTTCTGGTCGACGAATTTCTAGAGAGGGAGGATATTTGCCGGATGGATTGGCCAACCAGATCTCCAGACCTTAACCCTATAGAGCCTGTTTGGGAAGCTCTGGGAAGGCAACTGCAACTCGCAACCCCCCCCCCCTCCGAGAACCATCCAGAGAATGAAATTAGCGTAGCTGAACGAGTGGGACCAATCGCCATATGGTAAACTGCCTTATTTCAAGTATGAAAACACGCTGCGAGACCTATATATCCGTAAGTGGGGGACTATACCCCCTATTAACCCATTTTTTTCTTTATTCTGCAACCGCTGTTTCATACCTTCCGACTCCAACGTGTGTTACGCACGATCATGCGTACAAATGAAATACATTGCCTTGACGTACAAATGACGTATAATTGCCTTGACGTACAAATGAAATACAGCAAATTTCATTTTTCCTTTTTCTTATTATATAACTTACAGCGGATGGATTGCTATTAGTGGTGCTAAATTATGCATAATATAGTGTCTGGTGATCTATTTTCAAGGAAGCATTTACATTTAATTGCAGCCTTTGGAACGAAGTTCCAGACTTTCGGCCTCTTCCCTATTATTTAATTAACCATTAACTAACAGAATACTCAGGTATCAGTTCACACTGTTTTAACAACTTTAGAGGGACAGATGAAAAAAAAAAAGGTTTATTTGAATTTGGGATGAAAGGAACTATTGGAGAAACACATAAATGTCTAGAATTCTATAAATATACATGAAAACCGACATAGCATCACTGAAATCGAATGACATGAATGACACGATTCATAGTCATTAGTACCAGCCATGCAGACTACATGGAGCATACATAATGTTAAATTTATACGGAAAACTCTCTAACAACTATTGAGTTAGTAAGATAACAGTATGAGAGCCGCGATGATATGCCATGACTTTATTAATCCGTTAATCAGTCATACTTCAATATGCTAACATTCATAAGTGGTTAATGTTTTACGCCTGTTTTCACTAGCAAAATACAATGTACTATTAAGATTATTAAAAACATCTCATGTTTAAAGATTAAAATAAAAAAAAATCAAATTAGGCACATCAATAAAAGTTGAGTACGAAAGATTTCTGGTGGCACAAAAGATCCATCCCTTCTTTTGCTGTAGCATATTTCTACTTATACACAGCAAAGAGAGCGATAGAATAGAAAATAAAAAGAGAATAAAATTAATTTTTGTACTCTCTCAGCTTCGTTGCTGTGTGTAAAAACTAACCTTTTCCAGCTGAAGAAAGGTGAACCTTTTGTACTACACGAAATGTATGTATTTTGTTGTTTTTTATTTATGTATGCTATTTAGAAAGTTCTTTATTAATTTTATACAATAGTTATATTAGCTCGTTTTAAATTAAAATATCTATTAGTACTTTAAAAGCATATCAGTAAATAAATTTCACCCAGAATTTAAACTTCAGGTGCCCCACCAGTGGCTGAGAGGTTCTGCTCTCGAAACTGGAAGTGGGTGGTGCCAGGTTCAAACCCCGGTCGCGCCTGTCGACCTCGCTGTTCGGATTTTTCAGTGGTTTTCTCCGAAACCTTTCGTAAATACGGGCTAGGATCCCTTAGAAAGTCCCCCACGGAATGCATTCTCTCTATAGCTCTAGCACCCTAATGCAGTCAATCGGGCTCAACACACAAACAAACATTTAACTCCAGGTAAGCGGAGAATAATTTTTCTGAGGTATTTAGTCCTAAGTTTCTGCATATAATGTAGTTATCTGTTATCATTCTTAATCTAAACCATGAACCGCTTTAACCCTTCGAGGCGCAACCCTTTCCCAAAGCTAAAAAAAGGGCCGCCGTTGCCATCGCTCGACTTAACTACCAGCAAGATGGCGGACGATCGAAACGTTCATCGCGTGCCACAGATCTAGAGACCCTTTTTTGACGCAGCTGGCTGTGCCGGTCGAGCGATGGCAACGGCTGCCCTTTTTTTCAGCATTGGGCAATCTATCCAGCTGTTCTCGCATTCTTCCATTTTTCAGCAGATGTCAGTGCTGTTAAAAATAATCGTGACAATTTTTTTACGGGAAATGACGTGCTAAAAAGTAAAGGATTCTCCTGGAGCTATCATCCGCAACTATTTTTATAGAAATCAAATCTATTCTTCGTGACTGGCAACAGCCAAAGCGTTGGAGTTTGGTGTTCCCAGAGCGGGAACACTGTGCATTAAAGGATTAAGTGCAATTTAGAAAGTGAAAAGTTTACGTATGAAAAAAAAAAGAACATTTTCAAAACCTCATGTTTTATTTTGCATATTTAAAATAAACATTAAAACCTAAAACATGCTATTTAAAATAAAATAGTTTTAGAAATCCGTACTCTACAAGATTTTCGGAGTTCATAATGCTCTAAACTTTTCTTTCAGTAGCTCATGGAACCCTACATAGCACAAAAATAAGTGCAAGATCATTTATTCTTTGAGTACAACCAGAAATGGTCAACTCCCGAATTGATTAAAGTATCACGATTCACTGTTTAACCTGGTTGAGCTCATTTCCTAAACACCATTACACTTGACATTGTTTTTCGTTCGTAATTAATTTTGGTTGAATAAGTATTTCAAACTTCGTGCCAGCGGCAACATGTGAAACAGGTATGAATTACAAGAGATGCAACGCTTCATATCGGATCTTTATTTTTGTTCCTAACACAAATTTCTGTCGATTTAAAATGGTAAGCGAACATTTCCTTATTGACCTTTTATCCGAATGATATCCGAAACAATTTATTTTAAAATTGCTGTGTTTTCGATTGAAAAATACCATGAATGATATTTTTCTAATACCACTAATGATTAGATGTTTGACATATTTCAACTAATTGTTTTTAACTAAATTGTTTTTACTAAATGATACTAAATTTAGCTTATTTATCTCATTCAAGGCAATTAATTTGAATTAATATTATTTTAAAATAGCTCAGAACAAATCTGTAGTATAATTGGGTTATACAACCAGTTTCTCTTCTTGATGCTTATAAATTATGTTCTCTTGTTAAGTATAGTGTTTACGGAAAAGTAACCATTGTATTTAACACATATGTAGCTTATTTGCATAAGAAACAATTTAAACTATAAAAAAGATATTATAATTTTGCTAAGTGAATTAACGAGTGGCAACTAAATGAAAATTTATCATTTCGTAACCACAAGTGCAATTGCTCAAAATTTTACTCAACTTTCTTTTTAAGAATAAAAGAAAAAATAATAGTCATATGAAGCTAAATAATATACATGGGGTATGTTAAATTTAAATTATAATTAACAAATGGTTTTATGTAATAAATGTTTAAAAAAACAATTTTAAAATTTAATTCCTCTGTAATCGTATTTGCAATGATAGTAATATAAGACTTCATAATTTTAAAAATTAACTGTTATTTTTTTCGAACTTAAAAGTACGCTTCTTGAAAATAAACTGTACTTAAAAGTAAAATTAGCTAAATGATATCTGACTCTTTGAACAGTTTAACAGAAGTTCAATAATAATTTTTCGTATCCATTTGAAAATTGGATCTTACAATAAATATAAAATGTACTGAGCGATTCAAGTTGTAAAAATTTCGATGTGCCAAGTCACTATTTTAAGTAATTTTTTCTTTCGTATCTTTTTTTGTTGACTTACGGATAGCTGATGAGTTTCTGCTATTGTTGTAAACTGGAATACACGGTGGGTTGTGTCACAAGAGGATAAAAGTAACACAAGCATTTTTTCAGGTGGCTTTTGCATTAAGTCAAAGATACAAGAGAGTGTGGGTGCTTTGGGAGAAGGACTTTTTTAAGGGGTTCTAATGCGTAAGTGCGTTACATCTGGAAACCCCCCCCCAAAAAAAAAAAAAAATTCCAGACCGTTATATCGACAGCGGCGCGGTAGGTCAGAATCCTGGATCTTCTCGTTTCTACCATATGCCAGTGTTCAGTGTCTCATCCAACTGGTGGGCCCAAATATTTTTTTTCAGAGTGGATGTCAGGATTTACATGGTTCTACCATGAAATTTCAATGAATGAATCAGAAAGCACTAGCCAGTTTTTCTTGAAAAATCCTCGACTAAGGCATTCCCTTACAACCCTATTCTCCTTTTATAGGTTACTGCCCTTAACAAACAACTCCAAAATTCTTTGAAATATCAGGATGTATAGTGTATCACTTGTACGGCTACGGCCGAATAAAAAGGCCTACCTTCCTTTTATTCGGCCGTCGTTCGTCGTGCTTCAAAGTTATCTATACAAGCCATTTATGAATAACGTGCACTTTAATTTGCTACACTTTACATGCGGACTTTGGTATGTATAACTTTGATATACTCAGTGTTGTAGTCAAGAAAAAAAGTAGGGGGGCGCTCATTTTTGACAAAATTTAACCTAAACTTATCGGATTCGTTAAATGTAATTATTCCTTAAACAACCAATAAAACTAATTTAACCATCATTTGTTTATTAATTAATTAAAATGAACTCATAGTTAAATAATTGATTACTTGTTAATAATCTAAACTAAGTCTTTTTGATCAACCGTGTAAGCTACTTAATTTGTTGTTGCGAACATTTATATCGGATTTGCGTGCTTGGCTCGAATTTCTCTTATAAATCCTCGTCAGAAGAACAGAACAAGGGGGTGCCCTCCGTGGGGTCTTTCTAAGGGGTCCTAACCCTTTGGAAAAAGTACCTAAGTTTCGGAGAAAACCACGGAAAACTCCGAACTGTTACGGACGGACGATGGGAGCTACCTAATTTTCTCCATTGACATTTGTCAAAAATTCAATGTTGTTGAAAAAACACTCAAAATACTGGTGTTAAACGATAAAGTAATTAAAAAACTTTGTAAAAAACACACATAAGAAGTAAAAGGAAAGAGGATACGCGTTTCGTTCAAAAATTGAACGAAACGCGTATCCTCTTTCCTTTTACTTCTTATGTGTGTTTTTTACAAAGTTTTTTAATTACTTTATTCAATGTTGTTGTTGTTATTGTGAACACGTATAGCGGATTTGTGTGCTTGGCTCGAAGCCCGCTTATAAATACTCGCCAGAAAGACAACACAAGGGGGTTGGTGCCCTCCGTGGGGGTCTTTCTAAGAGGTCCTAACCCGTATTTACGCAAAGTTTCGGAGAGAACCACGGAAAACTCCGAACGGTTAGGTCGACGGACGCGCAATGGGACCCGAACCCGGGACCTTCACACTTCGCCCGTCTATCATTTCCAGTAACATAACCACTGTGCCATGGTGAGGCAACAATCCAATGTCAAAGTGACAGATTTTCTTTTGGATTGGTACGTGACTATTCTCTACCCCGATTTTTTTCACTTTTTCGGCCATTCGGAAAGGCATTTTTTACTAAGAGTGCGTTCAGGAAGATTATAATCTGTTCTATTCTTATGGATATGTTTTCACTACTGAAGTGTTTAAGAAACCTTTACAATCCCATTTGTAAAATCTATTCAAACAGTCAAAAGTTTCCTTTTGATTTTTATACCGATATACTTGCTCTCGCGCGAACAAAACGAAAATTTTAATTTCCTCACATAATTTTTAAAAAGACCTTGCAAATGAGCGCCCCCCCTGAGAATAAAAAGTGGGGGGACGTATGGGCTGAATTGAAAAAGTAGGGGGACGGCGTCCCCCCGCGTCCCCCTTCGACTACAACACTGGATATACTACGACGAAATAGATCCGAATAAAGGGCAAATTGGCTTTTTTTTTTCTCCCGTAGCTGTACAAGGATGTGTGTTTTACTGTTTCAGAATATACTAAAGATTTTGCAATGATTCGGACTACTTATTGTACAGGGTGATTCACAAGTCTAAATATAACTGGTGAAAGCAGGGACTGATTTCCTTTCCATTTTCAGAAAAGTAAACCAACAGAACATTAGTCACGGTTTTTACCATTTATATAGATAATTATGAATCACTCTAAATAATAGAGAATAGGTATAAGATTGGTGTTATTAATTTAGGCATAAAAAATGCTTCCTAGCAATTACTATAAAAATTTTAATGAACTTAATTTCGTTTAATTATACTTGAAAAAGACGCTGATACTTTTACAAAATTTAAACATTTGAGAATTTACGTAATATATATATTACTGACTTATAACAGAACAAAAAGAATTTTAGAAATATGCGTAATATAAATATTACTGACTTAGAACAAAAAGAAATATTTGAAAATTTAAGTTATCTGAAGAATTCTTCTCTTTTACAAAATGCTTTCCTGTGTGGGAAACATTAAGCTTAAAAATTACTATCAAAATAGTTTCTGGAAATTTTGTTTACATTTAACATTTATCATAAAGAATTTAAAAGAAAATTTGAGATTATAACAAAAGGCAGCCATGTTTTCGTATAAAAAAAAAGAACTGATGTGAGCCCATGCGATTTCCTTGTACGTTAATTAAATTGTACACATTTTTGGATGCATTTCAGTTAAACTTATTTCATTTGAAAGTGAGATACGATACTTTAATAGTATTAAGAGTACGCGATTCCTTGCCAAATATAGGAGATATGGCGAAGCTGGGTTTAGTTTTGAAGCTAATTTTCGGGGCCAAATTTGGCGGTATTTCATCAAAAGTTCTCAAATTTTTCGACGGTGTTGAGATTTTAAGCATGGTCCAAACAATGACTGTTCATATGTTTTTAATGTATAGAAAATACCTACAGACCTTCACGTATTAAAAGATTGTGGGAGAACTTGTAAATAAAGTACCCAGTCGATTTTAATCCAAAAAGGGAGATGCAACACTAGCTGTCACAAATGTGAGATACATACGCACATACGTATGAACAGAAACCAAGCCAAAACTAGTCAAAATGGATTTACGGTTGGTCAGAATGGATTGCACATGTATACATACGTACATACATACAAACATACACATGTAGAGCAGTCAACTTTTCAAAGTAAACGCAGAAACTTGTCAACTGGAATTTAGGGGCGTCAAAATCGATTTTGTCGTCGAAATCTAAATACCGAAGTTTTTGTGATCACGATAATAATTCGTGTACTTCCTACAAGGAAATAAAACGGACATTATTGTTGCATTCCCCCCTCCCCCCCCCCTCAATGGGCGAGCGCTTGCTCATCAAGCATTTTGCCACTGCTAAGATCGGAATTTCTGGCCATTTTATTATGGAAGCACCCAATGGGCGCCAGCGTTACCCTCCATGGAGGGACGGACATTAAAAAACAAACACCGTGACAGAAGACGACTTTAAAAGGCAATTTTTCTATAAATACAGATAATCTATATTACCAGAAGAGAGCAAACATCTTGTAAAAAGCAACTATCTTCGAAATTCGAGGTGATTGAACTTTGAGCGGCACAAGGAAATATGTTCGGCATTTAAAATGACTGCCGACTTTAACCGACAAAATGAACCCATATTTATTCCTCAAAAGCAGAAAATGAAAAAAAGGGGAAAAAAATAGAGATGAAATCACACGATTCATTGGTTGGACAATCTTCCGAAAATCCCACATATTTTGGCCACACCAAACGAACCTCTCAAAATAAATAAGAAAGCGTTATTAGAGCTTGACAGATTTCTCCCGCACATAAGCAAAAAAAATTATCGTTTTCGGTCAATTTCCTTTTTTTTATTTTACTGTTACGTTTTCCCTTAAGAGAGTTCGGTGCACCGAAATACGGATCCGTCACTGGGTGAATCTGATTTTTTTTTTTTTTTTCTGCCAAAATTGTTTTCTTTCGGTGGTTTTTCGAATTTCCTTGTGGCTCGCAGTGTGCAGTGAAAGTTAGCTCGGTGTTGTTTTGGCAAAAGATACCAACCGTGAGCATATTTATCTTTCTGGTTATTTTACTAATTCTTGTGTAGTTTGACTCAACCTTATAATGGAAGTGCTCTCATGCAGATAAGCGACACACGCACACTCACGGAATTACTTTATAAATTGCATAATCCAGTCTATTTATAAAATTATATAAAAGTGCCTGCTGCTAAATAAAAATGACAGTTACAGCACTTATAGTTTTCGACTAACAAATGCATTTTCGTAATATCGTACTAACATTATAAGTGCGAAAGTTTGTCAGTTTATAATTCTTTTAAGCTGAAACAGCTGGACATATTTAATATGAAATTTGGAATGGAGATAGCTTATAACCTGAACTAATACATAGGCTATCTTTTATTCCGGGGAAAGCCCCATCTGTGGCCGAGAGCATAGCGCTCTGAACTGGGAGACGGAAGGTGCCTCCTTCAATCCTAGGTCGCGTCTGTCGACCTAGCCGTTCGGAGTTTTCTGTGGTTTTCTCCGAAACTTAGCGCAAATACAGGTTAGGGCCCCCCACGGAGGACATCATCCCTTCGGTTTAGATCCCTAGAGAAGATAATTAGCCTTAATTAACCTCAAAACCAAAGCAAACCAAATATTTTGGTGGAAAATAAAAAAAATAACACTGTTTTCTGCAGGTGTGTATGACGCTGGCACGGCGCTTTTACTTAAAGGAAGCGATATCAGAAAAGTAATAAGGCAGAAACATATTCAGAATTTTCAATAATGAATGCATTTATTTTTTTAAATTCTGTTTAAAATTTTAATTTTTTAATCTATAAATAATATAATAATTATTTAAAAAAAATGAAATATTTAAAGGTTAACTTTAGATTTCTCTAGTATCCCAATGAGAAATTCTGCATTCCAGCCTTCTCCACGTCCCTCTGGTATTCTGGATATGGGAGTATGTGTTACGTTAAAAAATAGAAAATAACGTATAGAAACAGGAAAGAAGATGTATGATCAAGAAAATTTATGGAATTACCGGCATTCTTGTCTAAAATAATTGTCATATGGAAAAGGAACAGGATGCTTTAACTGAAAATTAAGATAATTCTGCATGTAAAATTTTGCAAGTATAAGGAAAAGCTGAATTTTCACTTTTTAAATTCCCAGATACTTCAACAAATTTTAATTTAGTTTGTGAGGTAATTAAAAATTTAGTCAATATAAGCATATACGCAATGAGTGAATGTACGCAGCAATGAAGACCATAATAGTGAAAAACAAACAAACAAACAAAAAACATAATTAAAACGCACAAATATTTTTTTATCTCGTTTATTTCCATTCTGCCTCACCAATCTTATTTCGAAGAATAAAAGGGAATGTTTCAAATAATTAGTTTTTTATCAAAGGAAATCCTCATCCCTTTCGTATTCCTGTTCCTCTTAAAATGTCCCCTGATAGCGCATAGAAAGGAAATAACTGTACAAATATGAAAATAAAGAAAATATGAAAGTTAGCATACGTAGAGAAAAAATTTCATGTTAAGCGAGCGTGGGGCAATATTGAACTAGTTGAGACAACCTCTATATTTTCTAATTTTAACTATAACATTCTACATAATTAATTATACACTGAATTACATCAATGGAGTAGATGTAAGTTTATTTACTTTACAAATCCATTCATGTACACTTAATTTTATATAACCTTAAACTTTGTCACAAGTATGTTTTCAAAGAGACAAGTTGTGACGAATATAAAGTCCAATAACACATATGGGTTCTTTTTGTCGGATAAAGTCGGTAGCCGTTTTAGCTTTGATTTATTTAAAAGATACCAACATTTTATATAAGTAATCTAAATTTCACTTCTATTCCAGCTTCAAATAATTTTGGTCTGCTTTATAAACGTTTAAACGTGCTTCAAGCTTTCAAATTCTCGTGCTTAATCTGTGAGAGTGCCACACGTTCGAAGTTGTCAGTGGTTAGCTTTCCTTTTGCTTAGGACATTTATTTCAGTAGGTGCTGTAATGTGTGTCAGTATCAAATTCAAGACGTTGATTCTGTACTAAGTTGGGACACTTTAAGTCTTGTCTTTTTTTCTTAATGGTTTTTGCTCTTGTAACAGGAATTTTAGCACGACATCAAACGCTTTTCTAGATTGGATAATGTATTCGCCCTAATAATAAATGTTCCTCTAACTACAAATTCCAGTCCCTGACTCCGTACTTCGAGTTATTATTTTTCTATCTTAATTTGCATTTGCATCAATTTTGTCGAATTCCACGTTCTACTGGGAAAACCATCTCAAAAGGTTCAGTCTAGTGAGGATTGACGCCTGCTTCCGAAAAGTTCAGTACTGTTGGGCTTAAGTTGGTTTATGATCTCCTTTATCTAATCATTGGCACATTTTAACAGTACTTTTACGCTAAGTAATGGTTGTTTTAAAATCTTTCATAGCCATTAAGTATTACTGGATGGCTTCCATCAGTACATTCACTTTTAGATAAAAATCAACGATTGTTCCTACTACTGGTGAGTCGCGAGTCGCATAAGACAATACAGGTTATTTTCAAATTCTCTGAATACCTGAAATGTTAACTCTCTATTTGAGAGTTAAAGACATTAATCATCCTAACATATCAAGAAATGCATTCGATAAAATGCTTGGGGCCACTCTCGGTCTTTATTCATTAGTCTGGAGTTATCAAATAAATTATAACTATAAATCTGTCCCGCCAACAGCCCGAACCTCAAGTAAGATTTTTTTAAGTCTAGGAGTTAGAGCGTCTTTTTAATTTATATTTTATTTTTAAAAATTTTAATTTCCATAAAGAATAAAAAATCTAAATATCTGTGCCTTCACTAACAATACCAATTTTTAAGGAAAGTTCTATTTGACTTCGTAATGCAATATATACTTTAAGATTTGGACACAGTTTTCGCCCGTTTTTAAAATGCTTGGTGTACCTTTCTATTTGATTTGGCATCTTCTCCAAAAAATATTTCTTTGGATGAGAAAGTTTTTGTCTTTTTACAGCACACGATTAAACTTGATCTGCGAATATAAATAAATAACTCCGGTAATAGGTTATATTATTATTCAGTACGTACAAACCCATAAAATGCAAGAAAATTAATACTTCTTCTTTATCAAATACATATATACATATAATACACTCCATCCAATAAAAGAAGCTATGATTTTACGATTTGCAATTTTAAATTCCAATGATCAATCATTCCATAACTTTTTACAAGAAGCAGTTTTTACAAGAACTGTCTACTTCAAAATTAGTTAACATCGACATCAACCGGTCGCGTTTGCTGTACTCGGAAATGAAACGAAAAAAAATCCGCCAATAATACAGGCATTTCTTTTGAAGATCAAAAGGGTAGCTCAAATGTTGTCTCACAGCGATTTCTTTAATAGAGTGTTTTATGAATTTGTAATGAATTTGCCAGTAATTTGTCTTCAGCTACGATCTCTTGACTGCATGCATAATGGATCTCTATCTTGTATAAGATCCTTGAAGATTCCGACAATTCTTAGAAGACAAGGAGCTCTCAGAATTTTACTGTTGAAATTTAAATAACATGTATACATATTTTCTCAAGAAGATGCGATTACCCGTAAAATCTCATTTCTGGAGTTCGAAAAACCGCCCTTTTGGCTTTTTACCAACTGGGAATCATTCGAATGAAAGAGTGAGAAGTGATCTCGGTTTTGTGTTTCGACTGACGCTTAAACTATTATGTCACCTGGAGCATTTAAGCTGAATCTTTTTAATTGATCTAACTTCATGGTTGGAGGATCTTCAGTTTTCATTTCTTAACTTATTGATTTACTTTGATTGACGTTTATTAACTTGATGAGCAGAATTAATGAATTTTAGTCAGATTGTATGCACGTGAGATATATGCCATTCTTGTTTGGTAAAAATTGCGGTTTGCTGTGCGGGTAGCTTCCTCATATGCAGTTATTATATAATAGTAGAGAATTAATTGAAAAAAAATGTAGCGTTTTCATCAATTTAAAAAATGCGGCAGCACCATTTAGGAATCAGAGCCTCTTTTTTAATTCCTATTTTCTTTATGAAATTTTAATTTTCATAAAGGATAAAACATCTTATACAGATGGCTTCATTAACAATACCAATCTTTCAGGAAAATTCTATTGGGCATTATTATGTCCAATATATACTTAAAGTTTGGACTTTTTACCCCCTTTGATTATTGAATAAAACAAAACAATAGACATGTTATAAAATGTTTCTATTTTTTTGTATGAACTGAAAAATGATCTTGTATTGAGGAAAGTCTCTCTTATTTGCTTGCACTCACAGTAACTTCGATTATAAAAAAGTAAAACAAAAACAAGATAAAAAAGCATGCACATATATCAGCATCAAGGAATAATAGACTGGAAATAAGGAATAAGATAGTTTTTGTGCAAGTTCTGTCGTATATTTTACATAAGCTCTTAAAATAAATTTCTCCTTTTAGAGTACGTTAAATTCTTTTTTTGTGAGCTCTATGGCTTGTACTTGATTATGACGTCGTAGAATTCAGTCACATCCTTCAAATATTCATGTACATAGAACTTGTGGTTCTTTAATTATATCCTGCTATAAAAGTTAAGACTTCTTACTTATACATCTACGTCCGTACGTACGACATAATACTGCATCAGGTTTTAATGGATAACGAATGTTTAAATCACCTCTCATATCCTGTGCATTAACAGCAGGAGGGTCGAACAATCGTCCTTTCCGAAATGTGATTATTAATTTAAAGTGTTTAAAAGCCGAAATCTCTATGAAGTCGGCCGCTGCCGCATTGTTCGCTCGACCTGGAACCTCCACTTTCGACCAATAATAAAAATTGCAGACGCCGGTCGGTGCTTCTGATCTTATTCCACGAATCCATTCGATATGGGTCCTCCCATAAACCACTTCATTATAAGAATGGCTTAGTTCCCGGGACGAAATGTTCAACGGAAGTGACTTCAACAATAGAACCTTCAAATTTTATCCTTTTCATTTTTTTTTCCCGAGTCAAAGTATGAAAAAAGCCATTTTTAAAAAGTTCGCATAAAAAGCAGTAATTAATCAAATACATGTAATAGAGTTATGTACCAAGGCCGCTGTGTGAAAAATTTCGCTGAAAAAAAAGGTTTTTCTTTCTTCCGCTGAATAAATCAGTGGCGTAGCTAGGCAAAGTACAGCCGACGGTAGACAACAGAACTGGGCTTTTCCTATTTGTAAGAATGACACGGATTACTTCGTTCGTATGGCCTGGCCATTCTTGAAAATTCCTTGTGACTTAGAAAGGCCATTTCCATACTATTGTTTTTTGTCACAAGGGTTTATTATGCAAACTAGAAAACTTATAGATTTAGTCTCTAGAGACAGTGATTCAAAATAAATATTTTAGTGCCTTATTGGCTTTAACTTGTCACAAGATGACAGCGTTTCTCCCTTTTGCACTTATCGTTGCTTCCCGGCGTGAGTCTTCATCTTCAATACTCTTGCTGTAGAACATCTCACGTGCATATTTTGCTATGGAAATTTGCGCTTCCTTTCAAGCGTTGCTTATAGTACGATATCTACCTACCATAACCCAGATGCACGTTTTCATCATTTTTAGATTATCAGTGGAGTCGACTCACTGGTGGGTAGCTTTCAATTTTTTTATTAAAAACAAGCGAGTGTTTGATTAAAATGTTGGTTTACAATATTGGATTTATTACTTAACAACATTGATGAGGGGATATGTATTTTACGTGTTTTATTATCCAAACGTGTTTGATTACATCCTCTTGCTTCACCATGGCTGCGTGGTTATGTCACTCGAATTCGTAGAGGGAAGGTGCCTAGTTCAAACCAGGTCGCGTCCGCCGACCTAACCTATCGGTGTTTTCTGTGGTTTTCGCCGAAATTTAGCGTAAATACAGGTTAGGATCCCTTAGGAAGACCCCACGGAGGGCCCCCCTTGTGTTGTCCTTCTGACATGGATTTATATGCGGGCTTCGGTCAAGCACAGAAATCCGAGAGAGAAATACATGTTACACAAACAAACATTCTTCTTCCAGATTTCTGCTGGCACATGTTTGTAGGAAACATTAAACCTCTCATGTGAAGAAGAAGGAGGCAGCGTTGATGAAGGAAGATTGGAAACAGAAAATTGATATATTTAGTCAATTAACGTAAACCCTCACTTAATAAAAAGTTTTCATCGATATTCTGGATTTGCTGCGTTAATGTTTAGATCTGAATTTTAAAAGTCGAACAGTGTGAAGTGATATAAGAAGGTTTTATAAAATGCCTCTTAAATATTAAGAAAGCAGCATTTTGATGAAATGTTAATAAAGCCTTAAATATCTTACATTAGTCCAATTTAAAAAAGTAATTTTTAATTTTAAGTATTTAGGTTAATAATTGGTTTTAAAAGATTTAATATAGATAGATTGTTATAAATTAAAATGTAAGTTTTTCTAAAATGAGCTTCAGCTTTTCCAACGACTCATGTGAAAAATTATTTTCAAGTTTGAATGATGAATTTATTCCAAATTCCTTCAAATTGCTTACAGAACAATATTTATCTTTTGCTTATTGAAGTGGCATCTTAAAATCCCAATAAAATTGGCGGATTCAAAGGGGGGGGCAGAGTGAGAGGGCGATCGTACCACGCTGAGTACACTTAAACTCACTGTCGAATCCTTGTTTAACCTGTTCGCTCTCATCTTTGAAGAGACGCATCGGAGAAAGACTTAATTTTACGACCGATGTTGCTTCCCCGAATGGCTCTTTGAAATCTTCACTGGAACTCAGCGTGGCATCCAAAGAACCATTCTGGGGTTAACACCATCGCTCTAAGAAGAAGAGCCTGATCACTGACTCTAAGACTGAAAGAATTTTTTGGTCGAAACGATCGTAACGCGTTATAAGTAACATTTTATGTGTGCTTTTTTCACAGAGTTTTTATTTATTTTATCTACTGCTTGATTGTCTGTGATCAAGCTCATCAAGTAATACTTGGCCGATTTTCGTTCTTGTTTAGTATACGTCACTAATCCCCCATCACTTCGTGCCATGATCGCACACGGGCAATATATGTATGTATGTAATATAATTTTTTCTTTCATCCCTCTTCCGACTTTATCGAGCCGCTTTATTACCATATGTTATGAGGTTTAACCCCAGAAGGTTAAAAGAAAACGATGGGCAGAGTGCGGTGTGGGGACTGCATGACTGCCGAGATAGAGTTCATCGACTTGCTTTTTAAGATGCTATGAAATTTATAGGGGTGATTTTTATTTATTTATTTATTTTTTTTTCGCCTCGTGTGCCTCGTAGATCTTGAGGGTTCAGGGCATGCAAGTTTAAATTAAAAGACTCTGGTTCGAAACAATGACCGTGGTTGGTTTTATTCAATTCCATAAAATATTCTTGAAATTTGGTACAATATTTTTTGGACAATACACAAGTGTTGAAGGGGAATGAATAGTAAAGCGCTTGATTTTGCGTTTAAAGTAACTTCCATTACCATCAACCGGGGCTATTTGACCTACTTTATCATGCTTTCACTAATATTTCTGTAATTAAAAAATATAATATGAGTTTTCAAGTTACGATTTGAGTTTTAACTAATTAACATAGAATAAAAAGGCAAACTGTATTGTTTAAAAACTTTTTTTTTATTAAGTCACTACTTTTAACATTTTGGACTAAAGTCCCTCCTCCTCTTTGGTACATTCACTTTATTTAGTAAAAATGAATAGATTTTATATGTTGCACTACCGTAACTCTAGCTTAAGAATCTGCTATTGAATTGACTTCTCAATTCGTTTGTTATTGATAAAACTTTCTTTTACCAATGAGAAAGAAAAATTAAACTGACCCTAAGATATTAAATTACCCTTAAATAGAGTACGAAATATTTTTCAAGCTCTAAAACTCTAATATACCTTGCTCAAGCCAAAAGCTGAGGGAATTCCACTGTATCAAATTCACACTGGATCAAAGTAACACCACAAGGAACAAAAAGTAAAGTTAAAGACACGTTTCAGCAAACGTATATTTATTTCAAATTTTTGAGATTTTTCAAGTACGAGAAGCTAATTAAAGCAAATGTATACTAATTACCCGAGTAAAGCATCACGTTCTAAAAGTAAATAAAAGGAAATTATCATGTTCTTCAAGAGTGATCTGCGTTTTGGAACAATCAGAACTAAAGTACAGAAATTTATATCCGAAAAAGGATGCCTGCTTGAACTGATAATTAAAAACCCTGTAAAACGTACAATATGGCTATAATTCATAGCCAGGTGTTTAGAGTTCATCTGTAAGTAGGTGTTTGACAGTTCATCTGTAAAGATCGTACTGAGAAAATGCAGCATCATTTTGTATATATAATATTTAAACAAGGAGAAATTGATTTAAAACGAAAAAAAAAAGTTTATAATTTCGACACCAGGGCAAAAAAGAGTTGAAATGTGAGTTTAGAAGTTTTCGACCGTAAAACTAAAAGAAGTAATAGTTTAAGTGATTGACTGATGTTTAATAGCCATCTTAGTAGAACAAAGGCAGTTTCTATTTTTTCTCAGTTTTAATTAACTTCGTTGACTTTTCAATTCGATCCTTTTCCTTTTTTAAAAAGTCAATTTACTAAATGTGTTTGGTGTGCTTTCTTTTCACTCAATGTACTGTACGCATTCTAAAAATAACACAATGAACCATAGAATGGCGTTTGTCTCTACGGGTCTATCTAAAGTGCAGGGTTTCACGGTTCTTTAGCAGTCGTATTCACGAAACGGCTAGTAACCGCCTGATTATGAAACTAACGTTTGACCGTTACTTGCTGGTAACACACCGGTAACCTCAGAACGGTATTCACCAACTATTTAAAACCACTGGTTTCCTGACCAACGTTTGACCACCGATTAACTTGTACTTGTGCATTCTGCTTTGTAAGCTCGTCTGTGATTGGCTTAGGGCACTGGCTATCCAACCAGCTGATTGCCGACCCTTGAACCCTCTTCGCGAGCGCTCCAAAATAGTTGAAAATAAGCAGGAGTGTAATGTGTTTTCATGTATTTTTATAATTACAAATGCTTCAATTATTTATTTCGGAGATTTCTGCTGAATTTTTTGTAATTAATAACTGATATTTTATTTATATACTCCTACGAATTTAAAAGATATATTGATTTTAAAAGATAATTTTTAAAGGTATTCGAAGGTTTTCTATTTTTATTTTTTAATGTATCTGACAGTCAAAAACAGTACGATTGTTTAAAAATTTGTGAATACATACTTAAGAGCTTACTCTGGGGGTATTTTATTTGTTTTACTGTAGGAGATGGTTTTTTTTTTTTTTTTTTTTTGAGTATCAATAATTAAAATTTCAAATGCATAAAAAAGCAAATATTTTTACAATGTTTTAATACAATTGTAATAATTCTAATGTTGAAACCTACTGGTGACCATACTTTAATCACAAAAATATGGATCATAGAGCAGCTCTGCAATTTTTTGTAATTTTATACAGTAAAGGGTAAATATATACGTGAATATTAAAATGTGATTGTGCTGAGATGGTTCTGCTTAAATAATGATTTATGAGGTAGCCATTACTCAATTTTTAACTGAAGTTATGAACTAGGCTGTCTCTTGATTTTTCATATCAAGGACTAGAAATTTTTGGACCCTTCCCCCCCCCCCCCAAAAAAAAAGGGAATTGCAGATCTCCACTCGAAATTGCAAGTTTTTTCCCACAATAAAGACACTTTAATCACTCTGTAGTCAGACATTAAAATAAGATTTTTTTTTTTGCATGTGATTAATTTATGAGTAATAACTTAGCACGAAGTGTACAACTTATTTAAATAAACCAGGAACGGGGAAAAAGAGTATTCAATTTAAATATTAATAGTGAATAATGCCTCTGATGTATTTTTATTAATGGAATAATGCAAAAATCAAGAATTATATTAGTTATTTTATCGGATGTATGTAAATAAATATTTAATACTATAAGCTTAAAACAGACTCTGTTAAAATTTACATTTACTTCCCCTTGAAACAGATAAAACAAATGTCAATGAATTTTTGTCTCAAAGCTACATGTTCTTCTTTTGCAAAATCGTAGGCAAATAAAAATTGGGAGGGGATGGGGGGTATGTAGCGCTGAAATTTTTTTTACCTATAGTTGAACTGCAGAATCAATGCAAATAAAAAAACTACTAATTTCATTGACTAAAATTTCGGGGGAGGGTGGGAAATCAATTAAAGGAATTTTAGAAAGGGGACTAATTAAAGAAACCTGTTCCAGCCCAGCTAACCCTGCTAATTCACATGGCTTTGTCTATTAAATTTTGCAATGCTCTTGCTGGGAAAAAAATAAAAAATTAATAAAATTATTTCTTTTTTTCTGACAGGATTGGGATCATGATTGATTTTGATGGTATTGTAGTATAATGTCGAATTTATACACCTAATTAAAATGGTTAAGTACTTCATCCCAGAGGGCCTTACTTTTTTAGAAATAAAAAAAAGAGATGTTAAAAAAAAGGGGGGGGGTGAGAGAGCAAGAAGTGAAACTTTGGCCGCAGCGAGGCCAGAACCCTGGAACTACTGCTTGCCAATCGCTCGCTTTACCGCTGCGCCATAATTTCATTGACACGTTTGCTGTAAATTTAAAACATTTCCTTTATTGCCTGTTTACCGTTTACTTACTTTGATGGTAATGTATTGGAAAATCCTTGACACACAAGTCTTCTAAACCGTTTACTTTCTCCTCACACATAAATTTTGCAAATCTATCAATAAATTCTAAAATTTCCATATCTTCTGTCTTCAACAGCGCTGTAGTCCGCCATGTTTGTAAACAGATTAGAGCCTCACAGCGCATGCGTCGAATGTAACAGGCCGGTAACCACCCGAATTCGGCTGGTTACATTCGTCTGTTAAAAACGAGATGTAACCAGCCGATTTGGCCTTGTGAATACCATTTTTTTTTTTAACCATCCGATTCTATGGTAATCCGGCTGTTACCAGCTGGTAGAAAGTTTCGTGAATACGGGTGTTAGTTGGAAAGTATAAACTGTGAGATAATTTATTTTCACTGTGTACCAGTGGCGTAGCAACCCCCTCAGCCCCCTCCCCTTCTGGCTACGCCCCTGCTATACACCAAAGTATTAACTAACCTGCAGTTAAATGCTATCGTCCTCACCGAAAAGGAAAAATAGATTTCTAATCAACAAACAAGTTTCACAACGACTACAACAAACACAATCATCCATGTAACAATATTGAGGTAAAATTTTTAGATTTGCCATCTGGATTTCAAAAAACCAAACATAGTATTGAATACAGTTACCAATAGAGAGAGTGGTTCTACTCCATTGTGCTGAGCCAAGGGCCGAAATTTTACGCATGCGTATTCCGCACGCTTGCTCGGAATGATGCTCGGCATGAGATCTCTCTCACTCTCACGCAAAGGATCTCTAAGAAAATGACTAATCCTGACGATCCTAATCAGGATAATGGGATAAATTTATCAAATTATTGTATTGTCATCGGTCTTTGATAAGTCTACAAAGTTTAAATTAAATCTGACCGTTTAAAGCGGGTCAAAATCGAGTTCAAAGGAGCCGGTTACAAACTAACAAACAAACATACAGATGAAACCAATAAAAGCGTGTTAATATTGAATAATGTCTGGTATGCTTGAGCGTTTTAATTCCAAATTAGTTTATATTATTATAATATAGCGAAGGTTTCAAATCTTAAATTTCCTGCTGGTAATGTTGGTGACGTAGTGAAACAACGAATACCAGACATTCACACAGCAAGAAGTGATCCCCGATATTTATTAGCGGCGATATTAGAAGTTCAAAATGAAGAGTTTTATCAGTCAGGAATGAAACAAGGAAGGTTTCACAGTTGCAGAAATCAATTCACAATTTGTGAAGAAAAATTTATTTTGCTTGACAATATTCCAGATCTAGCAATATCACTTCTAGAATGCGTTAGAACGGCATCTCTTTCTGGAGGTCAGGGATGTTTGTTTTTTATATGTAACTTCAGTTTTTTTTTTTTTTTTTTATGTGCAACTATTTTGTACAAGTTCATGTAAATTGTATTTATTTCATAACACCTGTCAGTCCCACATTCAAATTTCGTTCAGACTAAATAAATGTATGTGACTTAAAATAACCATTTATTGACTTTTAATTGTAAAATATAAAATATTGTAATTCGTGGTCTCTTACGCCATAGTGTCCAACAAAAAAATATCCTTCTGAGTAGTAACTACACACAAAAAAAACTGCACTCTATTCTACTGGCACAGTCAGTCACGATATTTATCACATTTACCATTACGAGTTGGGAATTATGCAAACAAACCGGTTAATTTGATAAATTTTCAAAAATTTATCATATTTACCGTATTTAGTGGTGATTATGCATAGTTACCGGTTATTATATATAATCACCAGTTTATTACTAACATATATATATATCATAATAATTTCTTTGATAGTGGTAGATTGAAAAATAAATAAATAAATAAGATAAAAGGAGAAAATTTCCCTAAATATAAAGATACACAGCGCATAAGAGTGTAAATCACAGAGGTGTACGTGTACGCTAAATTCCGTGGTTCGAAAGTCCTCTTAACCGAGAGTCCTTTGTTTACAGAAGTTCCCAAGGGAAGCTTATGTTCGGATCTAAATTGTGTAAGGAAGTTAACAGCAGGACTAAAAAGGCCGTAGGTCACATCATTACGCTGTTGGTGTTTCAATGAATAAAAGAGTGTAAATCAAATCATTTTTAGACTTTAAAAATGTATGGTTGGATTATTTAAACATATGGTTGTACTATGGATAATTTAAAAAGATTTTTAATAGTTTACTAATATGCTAATTAATCGGTTTAACTTCTTTAAAGAAATTGACCCTCAATGATGTTTGATGACCTAAATTTTTCAAGCTTGATCCCGAAAAGAATAAAAAGAAAAAGTCTTTTAACATATTTATTTCGAAACAAGCGATTAAACAGAAGATCCCCCGTTCTAAACAACAAACATATTTATTCTACATACATGAAAAAAATTACTCTTCACAACTCATCTAGCCCATTTATTTTGGCGCAGTTGACTACCTTCATTCAAAAACAGCTCTATTTTTGCTCTGACCTGCCTAAAAATTATGAAGCTGAGTTTCGAGGTAATATCTCTTCACAAAACCCATCCTTTATCATGAAAATTTTGGTTTTGCTTAAAAAGTTTCAGAATAAAGCAGTAAATTGCAGCTTGGAGTTGCACCCACACTTGAATAGCAATTACCAGTAAAAATTTATTCGAGGTGGAGAAAAGAGGCGAGACAGGCATGATATAAAAATGCCGGCTAGAGATTAAGTACATGTTGAATGAGCATTTAAATTTTGAGCTTGATTTATGCGGTTCAGGTGCTGCGGAAGGTAAGGAAAGAAAGTAGCAATCGGAGATATTTTTAACATCTCTACTAGTGTATTTTATCCATCGAAAATAACAAAAGTATATAGGATCAGGTAGGATAATTACGAACATCGGGGTTTAAAAAAAAATCTGTAGATGATAAATTCTCGCAAAAATATTTAGAATAAAGCTTATAATGTATTTTTCATAATACATTATAAGCTTTATTCTAAACTTATTCTGAACTGGTGTAACTTTAATCTTTCATAACTAAGTATTTTTAAGTTAGTAACAATTGAAAAACAAGCACCATGTCAAAATTTTCCTAAAATGGATTTAACGGTTTGATGTTCAAAGTTATTTGGTGCAAAAGTAAAATTTTTTATGCAAGCTAATTCATATTAAAAAGAATGTTGGTGATGTACTTAAAAACTTCCGACATGGTTTAGTTTTCCTAGCAAGTTCAATATTTTTAAATCCATGCTCGTGATTACCCCACAGTTTTTAAAAAGTGGAATAATTAACGACCATAGTAGAAAAAGCTGTTATGACCTGAAAGAACGCATACTTTTCTTATATCACTTATAATTTAATTTATTTGTTATATTTAATTTAAAATAAATTATGAAATGAAAATTTCGCTATTCATTATTTTTAAAAATTTCAGTAGCTTAAAACTTACTGTGATGGCCTGTTAACAGAGCCAGAAATACATTCCAAAACATTAAATTATACCAGATAAGAATTCTTTAGACCATGAATGTATCTATAAATCTAAAAGGTGTTTTTCCATAATGAAATAATCATAAAAACGTTTTTCCTTTTATTAAAAGATAGAATTTCAACATATTCTTAAAAGCAAGATGCCATTTTGATTGAATAAGTAGAAATTATAACCTTATTACTCAATTTTTATCAGTTATTTCCACACTGGTGTAACTTTAATCATTAATAAAAACAAGAATAATTGTCTTAGTATCTCCAACAAAAGTTATAGGCATAGTATGAAAAGAAATGAAGTGGTCGCAATTACCCCAAATTTTCTCAATTTTGTAACTTTGACTGAGTAATTTACGACCGAACCCTTAATTTTCAAGTAAATAATTCCATGGAAACATAATATTACTAGGTGTTCTTACAAGCTCAAGCTTTCATCTAATAAATGAAAAAATATATTTCTCTATAAATAAAAAAGTTAAAAATTTATTAAGTTGAAACTTGCAAAAAGTGACCATAAATACCCCATATGACCCTATGTCTTAAAATTTAGTCACGTGCATTTGCATACTTTTAATTTTACAGCTGAATTTGCCTATTTTTTTGTTTACCACAGATTTCCATAATCGAATAATTTTGTAGTGTAGATAAAGACAAGGCACGTTTTGTCTATATCTGCAACGGACCATCTTGAGATAAGTGACAATACGAAGACGATTATAATTTTAATGCTTCAAAACTTTAAATTCCTTTGTAGATTTAAAATACAAATTATGTTTAAAATTTGAAACACCCGTACATAAATTCATAATTACGCGAATAATTAGTTGTGGAACATAAGAACGTGAAAAGTTGAAAATGGGACATTTTTTAGAAAAACGCAAAGAATTGTTACTGAAACAATTGAAATGAAGACCTCCAGGCAACCTTCTCATGTGCGATTTCATTTTTTTCATAAATTAAGTGAAAACAGAAAACAAAGCGATCCATCGAAATTTCATTCCTATGGTATCTAATTGCAGAAAGAGACTTGGTCTATGATGTTTCTCAACTCAGACCTTCGCTCGCGCAATTTCTTTGTTTTGGGCACAAATTGGGGAGAGTTTTATATTTTCCTTTTAATTTAATGATTAACATTTCAGAGGCTGATGTGGTCTCGGCATCCAAACGAAGCAGTAATGGCCAATAATGGATTATGGCTTCAAGGCCATCGTTGTTGGTCGATCTTCATTAGTCCATTGTTGCAAAGCAGCTGTTACAACAATGTGTCACAAGTCCATTGTTGGCAGATCGAGTTTCCTGGAAAGCTATGAGAATACAAAACAGCGAAAAATCTGAATTGTTTGAGAAGAAAAAGAAAAAAAAGAAAGAAAGAGGGACGTTGGTTGGTTGGTTGGTGGGATGCTTGAAGATGAGATCAAGAAGAAATAAAAATTGTCATCTGGATAGTGAAATCGTGTCATGGACAGATGAATATTTTTATTGTGTAACAATGGACACGTGGGCGGGAATACTAGGTACATGGTTGAAAATTCGCTTTTGGATGTTCCAGAATCTTCCTATGCAGTGATAAAATCTGTAAATAATGCGTAGATATAGCTAAAACGAAATGCAGATATGTAATCTCTGCTTAATCGCGATTTCTAAGATGCATTTAATAAATATGATAACAAAACTTAATTTCGGCAAGGTTACAAGGAAATCATGGACAGAAATAAAATACGGTATAAATACCATTGCATTATTTTTCCATACTAAATGCTGCCTTTTAACTATTTTGTACTTCAGTGAAAATTGTAGTTGACAGCTTACATCAAATGGTTATGTCTGACTAAAAGTTAAGTAGAACTTTATTTCAAACCCACAGTAGTAAACTATACTTTCATTCGGCTATATTTTGAATTTCTTATAAATTATATATTTAAAAATTTGGATTTTAACGCAGCTGTAAAGCTCAGCTCTAATGTTTTTAAATATAATAGTTCATTCTCAAAATTTTAATGACGAGTGTGATTGAAAAAAATTCCTTAAATAATAAGTTGAATTTTACGAAAGAAAATCAAAGTATATTTCCTTCCCAGAAAGTTTTCTATGGCAGATTATGGCTATTTTAGTACAGAAAACAGAAAAATTTGGTACTTTAAGTAGTTTGCATCCATTTTTAAGTCTTTGAACCTCGAAAAAATAAAATAAAGATAAAAAACTGCTATTTTAGCTTTCCGTACGTAACATAAAATAAACTTAGATAATGATTTGTGCATTAAGTGTGCATTTATTTTTCGAATTGTTAATCTTGCTTTATTAATGGTACCGTTTTAATTCTTATTGAACTTTACACATAGTATGCTTAAAAACAATAAAAGTTATAGCAATCTACTATAGTGGCTTTTTCTGAATCTATAAATAATTGAATAAACTATTCATCTGTTCTATCATGATTGCTAAATTTCAAAATCATACTATTGTCCCAACAGCTTTAGTTGTTTACCAATTTATAAAATAAACTAGGAACCGACCGAAAGATTCGTTTTAACCTGCACACGCGAATCGCAACACGGATATATAAATATAGATTATATATTATAAATCTGAATTTTAAATAACTTCAGGTCAGACAGGCATGACCTCGCTCATTTACCAGTACACGTTTCGAAATGGTATTTCGGCTCTTATTTTTCATAACTCAACCTATAAAGCCAGAACTGTTCTGCCGTTCACTTATTCATTTTTTTTTTTCAAAAAAAGAGTCGTCCATCCAGGTAGCCCAGATCATGGGTTTATGCAAATCCGAGAAAGGCCGGCACGATATTGCTCCGTGGAAGTGTCAATCGACGTCGATCGGAAACACGAATCGAATGCACGCGTCTCAGCAGACCTGCTACCAGCGGCTGCAATGAGCATTCGTCACCGGGTCCCCCAGGAAGATGTTGGCATCGGACTGTCGAGGGTCCCCGATGAGCGGTGCGGATGGATGGATGGAAGCAGCTCCCCGGGGAGTTCGGTTCCCAAGAAAATACCCCCGAGTATCGACGGATGCGAGAGTATTTGATAGACTTGTCCGTCTGGGTGGATGAAGGATGGCGGAGAGCAAGAGGTTAAAGCGCAGAGAGAGCCGACGCTGAGGCTGAAATGGAAACAAAAAGAACACTGTGTTCGAGTGTAGTCAAGACATCCACCAAGTCACGGAAGCGACTCATCTTTTTTCAATTAAAGGGAATCTAGGAGACGAGCTTAACTGATTCATTCAGCTTTACATCGCTACATAGCATGTCGTTAAAAACAAATGTGAAATTACGAATATTTCACTATTAAAAAAATCATATATTACAAATTATTTCAGAATAAAGTTTTACATTGGTGAATTTTTCAGAATTACGAATTTATCCTTGAAGTAGCGGATCCAGCGGAGGGGCTCGGGGGCTTCACCCCCCCCACTCCCCAAGAAAAGAGATTGCTAAAGGGTAATATTCTGCTTTATATAGGTATTCACTTTAAATAGGTAAAATGTTCATTTTTTGTATAACTTAGCATCTCCCAAAGACATTTACATTGGTTTACACTGAAATTTTTATTTATTGTAGGATTAAGCTTTTTTCGAAATTTAGCACTTCAAAAAAAAAAAAAAAAAAAAAAAAAAAAAGATCTGCCATTGTGACCTTCTTCCATCGAAATTCGTTAACGAGATTTGTTCCTCTTCAATCATTGGATGTGGATCTATCTCAAGCTGTTAAATTACTTTAACTTTTTACTCTCACGGAACTCGAATATTTTTAGTCCAGAGGGGTCAGGTCTTATTTATGACTCAATACGTCCACAGCCAGACCAAAAGAGTACAAGCAAAATTTCTGATGTCAATTTCACATAAAAAAAATAGTTTTTAATAACAAATTATTCATTTCATGAATAATTTGTTATTAATAATTTAATTGCACATTGTAATATTATTAATAATAATTGAATTACAAATTGTAACATTGTTAATAATTATTAATAATTTAATTACAAATTGTAATATTATTAATAATTATTAATAATTTAATTACAAATTACAATTTGTTATTAATAATGTTTAATGACAAATTATTTATGTCATGAATAATAAAAAATGCGTATATTAGTTTTCGAACTGTGTGTTTTTCGAAACACTAATTAGTTATTCACAAAAATGAAATAGAAAATTTAGTTTACACTCGTGAGTATCACGTGCTATCGATTGGCAGCGAAAGCGTTGACGAAGAATTTGTATTTTTAATTATGTCGTCATCCTGAATCTCCTTCAAAGCTCTAAAATAATTGAAGATCCGCCCTAGATGGCAGTGTATACCCAAACAGCACACACAGACTAGTTTCAACGTCTATCAACGTTCTGAGAATGTTGAGTAATATTCTCTGAAATTCTGTTAACGTTCAGAGGACCTATGCGTACTGCCTGGGTAGTTGCATTCTTCAGAATTTTAACATTCTTGTCAACATGCTTTTGGATAAAGACAAAACTAAAGCATTATAACTGTACAAATGAAGCTTGTTTGCTTGGGCAAAACACACTAAGCTTCCTTTGGAGGAATGCCTTTGGGAAATGGCTTTTTAAGGGTTTCTAATGCATATTCATGTTACGTCTAGAGAAAACTGCATAAAACACCAGGCCATCAAATCGAAAGATCCAGGCTAGAGATCTGGACTTTTCATGATTAGGCCATCTACCAATGTTCAGTGTCTTATTCACTCGATGACTGGTTGACTACATAATTGAAAAAAAAAAAAATGTTGTTGACTTTTAATGAACGATGCACCCTGTCATACGCATAAAAAAATTAAGGACAATTAGCCCCATATGAGACCCATACAAAATCTTGATGATTTAGAGTAGAACTTTATCTGCATTTAATACTAGGAAGTGTTTTTTGCCGTACTTTTATAATAATTTGGTTGGATGTGTGTCAAAAAGTAAGGTTTTTGGATTATTATTTTATTAAATGGCGTTTTATTGCAAACACAAATTTTCATGTTCGGAGGACTAAAGCAGCTAATTATTGCCTTAGTCATTACTACGCATTACGCGAAAGTCTGGGCACCAGATATCTTGCTAAACTGTCATTATAAAAGAATCAATTCGCGACGAAAAATAAAAAAAAAATTCTCACAAATTATTTGACGATCAATCAGCATCAGGATTTTTCGATCACAGGTGCTGTCTTGAAGTGGACGGCCCTGGATTTTTCTAACCGAGCTTGAAAACTGTCCATTAACATTCTTGCGCAGCCTTTCCCAAGCAGGACATTCTATAAATCGAGCTGCATGACAAGATGACAGCAAGGTCAGCCAGACGATTTCTGTTTAAGAGTAAAATCCCCAGTTTGATGCAATTGCGATGCATTCTATAGAACAGACTGACAAAGTAGTAACTATGCATTAGTAACAATTATAGTATTTGGGGGAAAAAATGTGGATGCCAACTGAAAAAATAAATGAATATCTACGCTTATAATAATGACTTCATGTATGAAATGGTTCGAAACTCTTATTGAAATAAAAGACAATTATGTAGCTCTTCCAAGCATTTTTTCCCCTCAAGAGATAAAATAAGCCGAAATTTTATTTGAGGAAATTCTTGGCGTCGATTTTATTCTAATGGAAATTTACACAGTCAAAATCCACTTTTTTATAGTTTAAAGCTATTTTTTATTTGTGATTTTTAAAATTATTTTTGAAACTAATAAAGATATAAGTTTTGTAAAATTTGACATCAAGTGCATATTTAGTGCGGTCAAATTATTTTCAATAAAATTACAGATATTTTAAACTGCTTTAATTGTTCTTTTGGTTGCTGTCAGATCAGGCGAAATAATTTATTTGTAATATTTTTGTAATGGTTTCATTTTATTAAAGTGATAAGCACGAGCGGATGTGGCAACACTTTTATCCTTGTACAGCCAAATCAGAATACATAGAAATTTTTAGGCTTCACTTCTATGTATTCGTTTGATCTTATTGTTCCATTAATTTTACAAAGTTCGAATTTTAGTTCTTTCTAGAGGTATTCTTTTTTTTATATTTTCTTACTTCTACGTTTTATATTTTGTACGAGCAGAAAATTTCTGTTACAGTAGCAATCGCCAACGCCAAATTTGCACTGTTTCCTGTCCTGTCCTGGCTAATCAAACCTCTTCAAATGTGGTAAAAATTTTCGCAGCATTGACAACACTGACAAGAAAAGATGTGTGGTGTAATTGATTTATTTGGTCTGAAACAAAAGAAAAACCGTTGGGTTGAAAAGAAAATAGTTTCGGTTGTTTAGTTCGAATGGTGAACTCAAAACACGGGAACGGGCAGATTTTCAGACTCTTAAAATTTACCTTTTTTCCCCTATGTTTACCTGCTTGAATACCTGTTTAAAATTTCAGACTGATCACAGGAGTAGTTTAGAAGTAAACAGTTATCATATACTATATCATATACAGCAATCCGAAATTATTTTCTTGCCAACCCATTATTGAATATATTATTTTGTTGATTGAAGCTTTCGTTTTGAATTGATATGTCCTAATAAATAGCCTGCAGTATTTCTAAAAATACTTTTTCGAATTAAGATACACGAATTAAAAAAGAACAAGGGAAAATAATAATAATTTCTGTCGCAGGAAAACAGATTTTTTTTTTAAAGAAGGGAGCCATACGAAATTTGGTTGCTTAGAGGAATCAAATTTACGCTGAGAAAAAGTTCCATTTCATCACATTATGGGGCGTTTGGGAAGATGGTTTCTCTAAGAGGCTTCTAAGTATACTATATGTAATTTGCTGTTGAAAACGAATAATGAGAAAAAGCTCCTTGGTTCCAGCAGTTTTCTTTACATCGTTTTAACTAAAGGCAAAGTCGAAAACACTATTAGCTTTGGTTTGAGGAATGATTTACTTGATAGCTGTGGTTTGCCACGGCTGAATTCAAATCCTTCTTCCTCAAGTGATATGTTTTTTTTTTTTTTTTTAATGGCTGAATCATTTTTGCCGCACTTTGTAACAACTATAGTAGAGTAAATATTCTATTTAATTTCTTAAAATGCCTTACGTAAATCAATAATTTTATAGTTCTTTTTACTTATTATTTTTTCAGGGGCGGGGGGCTGGGAATAGGGATTTTTGATTAGAAATTAGCCGACTACACAGTAAATTCGAAACACGTTTGCAGGTACATTTCGCAAATTTAGCTGCTTTCATTAAACTCACATCCTCATGTGACAGTTCATGTGGCATATAAAGATTAATTTGAATTGCGCTATGGGCATGTACTCTATTACAATTCCATAAATCGTTTAGATACTTTTTGAGAAAAAACATTGTGAAAGTGGTACAGGTAAAGATGCTACTACACAGTGTTTTCACGTCTGAATAGCAACGCTCAACACAATGGGTAGGATGTATTAAACTTTAGCATATAAAATCTGGATTACGGAATTGCGTAGCATCCGCCCACGCTAGCAAGCTACTCCCGCGAATCCAGCAGTTTTTTTTTCATTCTGGGCTCGATAATTTTTCACGAGATCTCTCTTATTTTTTCCCAACCATTCATACGTTTACCAGGCTGTCCAAATGAAACTGTCGCCTATTAAAGAGTTCCGACCGTCACCTGTACAAACGGACAGCCCCCTGTCTCTTTTGATAAAGCCGATGGTGATGTTTTTTTTTTTTTTTACTTTTATTTTTTTAGATCTGAATTGTTTTGTTAGTTCGCCAATTTCTCAATAATCAGCAGCTGCGCACAGCTTCCATTGCCCGCAACCACAATGGAGGGAGGTCTGGCCGAATAGGTGCACCCAACTAAAGCGTCCTCTTTCTTTTTAAAATTCGACACAAATGAGGTGCAAATGCGGATGGAGATCACGTGAGAATGATGTGTAAACGACGACGAGAGGAGAGCAGGTGATTAAATTACATGCCGTGAACAGCGCTGGTTCTTTTTTGTTTTTTGGTGTCTGTGTGTGTCTTTTCCAGCGTGTGAAAGAAATGAAAGGCTTAAAATCGCTCTCTTCACCATTTCTTTTTCAGCTGTTTAAGTTTCATGATTCATAATACAAAAATCATCTTGATGTAAGGCAGTTTTTAAGAATTTCGTGAGTTTGTTAGCTAGAAGAGGGTAGCTCACATCCCCAAATGTGTCGTTTCGACCTACTTGAAAGTTTCGATGAGATTCCCTTTACAATAAGAGACCAGACCCCCCAGCCCCAATCTCTCGAAATAAATTTCAATTTTCGTTAGCAAAATTATAACAATGGATCTCTTTTGGAAAATGTTTACTGTTTCCCACCGACTGGAATCGTTTCCGATTTTTTTTTTCCTAAGAAAAGAACTAGCTTGATATAAATAAAACTTTGTAAATTAACACTCATAACATGGTTCTTATCTTAAACAGAACCATCATTTTGACCGAAAAAAACATTCAGTCCCCTTCAGCTGACAGCAAAGTCTCACAGAATAGTGGGGACTGAAAGATAAACAAAACGAAAGCGAACAGCGTGTTGCCGTTAAAAAAAAAAAGAAAAATCAACAAACCACGGAGGGTAAAAAAGGAGGGTAGAAGAAAAGAAGTAACGATAAAAATGAAATAAAATTAAACAAGGGAAAAAACACAAAATAAGAACATAAAAAAACCCATAGTCTTTTTTTTAATTAAAGATTTGGCTTGCACATACGATGGTCTTAAATGGTGTGGATCGCCAGTCAATAGTCTGATACTCTGATCATTGGGCTTGGAGACCCTTTTATTCATGTTTTGTGACGATAGGCATTACAAGTCTCTAAATTACTTATGGCGTCACAGTAATAATTACAGATGAAATCAAAAATCGAGGTCGCGAATTCTCACTAAGATATACAAGATCCTAACGTATTCTATGAATTACAGTATCTTTTATTTTCTTTCAGAACATACAGGGTTTACTCGCGTAATAGTCGCATATATTTGCCAATTTTTCATTTTGAAAGTCTAGGTGTGACTATTATGTAGGGAAATCTTTACACAATATTGCACACTCTAATGCTAAAACATTACCACTATAAAAAAAAATTACATTATAATAAAATTAGTAACTCACCAAATGTTTCCAAATTATGTGTGCTGTCTGTAAAATTCATCCTTTTCATCGGTTGCGTACAAAATAAAGGCATTTTTCTTTGTATGGTAATATTTTTATAGACATAAAATTTACAAACTGTGAAAATTTTGACATAAAAAAAATCATAATAGTACATTATGTAGAACTAGATGTCACAGTCACATCACCTGCATAGATTTTGTTGTGTATAGAGCTGATAGTTTGTTAACAGACTTGCAAAAAATAATTTTATATATTACGGCCCATGGACTCAAATTCTTGAAAGTTTGCTAGCGTCTGTAGGGTACATTCGATTGAGCTCAACTTAGGCACACATATTAAAGGTCACTGTCTTATATACTGTATAGATTTTGGTGTGAGTACGGCTTACAGTTTTTAAAAGGTCTACAAAAAAAGTATTCTTATACATTGCAGCAATTGTTTGAAGAGCACCAGCGTCTGAACACTAGATCCGATTGAGTTGGATCAAATATATTTAAACGCTTTGTAAAGAGCAAGCGCTTGGAAAAGCGAGAGGGGAGCCACTTCATAATTTTTACAAAAACGTAAACAGAATTTCCTAGATCGTCGGTCATTTCCTTGACTTGAAGCAAACTGCTAGCTTTCCGAATGTAAAATGCATAGATTGGTTGAAGCTAAATCGTAGTATTTAAGTTGACAAGAAAGGAAAAATGAATTTTAAGAAAGGCAAAGAACTCAATTAAATGTATTACTCTGGGTTGGAAAATTATAGTTCACTATGGTATAAATTAAAATTCCACTAAATACATTTCACAGTAACAAAATCTGCATCGCAATTCCCAAATATTTACGCAGTTCTTTAAAAAAGTTTTATTACAAACACATTAACTAAATAATATCACAGGACCTTGCATGATTTTCGGAAATTAATTTGATTTTGATTCTGCTATACATTAAATACTTCGTACTAAAGTACACTCTCACTTTAATGTGCTGAATGGATTATTTCACTCTCGTTTACGCATTGTAAGACGTGTTCTTTCACCTGCAAATCATCTAAATCCTTTATCTTTAATTCTAATCCTTTCAGGTGGATAAAATTAGCTTCTAATGATGATATTCCGATCCAGTGCATAAAAGAAGGATCCGTAAAGCGGGCTAATCGAGTCACGCTTCGATTCATAACTAGGATATAGAAAGTTTGAGTTTCTTTTCTTCCTAGGAAAGAGTTTCTGTTTCGCTTCTGCGACACTAGATGACACTAGTAGTCATCAAATTCCAGTTCATCTCGGAAACACCGTTAGCAGCAAATTGGGCAAGTTGCGATGTTTTTCTCCAGAAAAGGGACCGTTTCTATTTTTAGAGATCGTTTTTGTTTGTACAGAGCATAGGCGCACCCACGGCGGGGTGTATGAGGGCTTTATCCCCCCCCTAAAGGTAGAAAGTTAGAAGTGAAAAGCATTAAAAATTGAAAATTGTCCCTTATGAAAATTAATTTTTTCTTTTTAAAAATTTGTGTTTAAATTATTTCTAAAGTACTTTTTACTTACAAAAAAAGTTAGTTTTTAAATAAAACTTACAGTTAGTGTACGAAACACAATTAAACTCGGTTTCAACGAAACTGAAAAGAGCAGATAATTATTTGACTATAACGAGTTACATTGTTAGTTCGAATGTTGTTCTATGGGCAAGTCAAGTGACACAGATTATACTTAGACGTTATAAGAGAGTTATAACAAATCGAGGTCACTATGACCGAGTTCAGTAGAATTTGTAGCCCATCCCCCCTAAACTAAAATCCTGGGTGCGACAATGGTACAGAGTGTGGATTTTTAACGTAGGATTAAGTTCCTCCACTTGAGACCTATGTGAAGAATTTTTCTTTTTTTAACGTCGTTGCAAGTTCCAATATATTTTCATTTGAAAAATTTGTGAAATAACCAGGTGAATTAACTCATGTAACCGGGATTGCTTTTACGGATGTCAAAAACGTCACATCATAAATTAAAAAAGTGCGAGAGATTCATAAAAAAAGCCTCAAAATCGAAGTTATATTTGCAGTTTTGTAAGATTCTAAATAGTTCCTCGAGAATACGATTTGAATTTTTCTCGAGATTAAAATCAATAAACTATTTTTTCTGATGAACAATGGAGAGTTCAAATATTCAAACTGACCATTTAAGGCGGTGAACTGAAGATAGATCGAATTAGTAGTATAAGGTAGAATTAATTAGTAAGTCGGTTTCGATAGTATGGATTAAAGCACAATATACCGTGTTAATGAATATTTCGCGAAATTGAAAATGCTTGTTACATTTTTCAGAGGGTGCCTTACAGTTCACTAAAAAATAAGTAAGCCAACGTAAATAAATCCGTAGTAGTTTAAACAGAAGAGACTGCCTAGACGTTTTCACTCTGCCAGTCTGCACTAATTCTACTTGTAATTTCAAATAAAATATTACTTTTCTTAATTATATTTTTTCTTTTAATTTCCAAGTTAGAATAATAATCTGGTTTTATTTTATTTCATATATCAGTGCTTTCAGTTTGAATATCTATACATATTTTCAGGGGTTATTGGCTAATTTTTTATTTTATTTTTTAATAAAGGAAGGGAGCTTGCCGATTAGGCACTCGCCATTACACCGTCCGAAGGTATTGGTCATTCTATTAAGGGGGCACCCAATGGGTGGTCAATATTGCCCCTTATGAAAGGACGGACGAGTTATCACCCAATGACGGCAGTTATTTCATTACATAAATCACGGTTACTTAAATACGTAATGTTGCTCTTTATAATTTACTTTTACAATTTATAAAATTTATTTGAAAGTATCGTTTCTTGTAAATGAAGGGGAAAGGTAATGATTAATTTCATTATCAGGATATTATGGCAACGTAGGTTTTCCGGAATAAGGGTACATTTGAATTATTATATGTATATATATATACACAGGCTGATTCAAAACTTTATGCCAGAAATGCAAAGCGTGATGCAGGAGACCAAGACGTTTCAGAATCATATAGTAATGCGTGGTCGGAAACGTCGTCTTTATTTACCCGTAAATAATCACTTTGGAAGAACTGTTGGATTGTTAGTCTAATTTCTCAATCAAGTTTCATAAGCAATGAACTCTTCTCCAACACTTTCAACAATGAAATGAAATAGAATTTGTAAACTACGAATTTTTTTTGGCTAAGTGCTTTCGTGAAAGATGCATTAGTATTTGACATAAGATTTTCTGAAAGTCCACTGTAACTTCAACACTTCTTCCGAAGTCATTACTAACAGGTAAGAGAAGACAACGTTTCCGACCCCACTTTGCGATTTGATTTTTAATCGTTTTGGTCTCCTCTATTACCCTTAACATTCTGACAAAGTTTTGAATCACCCTGTATGTATTTCGGGTAATGTTGAGTTTGTTTGTTTAGGGGATTACGGCCGATTATCTGCACTAGAGATCTACGCCTAAGAGGGGGAGGGGGTATTTCTAAGGTGCCCTAACCCGTATTTACGCTAAGTTTTGGAGAAAACCATAGAAAACTCCTAATGGTTAGTCGGACGCGAGCTGGGTTTGAACCAGGCACATTCTGTGACAGCGCTATGCACTCTGCCACTAGTGGAGCAGGAAAATGTTTAGAGAATTAAGAGAGGTAGGCCTGCAATGTATGTGCGGTATAACTTTATGCTTAGACATCGGAAAAAATTTTAGAGATGTCATGCAATAAAGCAAAATAAATAAATAAGTAAGTTAAAAAAAATCTGTATAATAATATTAAATGATTTTTTGTTATAGCTTTAAAATATATCTGTGCTTAGATTAATCAAGAAAAATCCATGTATTGGTAATTGAAGGATTTGGGGGGGAGGGGGAGCAGGTAGCCTCAATTGCTCAAGTGTGCGGAAAGCTGTGAAAAACGCTTGAAGTACTTACCACAAACTAACAAGACAGGAAGTTTTATCTCTTGAGTAACACAACTGGAGCTTCATCCTTTTTTTAAATGCAAGATAATACATGTAACTCCGAACTTTTGTAGGATGAAGCTACCTCCTTTTTGAAACAAACCTTTCAATTTATTTCAACGGAACAAAATCACGAATATCAAGCATACATAAATGGCCATGTCATCTACATATGTCAATTTACCTCTACAGCTGTTTAAATATGTAAGATGTTTCAGACCAAAATACAAACACCAGTTTTAAACTAAGCAAGGATTAAAACTTAGTTCCATCCCCTCCTCCCACTCCTTCTTCCTGCGTGTGTGTCTTTTTTTTAAATTCGTGATCTCGAGAATAAAAATGCATAAGCCATAGAATTGAAAAGGATTTACATTTTAAGATTCCCGAGGATTTGCGTTAGGTAACACCGAAATATATGTACATACATATATTTTCTTTTAGAATGAATTTTTTTTAACCTTTAGACTTGCATAACACCGAGAACCTAATTCGGTCTGAGGTTTATGAAAATGTAATTAAAAAAAAAATATCATCATCAAAGCTCTGGAGTTTATGATGAGTAACAAACTTATATTTAGAACCCACAAGCATTAGACTTACTTAACGTCAAATCCATGGACTACATTATAACTTTTAGTGCAACTGTTTGCAAGATACATACAACCAAATAAATGTATAAGATACAAAATAATAAATTTGAATATATGTAACTATACTTAAGAGAAAGTTTATATGAAAGTTCGAAATTCTATTTTCCAATTTGAAAAACAATTTATGGTATGCGTATAGTTAGTTCAGTAGAAAAAAAAAATGTAAAAACACCGCAGTGGAATTAGTTTCAAAAGCACAGATTTCTAATTTCAAGACCGAGAAAGCTTGTAAAAGTGCTGGTTCATATATTTTTCGAATCAAGCCGAAAGAAAATCACTGGCTGAACAGGTCTTCTTCCAACCCGTCCAGGCAGTGTAGTGGCTAACGAGCCATTCTAACATTCTTTGGGTCTGGGTTTGAATCCCGGTTTAGGCGTGGTTGTCTGCGATGTCTTCGTTAGGGTGAACGATAGCAGCTCATTAGGTGCTCCTTTACGAATACTCATCAATTTCGGCGACTCCACGGCCAAAGCTTGATGTGCTAATGTCGCGCCGTTGAAAAAAAAAAAAAAAGAAATCGCAGGCTGAAAGAAAATTATTGTATTCAATACGTTTAAATTTCGACAAGACTAACTGCGCAGTAGGTGTTCTCCACCCCACGAAAACGACGGCCGTGAACCCGCAATAACTCCGTTCAGTGTCTACCTGTCGGAAAAGCGTCGATGCTTCCTGTGGAAACGCACAACGGAACAGCCTTCTGGCCCAAGTTCCGATATTCTCTCTCGATAAGAAACAGCAGGGATAGAGCAATTTCCGCACTAGTTCAGATAAAATCGTCAAGCATTTTCGTTTTTGCTCATCAGCATGGCTATGGCCACCAACTGACGAAGAAAAATCACACAGCAGAAAATGAAATTTGCTTAAAAGTAATATCCCAGTTAGATAGAATTTTCGGAATTTCCAACCACATAAATTCAGGGAGCTCACTAAACTTTCGTCTGCGGCGAGTCTATTATAATTTTGTATTTTAAGAAAGGTTATGAAGTTAAATTCCTTCCTCCAATGAACCTAGTTTAGCCCGGTGATTCTTATTATTGCAAATAAACATGGACATCTGCCAGGTAGGCAATAGACATCGAAGGTAATCTAATTCAATTTGCAATAGGAAAGGGAAAAAAGGCAATTGACATCGAAGGAAACCCAATTCAATGCACTATGGGAATGAACAGCTCAAGCAAGTTTTCAAGATTTTGAAAGGTCTACATAAGCACATGTACGTGTAATATTATCCAGTATATCCTATTTAGTCACTGAGTGAAATACGAATTACCTTCATTTTCATGGTTTCTGAACAATTTCTGTAATCGAATATCCATATCAACTATTTTTTTAACGATTATAACAATATATTTCCTCTTAAATCCGGAAAACGATGAATGTTGACCAAGAAGTTGATGAATTTTAATCTTACCATCAACATGCGATTGAGTTTAAACGAAAATTTCCGACTGAGTTTACTATAGGGCTGATTCACTAAAGACTTAGTTTAGCCCAGTCTTTGAAAATTATTAGAATCAAAAACCGAAATTAGTGAAATTCATGAAATAGCTAGTAAAGGAGTTTTGGACTGTAGTGCGAGCAGAAGTATTGCTATCTCGTCTCTAATTGAAACTGCATATCTGCTTCCTTCCTCCGCCATCCATGAAAAGAAAAAAATAAATAAATTACTGTATCGTAGGGTAATTTTAATCACATCTCTTATCGTATAATTTCCTCAATATTTTTAATTATTTAAAATCTTACTAGCTGAAACCCGTCGAATTCGACGGTCACTTTATTGACGTTTATCAATGTTTCAGAAATAAATGGGAACGATCAGGAATGTCACCAAGGTCTTGGACAAAACGGACAGGAACAATCGAAGACCAAAGCGGACGTGATATGACTTGTGTCAGAAAGTAAAGAAAAAGTTTCGCGCCAGTTCTTACTTTGGCAACTGTGCGATGGCGGTGAAATCTTTAAAATTTGTTTTTAAGTATCTTTATTGAGTAAAAAAGAGTAAGGTAATTTGGGGGGAAGACGTAAGATTATAAATAGTACTTTTAAGTGTGTCGATAAATGGCAATACTGAACCACTTGTGTGAAGAGTCTGGTCCGACATTGTTTGTGGCTTTTGAATTTATTCGAGTTAATAGTCTTTAATCTGCGTTATTCCGTTCCTCATATTTAAAGTTCATAAACGTACTTGTTATTTTAAATAAGGTATTAGCAAAATAAGTGAGTTACGCATTATGTTACAGCGGCCATAATATTGTAGCAAGAAGGAAATAAGCGTGTGTGGCATCTTCCCCCTATACTTCGGGGAAGACACCACATGGTTCAGAAATAAATGAAATGAACATTAAAATTTGTTTTTTTTTTATTTTAACACTGTATATTACCGCATAAGATATAAATGCAATTAATAATAATTATTATAATTAATAATAATTAAATGCAATTAAGGATAAGAATAAAAATTATAACTAAAACCTATAATAATTAAACTTAATGAAAAATTTAGTAATTGAAATTATTAATAATCAAAATTATTAAAAAATTAAAACAATTATTATTATTCCTATATTTAATTAACTTCACATATAATATTCTTACATAATATTATAACATTTGGTATAATATCTGCATTAAGTTTTATATCTTTTCTTATGCTTTCTTAAAAGGCATTTTAAATTTTAATAAATAGAATTCACATTTTATTATTAGTATATATTTTATGCTACGTGGCATTACTTTTGCCGATGTGATTGTGCTCAGGCTCAATTGATTCTGCATCCGACATCATCAAAATGATGCTTTCAGAAGAAAACTGCCAAATGAATACAGTTATTTATATCATTTCGGCAAACGAATCACCTAAAATTTTAAACTCCTGTTATCCATGCGATCTTATCAGCGATTTTAAAATAACATAATTTTCGAAACGGGTCAGCTCTACAGAAAAATTATTTTACAATGCGAAATGAATTGAAAGTTAACTCTTTAACTATTGGATTGTGGTAACCTCAGATACTGGCAAGGATCCTTTAAAATAATAACTAATTTTAACGATTCCAGTTCAAAAAACATCCACACATGGCACTTTTTGCAGAAGATTAGCTACCTCTACACAGTTGCCAGACACATATTTTTTAACCTAGCCTCATTAACGAACAGAGTACCTTAATTTTCAATTGTTTGCGAACACCTTTCTGTCGAAAAGACATCTGCGAAAAACGTCCATCAACCACACATGCCATGTACTAGTGAACAACAAGCAGTCACCATTACGTACATTTTCTTTTGAATATTCATTTAATCATAATTATTTTGGTATGGAGATTTTTAGAACATGCTCCATGCAAAAGCTTCGGAAGCAGAAAAGTTTTGGCTGAGTAATTGAACGTTAAATGAAAGCTTCATTTGAATAAAAATGAATCAGAAAACCCGTGTGAAGCGTTTTTTATTCGCCTTTTTTAACTGGATGTGTATTGGGTATTTTACATCTGTTAGAAGACGAGGGCATGGAGAATTAATAGTGTATGATTCTAGCTGTCAGGTTCGGGACTCCAAATTATCTCACTTATTTTTAAGTCGCAATTCATTTGGGTTTCGAAGATTTTTTTTCTATAAGTTTGATTTGTAAGTGTTCATAGAAAGGGTGGTTACGGCATTAGACTGTCAGTTAAACAAAAGAAAGCAATAAATATTAGTGACTGCAAACAAATACCCAAAACTACATCTATAGTAGTCAGTACTATGGTAATTAATTAATGTTATAAGCAACTTCTTTGATTAATCATCAGTTTTGAAATGTTCATTCGTTAAACTATGGATCATAACGGTTATCCGAAGTTGATATTCTCAGTTAAATAACACTAATGCTTTAGTAACTGGGAACTAAACGACACTTGGCAGCATTTCACATTGTCTGTGGAATGGATTGCAAAATTCCTAATAAACTTTGCAGCTGAATAAACATGTTTCAAAAGGAGAAGCATCATCAGGAGAATGACACAATCTTTTTCATAAATAGATGAAGGAAGATTTGTACATACCTAAATAATTTGAGTAAAATTTTAAAGTGGTAAGATATTTATACCTCAGCTCGGTATCATATTACATCTCGCTGGTCACATAGATGTAATACATAGATGTAAAGCTCAGGAACTTTTGAGTGAAATCAACGACCCGATGCATACTTTAATATTATGACTAGGCAGTGTCACACAGAAGATTGAAGAGAAAACCCTAAAAGCATTTCTATATAAATTTCAGATCAACAAACTAATAATTAATTTTCTAAATAAGAACTGTCAATCTCATTTGGAAACAGATTGAGCCTTGTTGGATTGTTCTTTTGCCCTCACACTGTAAACATCTCGCGAAATATTCCTTTAGCTAACGTAAGCATTTGTCACATTTTATTGCAAAATGCATATAAGTCTACCTTTTTAACTGGTAAAATATATACTCTTTGTAGAGGCCGGATAGAAAAAAGAAGTTTTGTTACATCAAAACTTAAAAAATAATAATAATATAAACGTACGCGGTAAAGCTTGGACTATCTAGATGAAAGCAAATTCGAGTTAATACTTTTACTGTAGAAAGCAACATTTCAGAATTTTCAGAAATAGTTAAAAGGTTCAAATAAACTTTGCCCTCACTCTCGTCAAAATTTGTCCTCACTAAAGCTAGCTAGTTTCCTAAACTGAATTTTCTTTCAACATTTCTGAATAATTCATGTAAAAAAAATTCCCATCAATTAAGATAGAAAATTTTTTAGGGCTTACATTTTGGACAACCTAACGATGCAGTCAATCTACATTTTAATTCAATGAATACTTCATTAAGCGGAAAAAATCCAATATATATATATATATATATTTATCCTTTTATACAGCAGCGGTGAACAAGGATGCCTGAAACCAGGGGAAAAATAGAGATCAAGGAAAATAGATATTTGAATTAATTTATTTTAATTAATTGAATATGGACGATCTTTTAAGAAAAAAGTACGCCTTTTTAATTTTATCTAAATATCACATAGATTTTTCTCTGATTAAGTAGTTTTTGTATTTTCGCGTACTAGTTTTGTTTCTGATGTTTTATCAGGCTTAAACTAGCATTGAAAATCAATAAATCATTGATCAAGACAATCATCAGACAATCATTGTATTATTTTACATGCGCTATAATTTTTTAATCAATTTAACGTTATCAGAAGTAAAACAGTTATGAAAATATTGCAAATGTTTTTTAAATTCGCTGAGTTAACATAAAACTGGGTTTTCATTCTTCCCATAGACTTTTGAGATTTTTAACTCTCCCCCCCCCAAAAAAAAATCAGTATTATATTTTTAGTAGTTAAGTACAGGGGTACAGAAAATGTTTTTACTTCCAACATTTCTTCCAATCCATATGAAAATGTACACAAAATTTTACCACATATTATAGACTTGCATAACTTCCGTATTACCATAGATATAGAAAAAGGTGAAAAAATCGCTTTAAAAATGGGAAAAGGAAAGAAAACGCGGAAAATTTCGTAATTCATTGTTAAAATTGAAATCAGTTGTATATTTTTCTGCAAAATTTCCGCAGATGGCTAAAATTTCCCCCGACCTTAGATCGCCAGATCGGACATATTCTGCATCTCTGGCTAAGTAGTTTATTTGTGTTTGTTTAAGTTAGTTATCTAATTGTATTCTAAATGTGCTGAGTAAACATAAAACTGGATTTTTATTCTTTCCATGAACTTTTTCAGATTACTCCCTTGCCTCCTCCCTCAAAAACAAACACACACACACACACACACAAAAGATCAGTAACATATTTTAAGTAGTTAGTTAACATTATCGATCAGTGCATTGTTTTGCTTAAATAGTGATTGTGTATCAATATTTGAAATAATGAAAATGCTTTGAAAATTTATCCGAATAAAAAGTACGCGAATGATAAGTCGTATTTGAATAATTCCTTACAAGCGTAATAAAAATCATTTTACGTCAAATGCAATCTAAAACATGATAAGCAATCACACGCATACAATATCTTGTGTCCTTGACCAAACAAAAAGTAGATGAGAATTAAAGCATTGATTACAGTAAATTACTTATAACTTTATTAAAACCTCCCCGAGAGGGTTTACAGTACTGCTTTTTAATAGTACTACAATAGTATTGCAATATATTTAATGTTATATAATGTTTCACTGAAAAAAAAAATCTGTCAAAACGCCAGTTTATTTCCGCATGTTTTACAGAAGTTTTCCGGGAATTTTAGAGATTCTCAGTTCATTTTACAGAAATCTTCCGTATACGGAAAGAATTACGGAAGACGTCTGTAAAACGTATGGAAATAAACTGGTGTCTTGGTTGACAGTTTTTTTTTTCTCTCACTTTGACAGACTTTCTTTTGCAGTGTATATATTTAATGTTATATAATGTTATGTATGTAATATGTTGTTTCATTACAATATGTTGTGAAAATTCATTAAAATGTATCAGCAGAATTGAAATTTCAACAAATCAATATAATAGTGAAAAAAAAATGACAATAAATAAATAATAATTGGTTTTATTTTCGAATATTATTGTTGACTGTGAATTTAGTGAAATTTGTTTTGTTACTTTAATGCAACACATACGTATGTTTTCAAACAATAGTACAACAAAAAATATAAACTGTTTTCGATTTAACAATGAATTACAAAATTCTTCGCGTTTTCTTTCCTTTTCCCATTTTTAAAGCTGTCTTATTAAGCTTTTGTAATCTTTTCCGACAAAAAAGTTTTAAAATAAAATTTTTAATGTAAACATTTTTAAATATAAGTTTACAGTTTTATTCATTTTTATATAATATTTCAATACAAATTTAATCTACATTAACGTAATGATTAGGTATTTATCAATGTTACGTTCAATTGTTTAACCAGTTTGACAACAGCGATAGCGATGATAATAAGTGAGATATTTCACTATCCGGAGCTACAAGAGTAAAATTAGTTTATTTTCCAGTTAAATACGGTCATATTGTTTCTTTTTTAAGATAAGCTCGGGGCGACTGTCTTAAAAATTCATGAAAATGCATCAGCAGAATTGAAATTTCAATAAATCTATGTAATAGGGGGAAAAACTGACAGTTAAATAAGTTAAAATTGGCTTTATTTTCGAATATTATTGTTGATTGTGAATTTAGTGAAATTTGTTTTATTTTAATGCAATACGCATTTATGTTTTAAAACAATAGTAATTTATATTTTCAAAACATATATATTACTCCAGATTATTTTTAAGGTTCTTGATAGTAAAAAACTGGCAAACGATATGTTAATACAAATCTGTAGCTACAAAAGCGGTTTTTATATATGCCTTTACAAGTAGAATGATGTTAATTATTACAATTATGTTTTGTTTGTAAACTGGTAATTAATTATTCTATTAGTCGCGCGGTTATTGACATTATAAAATCTCTAATTTATGTTTAACTAGCTGCGTGCCCGTTCTTCGCACGGTAGGAAACGAAAATTTTCCTTACCTGTGTAATTCGAAATTATTCGTGATGTGGAATTAAAAAAAAAAAGAGCAAAATTATTTGACTCTTAATGTAAAGTTTGTGTCATGAGTACTAACCTGATCATTGCAGTATAATGACTCAAAAAACTACGTCAGTGTCATTCACTATCAAAAAAGTGGAAAGCTTAATGGTTTGCAGAGAACTCCTGGCTTTCAAAATGTCTTATTTCTACATCATACTGTTTTTTAGGCTCAAGTTGTAGCATTAAATACCTAAGACACTACATGAAATGGAGCACCATTTATTTCTTTCCGAAAATGTACCATATAAGGAAAGTATTGCGATCATGAAAAAAATTCGACTTCGAGATTTTGGTGTATTTACACGTTTTGAGGTCTTCTGAATTCATTTATGCTATTTTCAAGAGATGTTTTTAAAATAGCTGCGCACCGGCTCTTCATACGGGAAGAAGGGAATATTTTACTACTAAAATCATATCCGCATGTGACAAAACAGAATTTCATTTTTAAAAAAGTTCAAGTAATCTCTACTGTTGAAATTACTGCGGGATATATTAACGCTAATTAGAATTACTTTTCGTTTAGTTGGTTGTAAGACAACCGTTGAAAAAGGATAAACACTTTTAATTTCATGAAATATTTATTAACGTGGTACATTGCGATTTATTCATATTACCTTTACAAATCTAATAATACTACCTATTACGTGCATTTATACTATCTATACTCGCTTCTCCCTCTTCAAGACTCTCTTAGCTTAGATTATTTGGCCTCAATGGGATCTTTTGATTCTGTGGCGATTCTTTGCAATTTACGCATTAGCATAAATAATAATCATTTCACATAATGGTTGCCATTAAGGAAACTCTCCATATATATTTAATTTATACATAGTTTTATAAGATTGGCGTATTAAGCGCCGTAAACCATTTCATCTTACTGTGGGGAGAAAATATCCAAGGGGTGCCATTTTAAATATCCATGTATCTAATATAGCGATATCTTTTATATCCTCCATAGTCCTGTCTCCTGAAAAACATCAAACTGTGTAATCTCGAGGAGCTACTTATTCCCATTTTAATTGTGACAGGGCGTTAGAGTTGCAGAGTTTACAAATTTCACGCATTTTTTTAAATTTATGACGTCACTGTTTGACTGCCGTAAAGGATACCCCGGTAGATTGAGGGAGTTAATTTCGATATTTCGCATAATTGTTTTCAAACGGTATCATTAAAACTTTGCGTTCACGCTTAAACCCAAAGAGCGAAAAAAAAACGATACATCGCGGAGCGATCAGTTTCCATGTAAACCGACAGGTTTTTCCGCGAAAGTGCTCATTAAGCAGTCTTTTTTCTGAGAACTTCTTTCTTCCCTTCCTGTTTTTTCGGAGAACTTCCGTACTCGCTTATTGTTATATTCCGCTCCGCTCTTGTGATCGAAAAACGCTCCTAAAAGAGAAGCTCACTTTTCGCTCCGACTGATCGAATTTCGCTCGTTTGGTTTAAGCGTGGGACCTTTATGGAGGAACGTAATTCAACGTTAAAATAAAACTATACTCGCAACCTGCATGCGTATGTTAGGCAACGCCTGCGCTAAATTAAATGCCAAAAATAAAAATAGTAAATAGAAAAATTTTAATATATCGCGCTTTGAAACGAACTTTGTAACTTTTAAAATGAACATTTTCAGCGCCGTGAAAACATTTCAATTTTTAAATAAGCACCGGATTAAAATACCACTTCTAATAATAATAATCGCGAATTTCTTAGTTTATTTCTACAGTAAATTTTAATCAAAATATCGTCTCCCTGTGTTGAAAATAGAGCTGGAATAAATGAGTTAAAATTATGGCGTAATTTTTACGTATCTTAAAGCATTTGACGTCATAGATCCTCACTTGCGAATTGAAATTCTGATATCCCATTTAAAAACTCGATTGGTTGAAAAAAACCTTTTTTTTAATCCTTTCTGTGGCAACAACCGAACATAAATTCTCGTGCCGTGATCGCAATGTAATGAATGGCGTAAGATCGCGTTGATGCTATTAAATTCTAAACATTAGGCTGCATTAAAATTCGTAAAAAATCATCTAATTTACATAATTTTTTCGTTTTTATTTTAAAAGAGGGAGAAAAGAATGTTTCACGATTTGTCAAAATATCTAAAAGTTATGACGGATAGAATTCAAGATGCGACAGTTTTAAAATTATTTTACGAAAAAAAATCGCGAAGCAGATGTTTAGTAAAAAAATTCCTAAAAATCGGTAAATCATGTTACGTATTCAGAACAAACTCTTTTTAAAAGAAAATTTTCTCCTCTATCCGATGATACAAATGCCGTTTTGCTGCAAGCGTAATTTCCGCCGTCATTACGAATTAGGTGAGAAAAAATGCCAAAAATCGCATAAAACATAAAATAAAAAAAATCTAGGTCGAATTTTGAAAAAATCGCTTCTAGGTGCACAACTACATATTTACATCTTCCCGAGTACCAAATTTGGTGTTTCTAGGTGTAGCCGTTTGTCCGTAACCCTGCCGACAGACACACACACACACACAGACGGACACCTTCTTTTATAATAAGTAGAGATAATTATTTTAGTGTATAGAATGCGATTATACTGGGTGTTCATAAACTGTTTTCAAGGATTTATTAACCTGTTTTTTACATAAATGTGTTTACAATTTTTTATCTTGCAGTATTGATTTCAACTAATTAACAAGTATACTATCAGTGAAATTAAAAACTACAAGAAGAAAGTACAGATAACTCATTTTATGTGCAGTTATATTGAAATATGTATTTTTTTTAATTTATCAAAATAGTTGGATTTTCTTCCCTTCGAAGAGATTTGGATAGTATGAATACTAGATTTTTATATATGAGTAGACTCAGGTGGAGGTAATTACTGGATTACGGCCTCATAGCAAATTTCACTTTGCGAATTTTTAACTCTTTTAATTATTGTAAAAATGTTATTGTTTTAGAGATAATCAGGGTAACCCTTGACCTTTTACGTACATCTAGTAAAACGTTAGTTTCCGTAAGAATCACTGCTTAAAATTTAAGGGGTTAGTCATAATAATTTAATAGCCCCAACAAAATTACGAAATTGAAAAAACTGAATAATTATGACGACCTGATTTCTCTTAATACGTACGAGTACAATTTTTGTTGGAGCTACTGAGAGTACTGTTCTTGTGTTTAATTAGTTATAGGAGTAATTCCAGTGTGTAAGTAATTTATACAAATTGAGTAATAAGGCTATACTTTATCAAATCAAGATAAATTTTATTATAATTTCTATTTATTCAATTAAAAAATCCCACTGGCCATGATTACTTTATCTGACCCTGCATATGCTAATGAGTATTGCATACCTGTTTCGGAATCTTTTCTAGAATTGGCTCATCCTTTTAAACAAAGTTTTGAAAGTTTAACACGAACAAACTAATAAAATTTTCCTCCGTAGTAATATGGTCCCTTTAACTGGCAATGGCGAGTCTCTCCCGCTTACATTTTCTCAAAAGATGAGTTGTAATTCTCATGGATTGTTTGAAATATTTTTTTTAAATTAAATTAAGATTTATAGAGTACTTATAATATCTGTCGACGGACATTTGTTGCGACTACTTTTAAGCTTTGTAAAATGTTTTACAAAAATTTTCAAAACAAACTCGTCCTATGCAACAAAGAAAAGTTGCTCTAATAAATGCTGTCTGGGTTTGTTGAGTATAGTTTGTTAAATATAGAGCCCCAAAAATATAGTATGTAACTGTACGAACAAACGAAGTAAAGTATTTTAAAGTAAAGTATGAATTTTTTTTAAAGTATTACCTCCTAATACAAAAATTAAATCTGCCAGAATTTCACACGTTGCTTAAAAGAAATTATATTATTTTCAGAATTTGCGAAAATGGCTTCAAATAATATCTCAGTTAAAAGTATAGATTTCAATTACAAAATTTTTTTAAAGTTCGCAACATCTCTAAGCGAATGAATAAATAAATAAGTGAATAAATAAATAAAATATCTAAAAAACTGACCAAATAAAGCCTCGAATCGCGTTTGTAAATCATATTCGATAGTCATAAAAAACTTTCTTTTTAAATGAGTTATGACTTGTAACTTTGGAATGAAAAGCTTTAAAATGGGCATTGAAATTTTCGAGTTCACATTTTCACAGATGAACTGAAGAAAATGACTTTTAGGGAAAATAAAGTAAATAATGTGTTAACTCGAGATTATATATAGTGTGTATAGTACGCTTTAATGGTAATACGCTCGAGGGATATCTACCGGGTAGGGTGCCTCAGGTGGAGGACTTCTTAAGGAGTTATGTATCTGTACGAACAAACGAAGCAGAGTATTATAAAAAGTAGTATTTTAAAGTAAAGTATTAATGTTTTTTAAAAGTATTACATCCTTATACAAAAATGAAATCTTCCAGAGTTTCAGATTTTTTCTCGTGATAAACGTGTTAAATTATTAACTCATCATATGGCAAGAGGTTAAATATTCAACGTAAACGCTATAAATGCAGATTGCTATCAAGCAGATAGACGGACAAACCAACTTTATTGGAAAAGTGAGTATGAAACGAGGACAAACCGCTGTTCATATAAAAGATCTTATCCGCTTCAGTCTTCCACCTCGTGAAAGTAAAAGAAAAATACAGGAACGCACACCCCAATTTCTCTTTTTCTGACACGGGGGGAAAAGCAAAAAATCCCCAGAAACGTTTTTCTCTCTCGAGAAAGCTATATTACCCCAAACTATGACGATCCGCCCAATCACGGGATCTCACGTCCGAACGCACAAAACCCACTTTTTCCATGGCCTACACACATCCGAAAAGGCTCCGAGATTAACCCGATTTTTCCCAAATTCCCAAAATAGAACCGCATTTAATAATGCTGCGATGAGAAAAGAAAACAACAAAAGCTGCGTAACGAAACCCGTTTCGTTCAAACGGGGTAAGACTCGGAAGAAAACGAAACGGCTCATGATCTCTTCATCCGAGGAGGGTTCTTCTTCTTCTTAAGCTGCATCGCAGTGAATTTGCTTACTTTTTTAAACATTTAAAATGTGCTTTGTACGCATTATGTAGAATAAATACATTAATTTGGGCAAATTAGTAATGGTTCACTAAATACACCGATTAACCCTTTGAGGCGCAACCCTTTCCCAATGCTGAAAAAAGGGCAGCCGTTGCCATCGCTCGACTTAACTACCAGCAAGATGGCGGACGATCGAAACGGTCATCGCGTGCCACAGATCTAGAGACCCTTTTTTGACGACATCTGTGGCCCGCGATGAACGTTTCGATCGTCCGCCATCTTGCTGGTAGTTAAGTCGAGCGATCGGTATGGCTGCCCTCTTTTCAGCATTGGGCAATCTATTCAGCTGTTCTCGCATTCTTCCATTTTTCAGCAGATGTCAGTGCTGTTAAAAATAATCGTAACTTTTTTTTACGGGATATGACGTGCTAAAAAGTAAATGATTTTCGTGGAGCTATGCCACTCGCAACTATTTTTATTAGAAATCAAATCTATTTTTCGTGACTGGCAACTGTTAAAACGTCAGAGTTTGGTGTTCCCAGAGCGGGAACACTGCGCGTTAAAGGGTTAAGATTGAAGAGCAGACCTTCCCTGAGTGGTTGAGCAAGTTGTATAGCACATGGGGTGCTAGGCTAACAGACAGTATGGTAGTCAGGATTTTATTTCGAAGGGGGGGGGCTGCGTATCAGATTGTAAGCTAAATATCAAATTGTAAGTTGAGTAAAGGGTCCCATTTCGAGGGGTTGCAGGTTGCAGCCCCATTAGCCCTCCTCTGGCTACGCCCTGCTAACAGAGGACATTAGTACTAAGTAAAGGCAACATCCACAAAGGCGTTTCAAACCTGAAATATAAAGCACAGCTAGAAAGATAGATGATGAAGAATGCATCGACTGTAAAACAATTTCCAATTTTGTCACTTCGCCGCTAAGTCGCAATGGCTGAGATCTAGTACAGGAACCAACGACGGGCACAGAAGCGAAATATCTTCTGCAGCGAATTTGAGAAGGGATGTGAATAGGCTAAATCAAATAAGATATTGAAATATTTTTATAGCTATTGCCAATAGATTCATAACATGATTCAGCGCTGAGAAGTGGCAGGGGGAGGGAAGCACCAAAGGAAAAACAATGCAAAAAGAGCCCTTGGTCCTACAGTAGCAACTAAACGAAAATATATATGGTTGAGACATGATGGTTATATGACAGTATTTGCAATTGAAATGGATACAGTTTGAGAGGGAAATCAATCAAGTTTAAAGAAAGTTGAAGTGATTAGCAAAGCAAAAGTGTCACTGGCAGAAAGATTTGATAACTAATATCTTACATGAAACGAGAATCCACGGGTGCAAACTGAGGAATTAGAAAATTCATTGTTTTAGAGTTTACTACCCTAGTAAAATTTTGATTCCCATTTTAATCATCTGAAGCAAAACTGTAAATATATAATACTGTCTTTTCAACTTCAGTGCGATGCATTAAAATTTTTGAAAGTTTTCTTGTTTGAAACTCATCCGTACACCATTTGTTTAATCGTGGAATTCATGGTTTTATTTCCTCTTTCTATGAATAGCATTTTACCTAGTTTAGTTACTTTACTAAGTATTGCATGATTCATAGCCTGAAGTCACCAATCCTTGGGTAGGTGAAGGGAAAAAATAAGATAAATTCTATTTTTCTTCCAGCAGTATATACCTAAGTGAATTTCAGCTACGAATTCGAAAATTTTAAGAAAAAATTCAAACTGCAACAAAAGTGAGTAAAATTCCCATTGTAGAATTTTAAGCAAATAAATAATAAAGTAAAAAGTGATGTTACCCTGCTGTGATTTGTTTTTTTCAGTGTTTTGAAAGACACACTATTTCAAATATTCAGGGTCATTAATGTTTATTTCCTTTTTTTCTCATTCTAGGTAAGAAATTACTGGATGGTTGTCTCCTTTTGTGTAGGTGTGATTTATTGTGCGTAAGTAAGACATTTCGTAATTGTTTCGTTTTAAAATGAAATACAGAACATTTCATCCATTCTTCAGCTTTTTGATGGATGATGAATCGCCAAAATATACTTAATAACAATCTTTTTTTTTAATTTAAAGTACAGCAGAGCTGTGCGTTTGTGTGACCAGTTATAAAGATAGTGAGATTATGAGTAGAGAACAATTTTACAGTTAGATGCTATTATTTTAATTTACTGGGCTTATTTTTGAATCGATGCTGTTTCGTGCTGTCGCTGCTTAGTAACGCATAGTAACAGCTATGTATGCTTAGTAACAGCTATGTGTTTACTTAGTTAAAGTTATAACTGTGAAGTTAACAGTAAGTTAAATGTTATGATCAAGCTAAAAATTATTTTTAGCTTAATCATAACGAGTAATGTTTTTCTGGTCCGTAAACGCTAAAGCAGGTGGTTTTGGAGCCAAAAATTCCGCATTAAGTTTCTTCCCACAAACGCCTTTAATTTTCCATGCGATGATACTCTGGTGTCTTTAACTACTGATTAATGAAGGTAGGGGAGGTAAATAGAAACCACAAATGTTCTCTTTCCCTCATTTTTTAATAAGAATTGATTAATAAAACATGGAAGATATATAATATTGAGCTTATTGACTATAAAGCACTTTCCAACGCAAACTTATTTGGGAGTATACTGAACGAATAGTAGGGTGGATCGAAAAAATTTTGTTTTCGAAATCTTTATCTCCTGGGGTCTCAAAAGTTGTAAATTGATATAAATAAGACGTGTGTAAAATTTGAATGTCCTACGACAACGTCTTGGGGTTGCACATCGAGCTTGAAATTTAAAAATTTTTGAAAAATATGACTTTTTTTAAAAATTGACCAAAAAAATTCTTTTCCGAATTATTAAGCTCCGGAGGTTTTAGAAGTTGTATATTTTTATTAATAAGACGTATGCAAAATCTGAATAGGCTGTGACAATTTCTAGGAGTTGCACAAGGAGCTTGAAATCTATAAATATCTGAAATATATGCAATTTTTTGACAAAAACGGCTAGAAAGAAAAAATTATATTTTTAATGAATTTGTCCCGTTGAAAAATAGTAACGTTCGCAGCTCTTTTCTAGTACAACCACAGTCGTAGCTATATTACCCAAGATGCCCACCTCGTTGATTTGCCTGCGATCCGAGTCCTGCCCGTGCCAACCCAAGCATCCAATTACTGGAGCATGCGTTTTAATGAATAATGTAAAGCCCCACTTCAAATCAAACTGTGGCATTTTTCGTCAAGTGTAATAATCTAGATCGTAAGAAACCGCCATCTGATAGATGGATAGACAGCCAATTTCGGAGTGGCTGTTTGCTACGGTGTGAAGTTGGCAAATACTACAACATTGGGGAGATTTAGTTAGATTAGAGAACTGCGTTTCTAGATTTCGGATGGCGCCTTTGTTCTTTCCAGAATTTGATGATTCGCCACCACCGCCAATGCATGTAAGGGTCTCAAGATCAATGGATTTCCTGTTAAACTCTCCCAAATTTCCGTTGAAATTCTTAAAATCAGATCGCGACATATGGCTAAAGTATGTTGAACCAGGTTCCATTATCAGCGAGATATGTTCTTTGTGACAAACACTTGGGTGTAAATTGCCGCCAACTTATTTTTATATGTATGTGGTTCTGTTCTACCTCCTATCAAAAAACAATCCAAAGAAAATTTTAAAGCCTTCTTCCGTTTCTTTCACTGCGAGTAATTTCAACCTTCCTCTAACTTTATATGGGTCTAGAATCAGTTGAGAAGGTTTCTCACCATCTGCATTCATTCCGCTTTCTAGGTTGTGAAATAAAGTTGATGCCAGAGTTTCTGCTGCCCAGTCCGTAATAACTTTGTGTCGCAGACTTGTGAAAGCACTGAGATTTTTATTCTAACTTGGTCATTTCTGAACGCACCTCCCAAATTGGTGGTAGATAGGCATTCAGCGTTTTCTTCAGTCTTTCGTACTTCCCTTTCCTTATTTTCGCTCTCCAAATCAATGACTAAAGTTGGAGACATACACTGGATATTGGAACTTTCACCTTTTTCTGCACCAATCTCGAAATTTCTCTTTCCAACCTTCCAAATTTTCTCTCATTTTCTATAAACTTCTCTTCTTTACAATTCTATCGATTGTCACAAATCTAATTCCCCTCTGGTCTGCTCTTGACTCCCGTACTGTGTGAGGTATGTGAGGTTCTGAGCAACACGTGCTCCGGGAAAAGTCAGTACATTTGTAAGTGCGATATTCAATAGCTCGGTAAGGGAGAGTTTTTCCCACTTTCTTCATAAACACAATTCCTTATGTTCCTCTCTAACATACGATTTCTTTAGCTGCTGAACTTGATCATGACCTTTTCTAACTATCTCTTGAATTCCTTGGATTGACACAGTAAGGATACTGACCTTGATCCAAATTTCGTGTATTTTGATCGCCACAACTAAGGTTACTTCTCCTTCCGGGGGATCCTGCCCTTTATTCAGAAATTTTTCTTCTTCTTAAGTACAAAAGAGTAATATAGAAGTACGAGTATGTCTTCTCCGTTTGGTAACTTGGTACAAGGTAATTCTTTCGATATTCCGAGCTCTTCTAAGAACACCGATTTTGTTAAGTGTCTTATTGCAGACAGTGTCAGACTATTCAGAATGGTAGCAGTGCAAGGCTGCCACCTTTTAGCTTTTTTGAGAGTAAACTGAAAGCACCATCTATTTGAAACTTTAAATTGAGTGCCTGTAACAACGGAATATCTCGTGCCTGGTTTAACGGAACGCACGTGCATCGCCATCACTCAGCAGGCAAACCGGCACTAGTTGTCTATATCACAGTTTGCGTACTGTGCCCAAGACAAAACGACAGCATAACGTGTGCATTAACTATTCGTAAAGCCATTTTTTTTGTGATTTAGTGAACTTCTCTGAACATTTTTTAACATATAAAAGGACCAAATTATTTTTAAAAAATAAAGTTTTCTTTCTACATAAATTTTTCAAAAAACACACAATTTTCAGATATTTATAGATTTCAAGCTCGATTTGCAATCCCTAGAAATTGTCAAAGCCCCTCCAGATTTTGCATACGTGTTATTCATAACAATATTCAACTCCCAAAACCTCGGGAGCCTAATAAATCGGAAAAGAATTTTTTTGGACGATTTTTTAAAGAAGTCACATTTTTGAAAAATTTCTAAATTTGAAGCTCGATGCGCAACCCCAAGACGTTGTCGTAGAACATTCAAATTTTACACACGTCTTATTCATATCCATATACAACTTTTGACACCTCAGGAGATAAAGATTTCGAGAAAAAGATTTTTCGATCCACCCTAATGAATAGTGAACTTCTTCGTTTCATTTGTCGAAAGGATGAGACAGTAGAGATTTCTTTTCTGTGCAGAGTCTTTGATTGCCTCGTTGCGACTCTATAGAGATTTCGCAAGAGCAACGACAGAAACAGAAAGAGAATCTCTGCAGCAGCATATTTGAGACGAAGAGAAGTACGCGGAAGTTTAAGTAAGTAAGACACTAAGGTGATTTTTCAAATTATTGTCCATAGGTACTAATGCTCCTGTGCGTCACCAACTTCTATATATGTTTCACAGACATTGTCTCTTAACCCTTTAACGCGCAGTGTTCCCGCTCTGGGAACACCAAACTCTGACGTTTTGACTGTTGCCAGTTACGAAGAATATATTTGATTTCTATAAAAATAGTTGCGGGTGACATAGCTCCACGAGAATCCTTTACTTTTTAGCACGTCATTTCCCGTAGAAAAATTGGCACGATTATTTTTAACAGCACTGACATCTGCTGAAAAATGGAAGAATGCGAGAACAGCTGGTTGTGTGGCACAGCCAGCTGTCGTCAAAAAAGGGTCTCTAGATCTGTGTCACGCGATAAACGTTTCGATCGTCCGCCATCTTGCTGGTAGTTAAGTCGAGCGATGACAACGGCTGCCCTTTTTTCAGCATTGGGAAAAGGTTGCGCCTCAAAGGGTTAACTGAAAATGGAAAGGGTTTACACATTTTCCAAAAATCGTCGACAAAATGCATAATGAGAGAGAAAAAAGTTTTCCAAGGGAGAAGTGACCGCTTTATTTGGCGCTGACGGTCAATGCCTTCTGCTTATCGGGCCAATTGGAGGCAACAAGTGGGTCAACGGTGAGCGGAGATGCAGCAGCCAATATCATTCTCGGCTCAGAAACAGAGCTGGCCACTTACTCCTCACTGTCCCACATCGAAACCTCAGGTCCGGTTGGCCAGAAATGGAAACACAGGCTTTTTTTTCTTCTTCTTCTATCTCTCACTCTATCTTTTTCTTGTCTTCGCTAACGGGTCTTTGTTGGCAGATCCGGCCATTGTTTCACAGTGAGAGTTAACTTCTCAGAAAGCTTCTGGTTTGAGCCCGTTGGAAGTCTGAGAAAATTTCTAAAAGGGAAAGCGCCGGTTATCCGGGGAAACAAAGCTAATTTGTAGGGTCCTATTCCCGCGCTTGTTGTTCTGAATATTAAAATAGGCTGATGGGTTCAAATGAGACAGATTTTACTTGGCGGTTTTTGAAATCGTTTCAGATGTCAGTGCAAATGAACAAGATGTGACACTAAGTTACATCACTATCGAACTGATTCCACAAAATTTGAGATTCCATGTAGATGAGTGAAAGACATAATGCCTTTAGAAGCGAAATCGCTTTTATCTCGCATTCATTTTTTGCAGATAGCAAAAGTGAAAATAAATTTCAGGCATCTATATAAATAAAATTAGACTTTTGTCAGTACATTTCTTGGAATTCAAAAATTTTGCGATTTCTATCCGTTTCAAGCACATGGGAGTCCGGTGCGACCCTCAAAAAAAGTTTGTCTTTCTGTCGTTCTGTCATTCTGTCCTTCTGTCATTCAGTACGTGACGCCTTTTTTGTTTAAGCATCACGTAAAAACGACTGAAGCGAATAATATGATATTTGGTGTCATGTGATAGGTGGTCACACAACTTAAAACATAGGCGTCGAATTTTTGAGGTTTTGTGAAAATCGTTTTAAAATGCTGAAATTTTGTTCCAGCATCACGAAATAAAGACTGCAGGGAATGAAACGAAATTGGGTGACATGATAGGTTGCCACTCAACTTAAATTCTAGGCTTCCAATTTTTCAAAAATGTTGATTAGATTTTGAAATTTTGCGAAAATTATTTCAATATGCGGAAATACTCGTTCGCGCATCACATAATTATGCCTAAAGCGAATGAAATGATATTACTTAATTACTCTCTAACCTGTAATATTTTAACAATACATAAAAATGATAACTTCGTTTTCTTTACTTTTGGCAGTACCCATTCTGTGTACTCCTACAATGCTGATGAAAGTTCTTGCTTTTTAGAAATTTGCATTCAGTACTAACTCGTCAACGACGGGTACTTCAGCTAGTTAAATAAATATATGAACAATTAATAACTTTTCTAAAACTGTACATAAAAAGTAAGGGTTCTAAACATTTTTTCTGACACATGAGCATTTTTCAAAAATCCAATGTATTAATCAGGAAACGAAAAATGGGAAAATTGAGTAATGCTTAAGTATTTTAAACCATAAATGGGAGTCATATCGATCACTTGTGAAAAAATAAATTTCACTTACAATTGCATATTTGTTCTAATTTTCTGTTTGTAACTATGAAAAATATTAATTATGTAATAAGCTGATTCATTCCTGATAAAATATTGATTTCAAAATACTTCATGATCCTCGCTGTTCTCAAAAATGTTAAACTGTCTTCATGATTCCTTGCATTTTGAATTTTTTCTAAACTTAATATTTTGTTAAAAACTAACCCAATTTGTTTCCTCATTCCCAAAATCTTAACTTATGTTTTCAAAAATATTTTACATATGATAATCTTTATTACAATTTACTTATACAAAATTTATTTAAAACAAAAACAAAAACCCGATACCGTGATATTATCGGGATAATATAAATTTTAGTTTTTCAAAAATTCCAATAATTTTATAGATTTAATAAAAAAATACTTAAATTTTGAATTTTTTCGATATTATACTAAATTTAGGGACGAATTTGGATCCGCCATGACAACAGTAATGTGCAATGAAGATTTAACCATGAAAGATATTTAATGAGCAGAATTGCACATGAAAGATTAGTAGATTTCACACATGTCACCTTAAAAACATTATCGTGCTTTAGGTTTTTAGCACTTGGGTGTTGCTAAAAACCTGATTCATCTAAATTTATGATGAAGAGAAATATGAAAAGAAATCATGGCTGCTTTCAAATCTGAATGCAAACCCATTTTTCAAATTTTAATGATTATTTTGTCGTTTAATTGCCATCATTAGATGAATTGAGAAAATTTGCATAAATATACAGAAAAATCTAAAAATTTAAATGAATAATATTTTTTGATTTATAGATTTTGTTTCAAAGTTTCAACTCTTATTTAAAAAATGTTGCCACTGATATTATTAGACCAATAGGATTAAAATTTTATATTAAAAAAATCGCCTTAAAAATCTGAAAATGTCACAATTTTTAGAGATATTTTGAATCTTTAACATTATATATAACACACCGGTAGATCATCAAGATCCAAACATTGCATACACATGCATTAAAATGTTGGGGAAAAAGAAAGAATTAAAAAAAATATGAAAATCCACCCGATTTCAATTTTCTTTTCCAAAATGGACTCATTCCCATCCAAACATCTGGTATTCAACTAAATAAACATATAAAATTGATATTTCCAATGGCTGTTGTTAAAAGTTACATCCGATTTATAATTTTCTACGTGATCGGCAAGGTTCACGAATGTACAACAGCGATGTACGTTTCACGGTTGTCCTTGCTGGCCGATCGGAGCCCGCGGGCACGCATCGACCTACATAGAAAGCCTAATAAATCGAACAGCTCTGAATACAGCTTATCATTAATTGCAGTTGCTACAAATAAAAAACCAGCTGGTTAAGTGATGGTCCTCGATCTGCTTGAGAGTGTTTTCCAGAGAATCAGTAACAAACATCTTATACTTTGTTCCTACTTGTTTGTGTGCAATTTAACCCTTTGAGGCGCAACCCTTTCCCAATGCTGAAAAAAGGGCAGCCGCTGCCATCGCTCGACTTAACTACCAGCAAGATGGCCAGCTGGCCAGCAGACCGACAGCTGGCTGTGCGCGGGCACAGCCAGCTGCGTCAATAAAGGGTCTCCAGATCTGTTGCGCGCGATGAAAGTTTCGATCGTCCGCCATCTTGCTGGTAGTTAAGTCAAGCGTTGGCAACGGCTGCCCTTTTTTAAGCATTGGGCGATCTATCTAGCTGTTCTCGCATTCTTCCATTTTTCAGCACATGTCAGTGCTGTTAAAAATAATCGTGACATTTTTTTTTTTTTTTTTTACGAGAAATGACGTGCTAAAAAGTAAAGGATTCTCGTCGAGCTATGTCACCCGCCAGGGCCGTAGCCAGGGAGGGGGGGATATCGGGATATATCCCCTCCCGAAATTTTTAGATTATTGATGAAATTCTGTCTATTTATACACATATAAGTTCATATCCCCCCCCCTCCGAAAAATTTTCCTGGCTACGCGCCTGTCACCCGCAACTATTTTTATAGAAATCAAATCTATTCTTCGTGACTGGCAACAGTCAAAACGTCAGAGTTTGGTGTTCCCAGAGCGGGAACACTGCGCGTTAAAGGATTAAAAGCCATCAGCGCACACATCATATTATTAGTTGGTGTATTAGTGGAAGAGCCAAGTTCTACGGCATCGTTGCTGATGCTCAATAGAAAAATAATATTAGCATCACGTTAACTATGTCTTACTTGAATACTGGGAAAATATTTTGGGTCGTAATTTTGAGCCGATACTAGTTGAACTGGAAGTATTTCCTAAAGTAAATATTTGTGTAATATTGCATGTAAACTATTTTCTTTTCATTACTGCACAAATATTGGGATGCTAAAAGTACTTGCTCAATATTCAATGTCAGTATGAGGTCATATTGGAGATACCTTGAAAATGTTTACAATATAATTTCCAGATTTATACATTACTTGCACAACATCGAAAATAATTCCAATGTAAAAGTTATGAAACAAGCATATGTGCAATATTGTGGTCATATTATTTTATTTCTAGGAAGGTTTTCTGTATTTTAAAGGGTGGAGCTTTGAAACTGAGTTTTGAACCATTTATAGCTTTTACTCTCTTTGCATTTTTCCCCAATGCTGTCAACCATGCAATGATTTTATATCCTCCGCTATTTTTTTTTAAAGGAATGAACTTGGCGTCTTTAAAAACATCCCACCCAATTATGAAAAAAGTGAATAAATCAGATTTCAGAAGTTGCGCTAGTAAATTCGAAATTTTGTGTACAATAAATTTTGAAGCAGTTATTTTGTCAAAAATAGCGTTTTTTTTAATTATAGAAGATTTTTAAAAAACTTCTAGAGAGATATTCGTCCGAAATATGGAATGAGCTCTACTATGTGATTGATACTAATCTTTGAGCAAGTGCTCACGCACAAACTCTGATACAGTTCTTATAAAACACAATAGAACTTGTCTTATGTGACAACCCTCGGGAATAACAAAACTTATCTCCTTATAGCGGTGGCAAAGTGTAGTGGTTGTAAAGTAAAACTTTTTACATGAAAATAGTCATTATACAAGTAGTCTTTTTCCAGGCTCTACTATACACCATTCTATCTAGATAAGACTTTGTGCAGAGGATCTGTTTTTGATAAATTTTCGAGTTCGAACCAAAATACTTTCATCTCCAATCTATACGCAGCTGTTCTTCCTATGTTTACAAGATAATCAGAAAAAAAAGAGCATTCTATTGAACAGGTGTCCATTCATGTCTATCTTCGGAAGAATGCGCACCAGTTCAATTAAACGCGTTTCCATTGTGCAGAAGACAACATTACCCATTGTGGCCGCGTGATTAAAAAAGTGCCGTTATTTCGGTTGTTTACTTATTCAAAAGCGACGGCACTCTCTCTCTCTCTCTCTATTGCTAATAGAACTGGACGCACAATGGGCAACGCTCGCGATCAAGAATAGAAACTTTCTAACAAAGATTCGGAGGTGGGATGTGGATGGAGTTCGCGAGTTCCGAAGGAGATAGTATCGGAGTAGAGCAAGGAGATAATCGATCGGCTTGCCTTAGCGGTGAATGACTCTACGGGATTTGTGTCTCAGTCGTTTCACTTCCGTAAGGGGGAAAGACATGCCGATTTACCAATGTGTAATCACATTGCATTCCTATATTATAAATATTGGACTTCGACTGCATGTCTCATACATTTTAAGCTTTGAGGGCGTCGTTGATATTCATTTATTTTCTCGGTAGAGATTGTATAGTATTTATATTTGTGAAGAAACAAACAGTTCCAAGAAGTTAAACCAGGTCTGGGCAATCTTTGGAAATTTGCAGGCTAAACTTTAGGATGTTAGCGGCCAAACTTTAGGAAGTCGAGGGACGTATAACTGAGATTTATATGGGGAATTTGAATGATTTACATGGGGTTTTTGATATGTTCCGCTGGCCGGAGGTTGCCCATACATGAGTTAACCCTTTGAGGCGCAACCCTTTCCCAATGCTGAAAAAGGGCAGCCGTTGCCATCGCAGGCACAGCCAGCTGTCGTCAAAAAAGGGTCTCTAGATCTGTGGCACGCGATGAACGTTTCAATCGTCCGCCATCTTGCTGGTAGTTAAGTCGAGCGATGGCAACGGCTGCCCTTTTTTCAGCATTGGGCGATCTCTCCAGCCGTTCTCGCATTCTTCCATTTTTCAGCAGATGTCGGTGCTGTTAAAAATAACCGTGACAATTTTTTTGACGGATAATGACGTGCTAAAAAGTAAAGGAATCTCGTGGAGCTATGTTACCCGCAACTATTATTATAGAAATCAAATCTATTCTTCGTGACTGGCAACAGTCAAAACGTCAGAGTTTAGTGTTCCAAGAGCGGGAACTCTGCGCGTTTAAGGGTTAAACCATCCACTCTTTTCGGAGAATAAAATCACCAATTTCTTTAGTCACTGTGATGCTACTGATAGAAAGGGTTGTGTTTTTCTTTTATATTTCTGTTCTCCGCCTATTCCACCGTGGCGCAAAGTGCGACATTTTCTATCAGGCTGTTGATTTTCCATAATAGTTTAGATATTCATCAGACGGTAGATAATTTCTGATTATTGAAACCACTTTGAAACTGTTAGCGACAGTCGAGATGTCTTTTGGAATGACCAATGTAGCACGCACTCTGAATGAAGCAGGGGTTGGCACTAGGGAGGCCCCAAAAAGCCACTTTTTGCTTTTTTAAAGGCCGCTATATCACAGGAAAGTAATTTTGTCTTTCTAAGTACAAGTTAATTAATTTTTTTAAATTAAATATTTTCCGCTTGTGCATATCACTGAAATTTTTGAAAACTGATGAAATTTCACTACTTTCAATCTTTCTTTTTTTCAGATTTATTTAAAAAAAATTCACTAACATTTCTAGAGTTTTCAAAATATTTATTGATCGTGCAAAATGTCCATTTGAGAAAAGGGGGGAAGAAAAACGTTTTTTTTTTTTTTTGTAAAGAGAGCGATATTTAACCCCCCCTCCCCCTCTCAATTTACTTACAAACATTTACTGTACAAACTTTCATAGAGGTTGTTTCAAACAAGTTCGACATTTTACTTTATTGATAAAACGCGTTTAATTTATTAATAAACGTGTATTTAAAAAACATGAATGTTTTTATTTTAATTGAAAGTACGAACATGAGGTTATCTGTGAAATACGACATACGATAAATGGCCTATGGGTACCTTGATACTTCTTGAAACTTAACTCCTTTAATGAAAATTTTAATAACAATTTCGGGTATTGCGGACTAATTTAACTAATTGTGCTTCCAATATTTTCCTTCATCTGCAAATTATTGGCATACAACAGTATCACAACAACGTCCAAACTTCTGATAACAATTATTTTCTAATGCTACATAAATTTAGGGCCGCAGAAATATCAAGTAGCTATAGATGATCTTTGTTCACTAATTTTCTGTTAGCTTAATAGTCAAAGAGCCAGCGACCGCCAGACCTTCGTCATAGTATAAAAGCTGAAACTTTCTCTGCGCATACCCCCCAACACAGGTAGGAACAATCGGCTACTATAAAGTTTGGATGATCGTGGCTTTGTCAGATAACAGGTGGGAAAGGTGTATAAAATTGCCGAAAATTTCGTCATTTCATAAAGCTTAATTTTTTTATATGTTCTTCTTCGCAGTACTAGAAATCACTTTATCCCTTGCCAGACACTTTTTCATCGTGGCAAACCCTCGCCAGACAATCTCAAAGTCATGGAAAACTGTTGTGTTCGTAAACTCCCGCGACGAAGTACGTCAAGTTGTCACAAAGTGCCAAGCACATTTTATACTGTTACTTCTGAACTTTATTACGCGCGAACTTTCTTGCAGCGCGCTCGTAATAGAATTACGTTTTTCAAGACTTGAGGTTGTCTGGCGGGGGTTTGCCACGATGGAAAAGTGTCTGGCAAAGGGATAAAGTGATTTCTAGTACTGCGAAGAAGAACATATAAAAAAATGAAGCTTTATGAAATGACGAAATTTTCGGCAATTTTATACACCTTTGCCACCTGTTACCCGACAAAGCCACGATCATCCAAACTTTATAGTGGCCGATTGTTTCTACCTCTGTTGGGGGGTATGCGCAGAGAAAGTTTCAGCTTTTATACTATGACGAAGGTCTGGCGGTCGCTGGCTCTTGCTCTATAAGGTACAAAGCATTCAAAATGTTCAAAGATCGAACTGAAAGCTTTTCACTTCCAGCTAGTTTTTTTTAATTAATTGCAAAAGACACTTGTAAGAAGACTGAAGTGTTTTTATAACATGCAATTCAATCTGAAGGATAATACCTTTTCCCAAACCAGAATTAATTGCGCTCCAATTAATACTAGCACTCTCTGGAACCAGATTTCTAAAGCTTTTCTTGTCGCACTCAGGCAGTGCAAGGAACTCAGTGTAAAACTTGTGGCAGAAACATCTCAAAAAGTATCCTTTTCTGACGCAAGAAAAAGTATACTTTTCATTAAGGCTCTTTTATCAAGATCTATACGATGTCTGTATTTTTTTTTAAAATCTGTTTAAAATGCATTCTTTTAAATATAATAGTTAAAAAAATGGTTATAATTTATAAATGTTCGTATACTAAATGTGCAAACTGCTAAAATAAATAAATAAAATATCCCTCTTTTAACGAAAAAAATGTTAATTTTTTAGATATTTCGAATGAACGGTAAGTAAATAATCTATTACGTATTACTACTTACCAAAATCATTCAGAAAAATAATGTTTCAACTCTAAAGTTTTCAGTAAAAAAAATAAATAAACGTTTACTTAGAAATGCGGAAAGAAACATTTCCGGGTAAAGGAATCAGAAAGGAAAAAAATGACTTTATAGTCTATCTTAATGTACACAGTGGTCTTTAATGGTAGGTCGGAAATTGAAAGCATAATATCTTGGTTACCAGCCCGATGATTTAACTACTAAGCTACCGCGACCCAAATAACATAAAAGCATCTTATTCCAGAAAGAAGATGTCAAATTCACAACTAACTTGTAGAAACACGTTCGTCGTTCTGAAAAAGTGATAAAATGACATACCGCGAGGCTCTATAAATATTTCCTATTCAATTAAAGAAAGCTAGGAAAGACTGGGTGCAAGTCTTTACATAAAGCCAAACAGTGGTTCAGATGCATATTTATTGGCAATATTCATATGGATCTAACATTTTTGCATAGATAAATAAATCATTCTATGAATAAAACATTTCATCCATCAAGAATTTCAACAAAAGAAACAAATGGTATGCAAAAGTTATTTATATTGCTCCAGAATATTCTTGTGCACTCTGTGCTTGGCTATGTTTAGACGGGTCCATTCCAGGATACCCTCCAAAAATCTGAAGAAATACTGGCACAATTATTTAATTTTTTGAACACCCTGTTGATTAGTATGCAGTTATGTCACATGGCTTTTATTCTGAATTGCGACCCAAAGTGATGTTTCTTGAACAGTTTAACCTTTTTAGCCGCAAGTGCACGTTCGCTCGTGTAGCGCGTATTCTCAGAAGCAGATTTCGGTTCGCCTGGGGTTGTGCAATTTGTCCAGTGCGTACAATATCACGGACGTACAAATAATGGTCAAACATTATGAATTTGGCGTCGAAAAGAGAAGGGACAGGTGCAAAGCCCTGTAAGTGGGTCAATGGCATCCAGACCAAACCGTGGGCAGTCCAAGAATCCGTCGCCGCAACTCTTAGATAAAGCGGGCAAGTTCCACTTGCTGACCCACTTTTTTTTCTGAATGCTGCCCAAGGGGTTGCTCTCTGCAAGAAAGTTATTCTACGTACACGACCGCCTATATCTTCACTCCAGGTCAAAGAGTGGTTATGGGTATTAGATGATACAGAGTATCACAATCTTCCGGATACCTTTCACCAGCGCAGCGCGTAAAGAATGCGATAAAATAACAACAGCAACAGTAATAAAAAAAACTGAACGAGTGATGATTGTCGTTACTATTGTTAGTTTGGGTATGAAATGTTATTTTTTAAATGACCGAAGATGTAAATTTTATATACTAAAATTACAAATTAAAACTATCACTTTTAATATCCTGAACAGTCGGCAGAAATAGAGAAAGTTCATAGAGCTTTCTGAAAATGATTTGTAACATCTTTATTTTAATATTGCGTGTATTTAAAGATAAAATTTGCAAGGGGGAAAATGTGCCGCTCTGTTCACATACCGCTTCCGCCTGTTTTCCATCTTTCCTTTCTCCTATTCCCTTTGGGCTCTGTTGCGGATTACTTACACGACCAGATAACCTGGTAAACAAATAAGCGTTTTAAAGTTGATGCATACCTCACGTTTTAACAATTTGAGTTTGAATTCCAGTCTCCTATTTTTAGTTCCAAGAAAGCTCTTCCACTATCAGATGAATTGAAGAAACTTTCTTGCTCTCTATTGCCACTGCGGACACTTTTAACACTTTGACACGCGGTGGTTGCGCAGTGAAACCACCTTATTTCAGCGCTTTCACTGATGGTTGCAAAAAAAATATGGTTAAATGGTTCCATAGCTGAAAAAGTGAAGCCGTTGCCATCCATTTATTTAACTACCAATAACAAGGCGGTAGATCGAATTGCCCATCGCGCCACAGAGCTAAAGAAGTTTTCTGACACAGCTAGCTGTGTCAGAAACTTCTTCTTCTATATTGATGTGAAAATGATTGCGCTTCAAAGGGTTAAAGCAAACCACACAAGAATGTTTATCGCTGCAGATCTTTTTGATAAAAAAACATTTTCGTTCTTAGAAGAAACTGTCAAACCAAAGACTGATTTTCGTTGTTTTGCATTTCCGAATAGAGTAAAATTTCACTACGATTATCTGGCCAATTATCAAAGTTTTCTGGACATCTCATGATGGTACAGGTCTTATAATTGGCAATTATGAGACTTGACTTGACAATGGACTTTAAAAACGAATGTTCGAATATTTCAAATAGATTTCCTTGAAAATAAAACTTGTAGTTAGAATTGCTGTTGCACAACTTTTATTATAAAATGAATTGTGAAGTTTTGATGATTCTTGAAATAATTGTTGTCAATTACAGTATCTTCTGAGAGCTATACAACTGATAAGAAGTGAGTGATGTATCAACTGAGAGGTGTCTTATTTTTCAATTTAATAGCCCTTACTTTTGCAGTTATTTTCAATAACAATATTTAAAAGGAGGAAATTTTGACAATAGCCACTTCATTAAAAAGAGCCTTAAAATATTTAATATTCTGCAATAAAGGTAGTTTATCCATGAAAACATTTATTTTTATTTTTTACAGTTGTCTTTTTATAAGTATCTTCCGTAAAAGGTCTTGTTTTAAAATGAAGTCTCAACGGTAATGTCATATAGTTAGTTTTTTTAATAGCACTTATAGAAGAAGTAACAGACCATTTTATGTCTCGAAAATATTACTTTAAAAAATGCATCATAAGAATTACTAAATGAGGGGTTCAGGTATTTATTATTTTGTACTAAAATAAATGCAATATTTTGTTAAGGAAACGTTCTTTAGGAGTTTAGAGCAACCACATGTACCAAAAGCAGTGAATAACTTAAGAAAATTGAAAGTTGTGATCACTAGAATAATCATTATCATCATTATTTAGCTTCGCATTGAAAGACTGGTGTAATATTTGATGACATCGATCAGTCTGATTAGTCCAGCCGTTCGGCTTATTTCCTGGGAGATTATACCACAAGACTGATGGTATAGTCTTCCAGGAAATCCTTTAGTATGGCAGATCTTCTGCTCCAAAAATCTCAAGAATGACTTCAAACTGAACAATCGAACTACAGCTATGATATACGAAAAAAAGGTGTTCTAGAATGCACGCTTTTCGCTTCAGAAGCGTTAAGCTGGGGACACAGACCTGATTTGGAAAGATTTCGATTTTTTGTTGGACGCAAGACCTGCAATATTTAAAGGTGCTCTGGATTCGCTAAGTAATATTTGTCTCTTACAGCATGATAGCCTGCACGTATCAAAATGCCTATTTAAGCTCCAGATTACGTCCTAATGACTGTTCTTTCAGGTAGGAAGGGATTAGGTTGTTATCCTCTTAGAACGCACCATCAATTGAATCCTCTGTGACGTCAGCTATGGCCAACCGCTGTGCCCTCGCTAGTTTTCTTCACTTTTTTTTTATCTGTTGAGGGAAGGAACACACAAACACACACGCCTAATTATATACGCGGACCTTGTTTATCCGCAAGAGCAATGAAGCGTCCGTTTATTGGGAGACCCCAGCATTCTATCCTGCGTGCTAACTCTCGTTTGCACCCGTATGGCTGTTTTTTCGGTCTGTGAACCTGGTTCTTTCGCCTTCGAAAGTCCTGCTTATAATTTCATAGCTTCTGGGAGAAAAATCATGTAACCTAAGATTTTGGGAGTTTTTTCCCCCCAGCGATCGATATCAAAATTTCAGGACTCTTTTTTTGATGAAACAAGATTTTTAGGCTAATAAGCTGTTGTCGTAAATGGCGAGAAAGAAACTCTCAATGCTTCCTTTTTCATCACATCATACATTTTATTTCAATCGTACTTTCTAGTTAAAGAAACATTAAAGTATGTTAAGTTATCTTGGTTTCACATGTAATCTATTGCACTTCAATCCCCCAAAATAAATAAAATCAAGATCATTTATTACATAATAGTTGTTCAAGGCATTATATATTATTTTAAATTAGTCGCTTTTTCCCAGAAAACCAAAATAGTTATTTATGAAACCAACGAATAAAACTTAAATGTCAGTTCAATAAAATGCCTCATGAATAAAGGTATATCCTAAGAGCTGTATTTTTCTCTTTATCGGCATTTTATTTCTTTTCATTGATTAAATTACAATTTTATCAGTCCAAGCTTCTGAGATATAAAACCGTCCACTTAATTAGTTTCCAGTGCAATGCATCCACAATATATATTTTTTTAATCACATAGGTATGGTAAAATATATTTTAATTTTAAAGCTTGAGCCTATTTTTTCTAATGGCAAATCTTCCTATCATTTTTTCTTTCTTTTTTATAACTTTATAGCTGCATGAAATATTTTACTTGAAAAAAAATTACCTTGTTTGCCCATTTTTAAGACACTTAGAGGGTTAGTCAATATCCATTAAATTTTTCTTCACCCCTTTAACAGCTTTCATTTGAAGTATTTATGTTTTACGTGATCAGTAAAAATCAATAGAAATCGATGAAAAACATATTTATGGCTATTGGCATTATTACGATACCATTACATTCAGTGGATTGTCAATTTTTAGTAAAAGCAATTGCAATTACATCTAAAAATATCAACAATTCAACATAGTAGCAAAGCTCATGCATAATAGTTAAGAATTTTGATACATGTTGGAATCACTAGATAGCTAGACCTGATGATACCAATGTGTGAAAACATTAACTTGATAAATAATAATTTATACTGGAAATTATTCATATGTGTAAAATTTATTCACGTGACTACAAGTAGAATTCGAATTAATTTTGGTTTCTCTTACTGTCTGTAAGAGAAGTTAGGACAATTAATATGCGTATCGATTCTGAAGATGATATTAATGCTTTCCATTCCTCGTTACTTTTATTGATTTCTGCTGATCGTATTTCACGCAAGCATCATAGTCCAAAGTATGCCCCCGATTTCGAATTTACGGAATTGCTACTGGAGAAAGCGGGTGAAAACGAGTTACCTTTCCCTAAATGGAATTCGGTAAGAGTGATGCCACTCGAGAAGTATAAGTCTCTCTTCACGTTTTTACCACCTGACCTCAACGTTCTATTTCTAGGTCCGGGACACCCCGTTTGGGCCTCCGTCAAAATAAAAAAAAAAATGTTCTCGACCGCTAAAATCAGGACACAGGGGAGACAAGGTATGTAACCAACTGTGCACCCGATGAACTGAAAAAAGGGGAAACTTAATTCCCCCCCCCCTTTACTACAAAATATAACTTTTCAAAATAAATAAATAAATAAAATTATAATAACAGACTAAGTTGAAGCTAGAGTTTTTGCTGAAGAAATTAATATTTGCAGACAGTAATCACATTTTAAAACTCTCTACTCGTGACAGGTTATAATAAACTAGTGGAGAATTAGTATGTTTCATGGCTGACTGTGGAAGAGTTTTCAGAAGTTTTTATCAAATGTAACCTAAATGCTGTCCAAAACAAAGGTAAACTATTTTTATGCTTGTAAGTAGATAGTTGTTTATCTTGAAAGGCATTCCTGTTTATAGAATTTTTGACTTTTACATCAAATACTAAATGAATGTAAATTTTTTAACTTTCAATCGAAGTAAGTAGCATACTATCATGCATCTATGATGTATACATTTCACCTATTATCGTCTGCCAGGTTCATTTCATTTGCTTTTCAAATTCGAAACATTTATTTAACAATTATTTTTGTCCTGCTAAATCGGTTATTTTGCCCAATGTGCAGCGTACGATTTCTCATCTTGGCTTTTCCAACTGCGGACTGCGTATCGCACAACGAATTACATCAGAAAAACTTCTGCCGAATACTTACATCGGCTTAGTTTTATTGATCGTCGGACTGAAGAGAACACCATCCCAAACTTTTAAGCCTTATCGATCAAGCGTGTCTTCGTGACACTTTCTGTTAAGAACCTCTCCTCATCGCTGCCAAGTGAGAAGGAGTGCTGTTCCAGCAAGAGGGTTTGTTTGTATGGAGATCATACACCATCACCGCTCAGGTAGTGAGCGAAGTGAGTGAGTGAGTGCAACAGCCGCAGTGCATTGCACCCGAGTTTTTAGTGCGGTAGACTGCTCACGAAACGCAACGCAATTCGAGGCGTGATCTGGACATTTCCATTTCTCCCGGTGCGAGATCTAAAGCACGATAAGTTCGTTTGGGTGGGTGTCTATTCTTTTGTTATCGCATGTAATCAGTGTTGAGCAGCCAATAATGACCACGGAGGTTAAACTTTTTTTAAACGGTTTAACCCGTTTACCGTTATGCCTGCGACGGAAGCTGCCCAGAGGAAGGAGTATCCGAATATTCAACCTAGTATTAATACTGTGAAAAAAATCGGTTTAATTTTCGGTTAGGGATGTTGATTCGTGATTGTTTTCACTTCTGGTGAAATTGGAAACAAGAATAATTAATATTTTTGATGAGAGCTATTATTTTTATGTAAATCTGTTTAGCAGTATTTTATGGCCTACCTGATATCCAATATTTTTAAAGAAAACTTATTGAGAAACGCGCAATCAAATGCTCTTTTAAAGTGCTGTATTAGAAATCTGCAGCAGACTCTACATATTTTCTTTGTATGCATATTAAATTATATGCATTTTTAATGCACTTCGTTTAAACTTGTTTATTTGAAAGTGATATTCGATAATCCAATTTAAGTGCAAACAATGGCTGTCCGTAGACATAGGCGTAACTTGCTATGGGTGAGAGAGGACAATTGCCCCCATAAAATTCAAGAAAATTCAGATATCGCCTATTCGAAAACAGTATTTTCTATAAGAGGCAACATTTTGCCCCCCCCCCTCCCCCCACAATTCTACAATTGGAAGCATTCCTTTGCTTCCAGTGTTATATGCCAACTTGCGCCAATGTCCATAAACTAATGTATTGGAAATATTTTGAGTGACCCTGTAAGTAAATTATCCAGTCGATTGCAATGAAAAAAGAAGGTGCATCACCAGTGGTTACAACAGTATTAAACACACGATGTTTCAGCTGACGGTACTGACGGTATTTAGAAGTGCCGTTATAAGGATTTTGTTTTTAAAACAATTTCACTAATTCATTGTAACCATTTCTTTAAAAAATGAAAAATAAATACCGCATTTATTCAGCTTAGATCGTAACTGCATGTTCTATTCAAGTAACATTCTTTTAAATGGAGAGCTTTCCAGTCACTTTATTATCAAATTGGGCCGAAGATTAAAAAAAAGAGCATAAATGAGTTTTCAGACTTTTCTTTATGATCAAAGAGTTAGATTCCCCAAAAGCTTGTCATTCAAAATTTTAGTTGACTTTTTTAGGTTTGCTCGTACTATACTCTTTAGTAAAAGCCTCATTAATTGCTTGTGAAACAGTCATCCGACGTATATAGCTAGTGTTTATTAATTTTTTCTCAAATTTATTTTATATTACATTAATTAGTATTGATCATTTATCATCTAACTAAACCAAACAGTTCGAAACTGGTATTTTTGGTCATTCTTACTGTGGTAGATAAAGGCTTAAATAGTGATAAAGCAAAATAATACAATTCTTTTTTCCCGTTATAAAAAACGATAGAATTTATTTCGTTTTTTAAGCTACCGAAACAGACCAAAAATTGTTTTGTTTTCAAAGTGTTAACAAGAATAGTTCTTTAACCCGCAAAGGAGAAAAAGAAAATAAGAACGATAAATAAATAAATCAATAAAGAGAGAGTTATTTGTAAAGAAAAAAGAATCCCACATACAAGATAATTTGTTATCAATCATAATTAGCTTTACAAAAATAAAACAGTCAGAAACCACACCCAGAGATATTATATATATATTTTCAATCAATTAAGAAAAACATGGATGCTCGTCATCCATGTACTCCGATGAGTAACAAAACTAGACTAAGTATATAATCAGGACAGAGAGATGAACTCGATAGAAAAAACAGCAGTTTCAGTACGAAGAAAGACGAGACGTACTTTTCAAGCGTATTATTCAAAAAGCATGCGTCGGCTATGCGTTCGAACTACCTGTGAGCAATTTCCCAATCTTGTTATTCCTATATTTTGAGAAAAAGCTTTCAAAATTAGATTAACACACCCACGGGATAATGACACCGTCGGAGCTAGCTCGTCTCCGGAATTGATTTCTAACGAGATCATTATGCCAACGCAATATTACCTCTAAACAACTCCCCAAGTAGAATTCCACCCCTGTTTACCGATCGTTTAAGCAAAAAGATGAGACCATTCGCAATTCGAACATACCGTTTACCACTTTTTCATCGATCTCCACCCTGTTGACAAAAGAACATGGATCTTGAGTTTCCGGTGGTTCACTGGAGTTTTGTTCAGAAACAAAACCCCTCCCTTTGATTCCCGTCCAGTTGTTTTTCCTATACAAGGTTCAATGGCCCAAGAATTAATTAAATATGAGACACCAGTCTGTACATGTGGATACAGCTGTTTTTTTTTTCTCCTTTTAAAAAGTCTTTTTATACCAACAGTTTTAGACATGTTGTTAATAAGCTTCCCATAATGATTCACATAGGTGCATAGGTGCATGGGAAGTATTTTAATTAAACGCTTATTTTATTATTATTCGCCATTTTTTAATTTAAATTTCGCTGCTCTTAGGGTGTGTGTCTTTTTTTTTTTTTTTTTTTTTTTTTTTTTCAAATCTTGTGGATCGATATTGATCTACCTCAAGTGAACTACAGCTTTCAAACTCAGGAATGGTTGACATTTTGCTAACAATACAAAATAATGCAGAAAACAGAAAATTGAATTGAAAATTATAACCTCTGGGATTCTGGGATATATATATGCATATGTATAATATCTAAATTTTAAAACTCCTTTTCATAAAGTTTATGCAAAAGTTTCCTGAAATTCTGATTAAAAATAAAACTTTTGAAAAACAATCGTTTTAGAATCCCTTTCGAAAATTATCAAAAGATCATTAAAATCTTCCTTATCTTAACAAATAATCTGTGTAAAGGGAGAAACTGAAAAATTTCATAATGCACGGATGATGAAATAACAACGCATTCCTGTGGAGTTAATTATTCATTGAAGCAAGCTTACATAGTTAAGATTTAGTTTTCTAAGGAAGACGTAAATAAAAATTAAGTGCACTTAAAGAATGAACTTTTGCAATAAGACTCTCTAAGGACTAATAGTTATGACTGAGTACCATACTTCCTTTATAAAATAACCGAAGATATTGATTTTACGATTTTACTTTCACTTCATATCTACAAAAGGTTAAAATCTGGCGGAACTCAAAAGTCCAGAATCAATGCCAGAACATATATCTCGTACCATGTTAAAATATTTAAATTATTAAAAATGATTTTTTCATTCTGGAGTTAATAACATTTAGAAAGGGTTAGCTCACACACATACACATACGTCTATAAAAACCACGAAATCCTAACTATGTTTTAACACCCTAAGGAAACCGGTCACAGATCTATTTCTGGAAAGTCAGAACTTAGGAAATGAACCTAATACTTAGAGAGACATAGTACTTCCTTCTCGACTTTCGGTTGAAATGTTTCAAAATCACCAAAAGGCGAGTAAAAAAAGTAAAACTCACATAATTAATTAAAAATTCTCATTTAAGTCTGTAAAATGCTAATGGAAGATTTTTTTTCTTTTTTAATCTGATGTGGTGTTCGCATTAAGTAAAAGTGAAGTTATTTATTTAAAAATAAATATACACTTTAATGGTTCAGCGAAGCATTTATTTAAATTTTCCTCACACGGTGATTCAAGTGAAAAAATAAAACTACCACTTAAAAATGCATTATTTCCTCCTTAGGTTTTCATAAATGATGTATTGCTCTTAATGTATGATGTAAGATTCCTATAAAAATTCTATTTATTCATTAAAATAATTTTTTTGCAAAATTTCAAAATTATGGTTTACCTAATTTAAGTTACATATTTTTTGACAAGAGTTGATTAACTATCTGCCAAACCAGTCGAGAAGTTTTCACTTAATGAGACTATTATTATTATTTTTAGGTGGCTGTGCATAATTCCAATTTTTTAAACTTTTATTACAGTTAAGAGATGTTGAAGTTATTTGAATAGAAGGAAGCTTAATTGCCATCCTTGAATAATTTATATAAAAAAATGGTTGAAACAAGCATTACCAATAGTTTAATTGCATCATAATTGCGAGATTGATATTCCTGTTTCAGAACATTTTAATTTAGCAATAATTAAACCAATTAATCATAATTAGTTAGTGTGAAAAATTAATTTCTGGCATTGAAAATAAAAAATAAAGTTTTACCAAAACAGGTGTGTGGCTTTTGCACTTTCGCAGACAAATTAATTATTGTGCCTACTATATTTGGTTTTCAATAACTTGGCTTATTTACTGATATACGTATTTTGATGAATAAAACAAATAATTATTCATTAATTAAATATTTGAAAGTGATTCATTGACTAACGTATGAATTCTAGTGATGCTTGAGTGATTTAATGTCAGGTAACACAAAAGAATTTCAATGATTGTGAAGGTATTTTTCTTTGTAACGATGGCACCCGTGCGTTCTAAATATGGCTGATTTTTTCAATTAATCATTCAGATGCAACTGCTGTAAATGCTTCAAACCTTTCAATGGTCTTTTATACAACTACAGGATTCATATCAGATGTTTGATAAACTTCTGTCATGTCATGGAGAGTTTTTATCCTATGGCTCTATGGAGGATTATTATACATAAGATTGTCTCAGATATACATGACTCGCCAAAGGTGGTTTGTAGGCATACGAAATATTCAGTGGTATGTGACAGTTTTGAAATATTTGGAATGGCTGCAGTGCGTGTGGATGATACCAGAGACTGCTAGAGATGATTCTACATACCTAACAGACTTCTTCTGCGCCACCAAATTTGTTATCGAAAATCACATTTCAAATTCATAAAATTATAAAACATAATCTCATTATCCCACCAAGAGGTTTTTAGAAAACGTGATCTCATTAAAAAAATAACAAATTGGCTTTTCATAATTATAACTATTTCTTTAATTCCTAAAAGTGTATATCCTGCAAAACCTGGGTAAAAAATTCATCTGTTAAATTAACCTCATTGTAAGGGAATACACAATGAGGAAGTTAAGGAATTCGCTGTCATTCTATATTAAGAGGAATGGCTTTTTTATCATATTATAAAAATTGAATTAAACTTAAAAAAAATTCCTCTTTGAGAATATATAATTTCCCTTAAGGTTTTGAAAGAAGTGATTCAAAAGCAGATTTTGCCACTGATTTAAAGCAGGATGAGCGGGTTTGTGTTTTTAATTACGAAACCCCAAGCCTTCTCTAAATGCTAATACTTGAAAAGTCCCTTTGAAGAGCATGTTATTTTTAGAAAGAGTCTCACAAGAAACTTCCATTTCACACTTTTTTGATTAAAATGTCGTATATCGAATTTCTTCCTCTTTCATCGCGGAAATTTATGCAAATTCAGTAAGTTTTTATCCAAAAGAAATGAAGGTCGTTTGGTCGACTGAAATCGATTGCTTTTCCCGATAAGTAATTAATAATTAGCAGTATTGAAGGATCGTATCACCTAAAGCTCAACGGAACATTGTCCATGTCTATGTCAAGCATTAAGCAATCAGTAATTCACTTCTGTATTAAGATACATGGTTTTAACATTGCTCCAGCTTCAGTATTTTATTACTGTTAGATGGTAAAATATCTTCCAAGATGAAATATCAAGACATAAAAACAAAAAGTATTTGTTTTAATTAACCACATTTTATTTGTAATCGAGTGAAATTGCAGTTGTCAAGATTTACTTGTATGCATGCCGAGAATTTCAAATTCAATTGGATGAAGTTAGCGAGTACGTTTAATGAACTGAAAATTTAAAAAAACAAACGCCTCATGAAGAAAACTATTTCTCTTAAAGATACATTTTTGTTATATGCTTTTTTGATTGTAATTATTCAGTTACACTTTATGTACAGGTTTTTGGAAGCAAATTATTTACGTAACCATACATGATTTCCGGAATTTAGCTATAAATATTCATATGCTATACATAATATAAATATTTATATATTACATAATATAAATATTTATATTATGTATAGTATATAATAGAAATAGTATAACTTTAACTCCGTAAAAAGAAAATATTTTAGGAGTTAAAGTCTTTTGCGCAAGCTTTTAATGTTTTTAAGTAAAACTATTTAAAATATTTTTCAGTATTAGTTTCAAATAAGTATGTAAAAAATAAAACGGTTAATTTAGTATTATAAAGTGAACTGAAAGATTTCCAATTATGACAGAAAAGACTGAAAACAACTTTTGTCCTTTAATCAGGTTTCTTTTTAATAAAATTTAACATCTCTCATTTCTTCCTTCTACAGAAGCAAATTACTGTTGTGAAATTATTCCTTTGTTAGATTAAAAGGATTTCGTGTGAATGAGGTCACAGATCTTCCGTAATTACCAAAATGAATAAGAATTTGAGAATTTTACTAATCAAAAGTAGTTGTAATACAGATTTCAAGTACATATAAGAATAAAATTTATAAAAGGAAAAGTCTTCAGCTTTCTGAATCTTCAGAGAATGGTGAGAAGTCATTATAGTCTTAAATAAAAAAATCTATGTCTAGTTTTTAGTAGTTTGCATTGAAATAATAAAGTAATTCGTTGTAGTATGTCTAACATCTATTTTGTAAATGCTTTTAAATTTGAAGGATCTGTTTCATTAAAATGTGTTATTCCAATGCTTTCGTTTATAAAAATAATATTTGTACTTTTCTTTTTATATTTTCTACTAACACTTATTGTTGGTGATTCTCAATGAGCACATGTGTGTTGCTCTTAAAATTAGAGTATATTTATACAGATGTAGGTCATGGTGGTTAGATAATATATATGTAGGGGAAGGTGGCCGAAAATGATGCCTTTAAGGGGAAAATTTGCATAAAATAATTTAAAAAGTTAAATGTAACTTCGGCCTTTTGCCACAATGTTTTACACTATATTTTGCATCATAAACATATTTGAATAATATATTAAACCAAAATTGAGTAACAAAAAAATTTAAATAAATACAAAAATATAATTTTAAAAAATAACCTAAAGGATCATTTTAGCCTCACCCAAGGGCAAAATTATTCTTTTTGAAAACAATTGTAAATTGATTTTATCGGCAAAAGTAAAAGATATGAAAGTAATTAAGACTATACACAATGAAATAAAATAAGTTTTACAATCGTATAGTTTGCATGATTTATGAAAAATTTAAAATAAAAAAGTGTCACAAATAATGAAATGGGATATTTCAAAATTATAAATAAAAAATTATGGTCAACGATAAAAGTAGAAATACGTTAAATAATGTAATGGGAAATCACGCATTTTGAGAACGTCTGAAAGGCTGCCATGATGACTAGGACCCGGTATTGGAGTTTCTTCAGTTCATGCATTATTTTATCCGGCAGTATGGCTGCCCCTTTGGGTCATATTATTGGAACACGCCGAGAAACACAACAAATTAACACGTGTAATTCACCCGGAAAAACATGCTCTATTCAGTATACCAAGCCATATTTCTGTACACTAAAGGGTCTAAATAAATTGGATCGTTAATGCTTACCTTATAAGATATATCAGTTTTTTTAAGAATTCTACACAGACATGAAATACACCGATCGCTTAAATATCTCCAATGCTTTTTCTGGACTTGGCACAACTAGTTTATGTGTTACCTAAGTTCACAGCACTGCCTGTCCGGAAAACATATGTGAATCGTTTTGCCGGTTAGAATTATTTTGGGCCACCTTCCACTACACCTATTTATATATAAACTCATATCTTTACTTTTATATTTTGGGGTAAAGTTTTTATCTTTGCATTTCAAAACGATATAAGACAGTTCTTGATTTTTGTTAATTCATTCTTGCAGAATTAACTTAATAGATTTTCTTGTTGAAAAATCAATCTATTAAGTTAATTGCGCATTCAGTTTTATCCTGCATTTAAAATATCTTTTAAAAAGTACTTAATTTTAAAATTGCTGTCAGTATTTGTAGGTTTCTTAAATCTTGGCTAAACCAGTATTTCCCAACCGCTGGTCCGAGGACCGGTGCCGGTCCACATGAGTACTTTTCAAAAATATTAAGCAGCAAACATGGTTCTAAACTAAAAATTATTATTGTAAAACACTTGATTTAGAAAAAATAAAATACCCACTTTATGTAATATTTACACATACATTATGTAATATTTACACACACACTATGTAATAACACACTCATTATGTATGTATATAACAAACACATTATGTAATATTTATTGTTTTTGGCTGACGCTGGTCCGTGATATTCTTTTCCAATTTTTTGACAGTCCGCAGATGTAAAAAGGTTTCGAAAGACTGGTCTAAACGACAATTTAGCCATTTCTTTAGCTTCTTTATATGATTCCTTTAATTTTATGCATTAGAGTAAGTCATCTAGAATAAAATAAACTGAGAATTTAAGAATTTTTCTGTTTGTTTTAAATTTTCTAATGTCTTATAATACTGCATCGATAAGTTTTTAATTGATCATTCCTGATCAGTAGGCGTTGAAAACGTATCTGTCAGGCCTTAAAAATTCACCTCAGTTCCCTCAATATGTTATTAGCAAAAAGAATGCACACGGTCGTTAACATGTTACTTTACACGCATGAATGGAAATATCTCTTATTTCAAATTGAATTATTGCGAAAAAAGAATAACAGTGACTGATCTGTTCATTAGCTAAAAATAAAAGCAGATTCAACTTTACAATACAGTGTCAAATTGTTTTGAATGCTGCGTGAAAGAAAGTAGTTTTCATTAAGAATAGTTTTCCTGCATGCAGAGAGTGTACAAAAATGTAACAGTGTATATTTATAGGGCTCCTTCCAAAAAATTTCAGTAACAGAAATCGTACTTTGTACAGTGCCGTGTAAGAAGTTGAGAACTATTGGGCTGTGTTTTTTTTTTTTTTTTTTTTAAATTCATATTCATCTTTATTTTATCAATATTTTTTAGTCATCATTTCATGTGTATATTTAGATGTTTTGTATTAAAATGTTTCTGATATTTAGCGTATTTCTAAATTCTCGAAATCGTAAGTGTTGCATAAATCTTTGTTAAGACAGGAGAGACATCTTCACAGATCACACTATTTGCGTCTTTTTATTGCCAAGTCTTTTCTTAGAGGGTAGATCTTTGTATTCAGATACCAATCTTATGCCACAAAAGATAACACCCATTTTCAATCGCTCCTTTGACACCAAAAACGTGGGTGTTATCGATTCAATGTGCACGAACCGATGACAATGGCTCGCATTATACGGATCAGTCTAATGAGCTGGATTAGGTTTCAACACGCGACCCGATGCATTTTCCATTTTTCGGGAACTGATCCGTTTTCACGTTCTGGAACACAATCCAAGAAACCATCATTCAAAAGAACCTTAAGCTTCCTTATTCATCTCCGTTCGCTTTCGTTTTCGAACACAGGGCCACAGTTTTGTCTCATTTTGGAAACGAAACACAGCATTTTCTTCAAGTGAACAGCAATGAACGTCGCAAAAAGATCATTGTCCTGCTGTTTCAAATACGATAATGAGTTATCAATCTGTATAATTGCCATTGAGATGCATACTAAAATTAACTTTTTAGTATGTGAAAATAGCAATAGAAGAACGGGCTATTCACCATCGATTCAAAAAATTTCTTCAGAACAGCTGAATGTAACTCTTTTCTTTTTCTTAGTCACAGATTTTTATCAGTAATTTCGATGAATTATGTCTTATGTGCGAAAGAAATCCAGCTTCTTAATTCTTTTGCTTAAAGACTTCGCTATTTGGAAGCAGTTCCGATTACAGCGAATGCATAAAAAACCAAAATTTGTCTGCAACTTCACATGACTAGAATTTTGTTTTTACTACAATATTTTAAATGTAGCAAGTATTCAGAGGCGTAGCAAGAGTTTTAAAACAACGGGGACAATTGAAGAGTTTCCACCCTCCTCCTATTTCTTGCAATAAAGAAGGCTTTGTATATAATTTGGTGCCCTTCGGGTGCTATGTCCGAGGACCTAGCCCCTCCTTACCCCCCCTCCTCCAACTATGCCACTACAAGTACTGATACAAAGTACTTGGGATAATGTGATAGAATGATAGGATGAACTGTTTCTCTGGACTTTAAATTAAATTAACCCATTTATGCCTAGCGTCCCTTTTTTGGGACGGCATTTTCGCTATCAGTCGAAAACGTTATTTATTTTTCCTAGCCTTTATTCGCGAGTATTGAACTTCAATTCCACAAAATATTTTAATATAGCCAAGTAGGATGATGACATTTCAATTTTTATACATAATGATTTTAAATGAAATCATCCCTTGTTCAAAAAGTTGACATCAGAAATTTATCAATTACTGCTGGTGTTAGCAAAAATCGAAGAAAGTCGCAAAAATATTCAGGCACGAATGGGTTAAGAGTTGCATAAGTCCAACAAATAATTCCTTTTTGTTATTTAACTTCGTTTGTTAACATTGAAAAGCTTATTATTATAGGAAAAACTTACTTAGTTACAAGTTATTGTCAGTTTTCGCCAAATTGGCAGGGAATCATCAAGCTAATTTTGCTGACACAAATTTTGTTAAGCATCATCAAGACTGCAAAACTGGCGACTATTTGGCACGATTCGGACTCAGCTTCCTTTACAGTTATACTTTTGCAAATAATTATCAAAATGTTTCTTGAAACGAGAGTTTCTTGCATAAAGAATATTATTCAAGATAATTAACGAAAATGTATATTTAAAAAAAATCCTGCAATTCAGAGCTGTAGAGATCAGTATAAACCAGTCAATATTCAGTTATTAGCAGGTACCAAAATTAAAATTTCCATCGCTGGTTTTAGTTCTAATGCATAGTTATAAAAGAAATTGAAGTCTCTTAAATCGAGTGCATGAAACAGTGATTCAAGACACACATATTAAAATAAAGTTTTCCTCAAAGAGGAGCTTTCGTTGTTACATCGTTGCAACTATGGAACAGACTTTTTAAACTAGGATTCAAAGGAGGTCAACTAGGCTTGCCAACTTTTAAGCACGTATTTACGGGTCTTTCACGATTAAAACCCGGGACGTAGCTAAAGAAATCGAGATTCAATTTATTTTTTACAAGAAAGCCAGAAACACAATTAAAACCAGATTTAATTTTTACATTTTAAATAGTTTTATTGAATATTATGCTTACTAATTTATAATTATACATGTAACATAGTTAACAAAAGTTTAAAAAAATCAATCAGGAAAACTAATGGAAAATTAACATTATTAGCCTTCTATCTCTCTTTTTTATAATCAAAACAAATAGTACGATAATTTGCAATTAAATTAAATTAAATTAGAAATTTAGTCTAAACCACATCTTCTACTAAGATAATTAATTATTTTGAAATAATAAGATATATTTAACTACTCTTAGTGAAGTCACAATATAATTCAAGTAGAAGATAAACTTGAAGTGTACAATCACTTCTGCAGAGATCATATTTATTTTGAAAGAAACTTAATATTTAAAATCTCTTCTGAGATCATTATAATTTATCAAAATATTAATTACTTATTCTATAAAAAAGCGGGACATTTAGAGTTCAGCATACACCTTTCGCGGGACCTGTCCTCTTAAGTCTTAGAAACGGGATGGCTGTCAACACTAGTCAACCCTATACCCTCTCTTCCATAATCCTCTGAATTCATACAAATAAATGTACTTCCTTGTATAATCATTTATAAATAAAGCTATTAAAAAAATTGAGACTAATCAACAAAATTATTAGAAGCTAACAGATCTTTTATTTATTTTAAGTTAATTGGATAACGGAAGAGATCGACCAAAGTCCGACATAATTGGTATGATGAATCGTATTCAAGAAATACAAAAACACAGTCAATTACCAAAAATAATTCCTCAATTCATCATATATGTCAGCAGTAGAATTACAAAAAGCATTCAACCTGTGGAGGTTTGGGGGCCCTTTAGGCACGTGCCTCCAGTGCCCCGTGTTTTTAATCAGTTCCCCAGTTTCCCGAGAATTCGACACTGCTGCCTTTCCAGCTCAGGCGATTCGTTTCTTGTCTAATGAGTTCCCTCTCTGCGCTCATTAGCATCACAGGTGTTTTAAAAAGAAACCTTCCAGAGACAGGGACACCACTTACATGCTGCAGGTGTGGTTATGGTATCAAAAGGGGGGAGCATGCATGTATTTTATAGAGAAAAAGATGACAAAGCTTTTCAAATAAATCAATGGCAGAATTATTTTTCGTTTCGTAAGGTTCAAAATATAACACTGATTCTAAGTAACTGAGGCAAAAACTCAACTGAAATAAGATGCATCAAAATGGTTCTATACTGATAGTTCGATAAACAATGCAAGATTCGATGTAGAGGATGCCAATAATATTAAAATACAAAAGGTATGCCTAAATAAGGGAGCTTCACATTAACCCATTCGTGCCTGGATATTTTTGCGACTTTCTTCGATTTTTGCTAACACCAGCAGTAACTGATAAATTTCTGATGTCAACTTTTTGAACAAGGGATGATTTCATTTAAAATCATTATGTATAAAAATTGAAATGTCAACATCCTACTTGGACATAATAAAATGCTTTGTGGAATTGAGGTTCAATACTGGCGAATAAAGGCTAGGAAAAATAAATAACGTTTTCGACTGATAGCGAAAATGCCGTCCCAAAAAAGGGACGCTAGGCATAAATGGGTTAAAATAGAAATCATCTAGATAAGTTATTCTTCTTCACTTAAAAATATAAAAGTTATTTTTAATTCTTTTATTCATTTTATTTCTATATTATTATCATTATAATTATTCTATAATGTAATTTATTAATTTATTATTATCAGTATTATATTATTTAATTTAGTAAAATTAAATGACTGACTACATAATCGAAAAAAGAGGCATAAAAACGAAATACAAAAAAAAAAAAAAATGTGTCCCAGTTAAGAAAAGTAAAAAAAGAGCGTAAGATATATAAGAGAGTAAAGTTAGAATCTACGTAAAACTTCCATAAGTAAATTTTAAATTAAGAGTCAATTTTAATTAAAATTTCACCGAACTGCAATGGACTACACTCGTGCTTTTAGATAAACAAGATAATCTTTAAAACCATCTTCAACTGATGGTGCCTCTTTAATGTCACCGATTGCGACATAGCTATGCGAATGTTCTGAAAATGTGTCACTATGTCCTTTTCATTGGTCTACATTGACTTCAGCCAGATTTCAAGCTACCTTTCATTTTTGAAAGTTCCCCCGAGAACAGAGGTCCAGCGAGCTGACGCCTCTCCAGAAAACTCGGCGAAAGGGTGAAGAATGGCCTCCGGTTATTGTGAAATGAAAACCCAGTTCTATTTTTTGCCCGTCTCTGAAAAAGAGTTTCACTTTTACCCTTTCGTGACGCAATGTTGGATAATATTCGCTCGATTGGTTCTTTCTCCAGTTGACGCTCCGAACTGCAAGTGACGAACGGTTTTTCCACTTGCGGGTTGCTGCGAGCACAAAATTCATCGCACGTGGTTGGCGAGACAAGTGCTAGAAAAAACTAGAATACCTAATTCAGAGCACAAAACTCCTGTTGCTTCCAATTTAGATTAGACCTACAAAGTTACCACTAGAGAGAATACAAAAACCCTGTTCTCAATTCTTATGATTCCTATTTTTTAACAAATACACAAGAACCATAAGCGTAAAGTTTTCAAAATTATTGGGGGGGCCGGGCCCCACAACCACATATATTCACGTCAGTGGCGTAGCCAAGAGGGGGGTGTTAGGGGGGTCATAACTGCCCATGATGAGTTTTTTGCCATACAAAATGCATATTCTTCACTCCCTTATCATACACACGTATACATATATGTGAGTTGCAGAAGTCGTACCCCCCCCCCCTTCATTAAAAAATTTCAGGCTACGCCACGGATTCACGTACATATAACTTACTCATAGCTGCCAACTACTACAGAATATAATTAACCACTTTTTCTACATGATTTTTTGGCTTAAAATATATACTGTTTACAAAAAGTGGTTAATTATATTCCGTAGTAGTTGGCAGCTATGACTTAAGTGTAAATTATTGGAGGCGCTCAAGCTCTATGGATCCATAGAATTCTACACCTGTGTAAGGTAAGTATCCATGTTAGTATCTTCCTACCATGTTATCTATATAAATAAAGCAATGTGTAAACTGTCCGTTTGTCTGTCTGTCTGTGTCTCGCGTAGCTCCGAAACGGGTGATCGTAGATCTACCAAATTTTGTACGGAAATTCTCCAAGACTGTTCTCGACACACCTCGAAGCGATTTTTTCGAAATTCGAATTAGAAAATGTTTTATTTTATGTTTTGTCCGATTTTTAGCGATTTTTCTCGCGTAATACATAATAGCGCCGGTAATTGCACTCGCAAGAAAACGATATTTACATCATCGTGTAGAGGAGAAAATTTTCTTTTAAAAACTGTTTATTTGGACTGTGTAACATAATTTGCAGATTTTTGGGAATTTTTCAAATAAAATTAAATTTGACGCTGACTTTCGTAAAATATTTTTAAAACTGCTGCATCTTGAATTCTATCTGTCATAACTTTTTTATATTTCGGCAAAAGACGGAGCACACATTTCGCCCACTTTTAAAAGAAGAACGGAGGGAAAATATAAATTAGGAGAGTTTTTACGAATTTTTAAGGAAAGAAGGATTTTCATTTTTATAGCAGCTGCTACAAATTTCGGTTTGATATCTTGCGGTTTGGTTGTCATGGATACAGTAACAGTGATTAAAATTGCCAGTTGAAACAAATAAATAAAAACGGGTCCTGCGCCATATCTCGAAGTGATTTTTTGAGAAATTCGAATTAAAACTTCTGTTGTTTATTGCCTTAATGCGCCAAATACTACTGTTATTGTACAACTAAAAGTCAAAGCCCGTTGTGAAGCAATTACAACGAGCGCTCTTCTGAAAACGTGAAAAAAGTTTCTCATTCCAAAGATTTAGTTTTGTGTACATAGTTATTCTTATGTCCACGCAGACGATGTCTTTGCTTGGCTCGATTTCCTTTTATAAATACTGGATTTATTTGTCAGAAGAAAAATTAAACTGGATAATCTAGAAAAACAATTTTAAAGCCTTTATAAATAGCGCAGTCTTATCTCTTATCTTTTTTCTTTTTGTAAAGGGTTGCAAGAGAGGGTGACGTATTTAAAAAAAAATGTCCATTTCATGTAGTGTCTGAGGTATTTAACGCTAAAACGTGAACCTAAAAGACAGCATGTTTGCGGAAATAAGACATTTTGAAAGTGAGAAGTTCACTGCAAACGATCCATTTCCACTTTTTTGATACCAAATGACGCTGACATAGGTTTTTTTTTCTGTGTGTGTGTCATTATATTGCAATGATCTCAGGTTATTACATATATGACGCAAATTTTAAGTCAAGAGTGAAATAATTTTGCTTTTTCTAGATTCCACATCACTGGAATTAATTCGAATTACACATGTGAGGAAATTTTTCGTTTCCTACCGTGCGAAGAACAGGCACGCAGCTAGTAAGTTAAAAAAAAAAAGCAAAGTAAAAAATCCAAAGGAGGGGAAAAAAACATTTTCGATGAGATAGTGCATTTTAGACACATCTGAACTTTTCTTCATTTCATACTTTACATTGCATAATCTGATTTTAATTAACCAGAGCCTGGCGAGGGCAGCTTATTGTAGCATTGTGTGTTACGTGGAGTCACAATGAATTCTAAATCATGATTGAAATCAAAAGAAGAAAATTTTTAAAAGTACAAGTAAAGGTTCTTTTAAACGTTGGTAAATGGCGTGAAATACTTTCTTTTTATGTTAGTATAAATTAGTTTTCTGTATTTAGTGGTAAATTATTGGGTGGTCTCAGCCCCTATTCACAATTTATTGGGGGGGCTCGAGCTCCACGGGCCCATATAACTCTACGCCTATGACAAGAACTATGCAATAAGACAAATTAAATGTTTTAGTAAATTATATTTGTACACAAATAAACTAGAAAAGCACTAGCTAAATGTTTATTTAAGAAAATAATTTTTTAAATGAGTTTTTTATTTCACCAAGTTTGCAAGACAGCTGGTTTAGTATAACGATTACAAAAGTGTATTTTTGAGTAACTGGCACTATGGGACAAAATTTAACTTTAAACTTTTTATATTTTACAATAATTAATAATAAAGAAAAGAAATTTAGTTTCCTTTTAAACTTCACTGTCTCAATCTTCAAAATTTTATCAATTTAGTCCTCTGAACAAAATCCGATATTTTCTAGATCTTGCTTAGATTTGATTTTTTATTTTGACGTACTAACCATGTCTTTCTATGGACATAACTTTCTTTCATCATAACTTGAGCTTTAAAAGGTTTATTTTAAATGTGAAATATTATTCACTTTTATATATTAGTAATTGGCAAAAATGCAACATTACTAGTCGTTATATAGTCATCTACATATGATGATCATGAACATGCGAAAAATGAAATCATATCCACTATTCATTTAAGATTTTGCAAAAAATGCAGGCGGCAGACAGAAAATAATCTACTTATTTTACTACTATTATCAGTCATAGTACTCTCATCCAGACCTGACAGCTACAAATGTTTGATAAAACATAAAGTGTGAAAAACAGATGTAAATGGTGAAACAGTTGCATCCACATTCTGCATTTCTTTCAGGGCATCAAGTCAAATGTTTTTAAAGAGATAAGTCGCAATGGGTGCTCTTGAACCATTAAAAATGGCTATAATAAGCCATATATTTATATTCTACTCCAATCTTGGCTGTGACCTTGTTTAAGTTTCTGATTGAACGTTTCTAGTTTTAGCTCATTTTGCTTACAAAAATTTTGACAAGAATATAAAATTCAAAGGAATACTTCATTCAATACATAATTTCCCAGAGTTATGCTCATTAGATTGAACACGAATTTGGAGTTAATCAATTCAGGACATTATTCCATTCTAGATTTTAAAAAAATGTCTTGAACTCACTCTATAAAGATCTTTGAATGTAGATATTATTTAGCTTATTTCCTCTTAGAAGTAAAAGGTATATTTGAAGAGCAAGGTATTTGGAGAATTTCGAGTTTTCTTTTAAGCCCAATTTTTTGTAAAACACAGCCAAACTCATACTGGTTATTAAAAGTTTACAAATAATTAAGAAAAATACAACATGTGCAATTTTCTCGAAATCTAGTTTTTGTTTCTTATTGAGCAGCATTTTTTTAAATATAGCTTTAAAGACCTACTGGTCGTTCCTACAACCACAAACAGAACAAAGATGAGAATTTCCAGTGCAGAAAACATCCATCATGTAGGTCTTGTATACTGTCGTTATTTGTTTAAATATTTCAAGTGAATGTTGAAGCATACTGCGCTAACCTTTTGAAGAACAGCGATTTTCATCAAATTATCCTGTTTTGAATCCTGAACAAACCACTGGAGCGATGAGTGTATTTCCTTTATCAGTTTTAGGAAGAACTGAAACTTTTCCTTAAAACTTAAAAAGTATATACCTATGGGAAAAAAAGAAAGCTTTTTCAAGTTACTTAGTCACTCTTAAGCTTTCTCTGGAAATTAAACTTATTATTCGTTAAAAAAATGACTAAAAAGTTTTAAATAATTATAATGAACCCTGTGACCGATAGTCAAAAATTAGAAATATGTATGTTACAAAGCGCGGACAGTGTGCTTTAGAGGTTAAGCCAGTTAGCTGCATCTATCCAGGCGTCATCAAGCCTAATGAATTCATTCATACGAGATCCTATAGTCATCGGACCTAATACAGACTTATGATTAAGAAGTGTTAAAATTCATTGTTTTAATCATGGTCAAAGTTAATGTCCCTGCAAAGAATGGTGTATCGCAAGTAGTTAAGCAAGCAAAACAGAATTTTTATATGAATCATTCTAAGACTTTGCAAGTTAATTGAGTGCTTTTCGAAACAAAGTGTGTCATCCTGTCATCGAATTTGTTATGGATTTGACGAAACGAGATACGTTCTATTTTTTTCTTTCGTCCTCTGATTTTCAAGTTCGCTGTTTAAAAAACGACGAGCAATTTCTTTTTCTTTTTTGGTGCGCATCTGTTATGCTCTATTTGACGCCATGAGAGCTCTTAGGCGATCTGGAAATAAGTATTGCAGGATTTGAGCGTCAACAGCCATTTTTATTTGTCTTTTCTAGGATCTAATCTTCGTCTATCGTCAGATGGCACTGCAAAAACAGCTTTCACTGTTTTAAATAATGCTAGTGGTATAGCCTGAAATGGCAGAGGGAATTGAAACTTAATAATCTTGTAAAAGATTTATAAGTTAGATGAGTGCCTTACGGGGGTATTTTTTATTTATTTAAAATGCCAGTCCTTTAGTTTTTAAGTGGATGAAATTTGAACTTTGCTTCACTTTTAATACTGTTCAAATCTCCATAAGTTCTAATATATGTTTAAATGAATCAACCATCATAGATATTTAAATGAATCAACCATCATAGATATTTCAACATCATACAAGATATCCTTTACCGATTAACACAAGAGCCCCTTCAATATATAGTATGATTAAACGTTTCAACAGTTTCATGGATAATAGATTTGACCAAGAAAATGCACTTAACTAATGCATTTAAAACTTTCAATTTCTGTTAAATGATTTCTTTTTGAGGAAAACAAATGATTATTTCTTTTCAGATTACATTTTCCTCTGTACTCATATTAGTCGACTTCCTTTTCGAATTTTTTTTATGAAAAAGAGCTGCTCAGGTTGACAAGGTGATCAGAGGGTCAGGCTCTGTCCGAATTTCTGATAAAGCATGAGAAATTCTGATGACTTTTATTTATGGAGGGTTTGGGTGGAGGGCGGGGATGGAGGGATGGAGGGAGGGTTTTAAGCCATCTCTATATGATATCACATAAGTTTGCCCTTTTCCGGACGATGCAGAACTTACTACTATTTTAAACGGCTCCCTAAAAATTTAAAAAGATGCGTTTTATTATTCGAGAGTTACTGTGTATTGTATAAATATATTCCTGATGAAAACCGAGGAAGAGCTTTTCAAAAGATGTTATACTCGTTTACATTTTGAGAAACTCTGTTTCTTTTTCTTTTTTGAACATTAAAAAAATATTTATACTTATTGTAAATTACATTTTTGCTAGATGTTTGGTTAAACTAATTTTGATCTTTATTGAACTATATTTTTCAACTGTAGTAAAAAAAAAATACCTAAAGTATTTAAACAGATTTATTGAAATATAAATAGTAACATAGGCAGCACTAGCGAAAATTTCATTTGTATATTTGATTTAATAAATAAAATACCTATTTATGTAATTTTGGCGGGCACCGGTCCATAAAAGATTTTTACTATTTTTACCAGTCCACAGTTCTAAATTGTGATTGTGGCAACTCTATACTAGGGCGATCTGCCAGGGGGGTGACTTGGTAGGAGGACTTTCTAAAGGGTTCTAACGCGTATTCACGTTACATCTGGAGAAAACCTACCAAAACTCCAGACCGTTAGATCGACAGCCGCGCGATAGGACCCGAACCCGGGACCTTCACACTTCGGCCATCTACCATTTTCAATGGCATAACCACTGTGCCATGCTGAGGCTCCCACAGTTCTAAAAGGTTGGGAAATACTGGTATAGTCCATAGCACTAACATAAATGGATTTTATTGCTATCGGTAACTTCAATATTTGCGACATTTAGAGTAAATAAAAGCGCATTAAGATCTTGAACGCTTTTAAACTTTATAAGAAAAAGTCTTTTTATTGTCTCTTAGATCATGAGAGAATGTGAGCTAAAAATGACAAATAAATAAAAATCATACGGAATTGTTCAAGGATTATGACCATCATAATTATGCATTGACCAACGTGAAAAAGCCAAATTCGCTTAATATACTTGCACCTTATAGACGCGCTCTTTGATGTGTTGCGACCTTCTTAGTAGCGTCCTCTGGGACATTTCTTTTTTAGGACAGCTCTTGAATGCTCTGTTTCAGATTTCACATAAACACACCGAAAAGAAATTTGAGAAACTAAGGCTTTTTTTTTCTTCTTTGTTTTCTCTTCAACATTATTGTTTTTTTGCTAAATAATAACAGATAGCGGTTCTTTCCTTTGTTTAGAGAATATGGGTTTTTTAGCGTTTGGTAAAACATTGTATCTACTACCAAAGTTTAATTTCTTTTTCTATTTTAATTGTGGTATTATTAGAGCTTCTCACTGGCTAAAAACATTCTTATTATGAACGTATATGCAACTTTTGGGATATATGATTAGCTTTAGTGTGTGTTTCAAATGAATCCTCCTATGTTTCAAGCTCACGACGTTACTTTGTGATTCTATAAGAATTAAAAATTAAATAAATAGTATATATATATAAATTTCTTAATTATTTCTAAAACTTTAATAGTCTTTCGAATTTCAGACGAAGTGTATTAAATAATTTCCGATTTAAGTGACATTTTTTCTTTTGTCAAAATATCTTTGGCTATATATTTAAAAAAAACCACAAAAATAATTAGAGAAAAGATATTTTCACGAAATTTTGTTACAATTACAATTTGGTTCAATTTTGTGCTCTATGTGAGTAAGCGTTTTAATTATACTAAAAGAAAGTTCTACTACTTATGATAAATTTTATGGTGAGTTCTAACTCTTAAAGGAAGTTCCACGCAAGTAAGTGAACGATATAATTCACGAGGATAAACATTTTTACTTATTCTAAAGCTAGGTGTCCACTGAACAAAGTTAGGACAGTATCTGAAACCTAACATTATTTTTTTTTTAAATACAGATTTTCGCTTAATAATGGATCCATTGAAGAATGCTTTTAATGCATTTCATAAATTTTCTTTTTAATAATAGAATTTAAAGCTAGTACATAAATAAAATGGTACCAGCTTGGTCATTTTTTTCTTAATTGTTTCCTTATAATTTGTTTTAAACCTTACAGAATTACGACAGCTTTTATTTTTAACAGTCTTGCTTTGAAAAATGACATGCAGCTATGCCTTTTTGTTCCTTACATGATAGTAATGTATATAATTTATTCATTTTCTGGGTCCTCACTTCTTGTTAGCGATTTTTTCCCCCAACTGTACACAAAGATATAAGTAATGGACACAATCATGCAGTGAAAAAAAAAAAAAACTATTTTTCTTTTTTTTTCTTTCATATCATATTCAAGGTCCTTTGAAGAAGGTTAGTAAGATAACGTATAATCATGTATGCGAGTAATTGTTACGTAGCGTATATCACTCATCTTTATATTGTAATTTGCTACAAGGGTGGCCAAACTTGTTTAAGAGCTGTAAATGATAGATTTTGAAATTTTGAGATCTTAAGAAAACCCAATATTAAAAAAAACCTTGTATTTACAGCATTCTATTTTATAAGGATAAAAGAAATACGTTTTAAGGAATAGTTGTAGAAGGAAAATAACATGAAATTCTTAATTTTTCTTTTAAATACGGTTAAAGAAAAAATATATTACTTGAATGATTTAAATAGTTTTTAAAATCACGGATTTTGTACTTTCAAAATAATAAGCATTGATTTGAAAGAGCTGCGCGATTCGTCGTCTTGACAGCTTTCTTTATCGAGATTTTTGTCGTGTGATAATAGAGTGTAGGACTGAAATCAATAATCAATATATATTGTTGTTTCTAATTATTATTAATGTTCTTGCTATTAGCCTTTTTGCAAAAATACTCATGTAAACTATGTTATTTTGCACCGTTGGTAATTGTTCAGTGATAGTAAAATTTTATTATTTAGTGTCTGTAATTCTTAAAATTTTCTGAAATCGACCCTAAAGCCAAACAGTGGGATGTCAGTTCATGAGCTTTTGTTTAGCCATACTTGATGCAATGAAAAAAAGTAAATAAAAATAATAATTGATATACGCTGTATCAACAAAATCAAGGAAGAATGCAGTTTGTATTTTTAAAACTGGTATTAAAAGTAGTTGATAAAACTTGAGACTTATGTTTAGATTTTTAGCCAAAAACTAACACTTCAAAAAACAATGGTTGGAATTGAAAGCATAAAAATATTCTTTGCAACGTTAATACATAAAAAAATATGGTCTATTTGATTGGTAAGCGCTTCTCCGAAGTTTCACAAGGAATGTGAAAAATAAATAGTAAAATTTAAGGATATAACTTTTTTTTTATAAACTCAAAAGTGTAGATTGATTTTTTGAAAACCTGAAATACACCAATGCCTCAAAAGTATATTTTAAATGATGATTAACCACTGAACATCTTATAGTGGAACTTTCGGGGTATCTCTGTAAAGACCCCTGAAGTGCTACATAATCTGTTTTTATAAGGACACATGATATTCATAGCAATATATGTAAATGTCGTAGCAATCGGTATTTGTTTACGACAATCAGATCACAGAAAGGCGAGCAAACAGGCAGACAAACAAATGGAAATCGTAAAGAAATTTCAGCTTTGTGGGTCAGTGTTAAAAATGAATATTTAGCGCTATTTATTGGAAATATTTTGGGTGTTGGTGAAAGAGATAGGTGTGCTACATGCATTATTTGCATAAGGGCTCACAGTATAGTCTGCAGCAACACATATGAATGCCGTAGCAGTCAGCACATACTTACGACAATTAAACCACGGACAGACTGACAAGCTGACAAAGGACCAAATTAAACTCTTAAAATATTTTCAACCTTTTTGGAAAGATTTAAAAATGAATATGCATTAAAATATAAACTAATTTGATTCATTTAAAAGCAAAAATAAAAAATAGCAACCAAAAGTAAAAAATAATAAAAATATTTTTTAAAATAATAAAAAATAACACTGGTTATGTCCCGGAATTCTATTTACAGCACACATCGAGTTCATTAAAAAAGAAAACCATACACGTGTACGTAAGCGCCCGTTAATTCCAGAAATCTCTGACAAGTCCGGTTTAAAGAACTCTCCCGCTGATCCGGCCTCAACAGAGTCCATTCATTCAGAATTCGTGTACATCAGGTGGAGAGGCTAAGCAAAGGGGCCCCCCCAAAACCCTCTCGTGACCTGGCCCAAATAGAAAAAGGGAGGAATGTGGGGCCCCGACTAGGGGCCCCTCCACGAACGTCATCGACCGCGAATATGTTCTTCCCCCTTTCCGTACTTTCACGGTCTCCCTCGCTTTTATTTTATTTTATTTTGTTTTAATAAAGAGTTTCGGCCGTGAAAGGGTCGCTCATTGAAGTTGATAAAGAAGTGTTTGAGAAGACAAACCTGCAAATTTGAAAATTAAAACAAGTGCATGAATGCTCGACAAAGTTTCATTGTTCCAGGGAATGAGTTAGCCTGCTTGGAACAGAGTGTGCACTCGCCACATGACGTGCGTTTGGAAATAGGATGAGAATTCTGTGCACGGACACATGTGGTTTCTCAGAAAATGGTTTCTCAAATGTTTCTAGTCAATAAGCACATTTTATATTTTGTTTGTTCACTGTAAGCGATAAAAATAATTGTTAATTATTGCTTTCACAAAAAAAAGAAAAGAAAAATAAACATAAAAATAAATTCGGAGAAGGACTAACTGCATGACCCCCCTCCTCCCACCACTTTCATTGTCTGTATTCACTTTGCATGATCAGACTTTTTTCATTGAATAGAAATCCTAACTCTTTCCTTCAAAATAAGTTACAATATGCGTAAATCTCATCACTAGTCTGTGCACACAATTTGCGTATGGAAGAATCTGAGAGACAGCTGTTTTAAACAAAATATAAAATAATTATTTCTATTTTTTTTAAAGATTTTGAAGGAACTACGTATAACTAAAATTTCTAGTAAGTTTAAATTTAATTAACTTATTGAATTGTTGTGATCAGGGCCTTTTTTTCTCAAGGCCAAATCGAGATTTCGTCCAGGGCCCCCAATTTCTAATGTTGTTCTGAAATATTCTTTTTTATCAAAATTTTATGAGAAATAAAACAAATTCCATAGATGGGGCCCCCAAATTCATCAACTTCCGGGGCCCCTGTTGGTCGTAATAGGACCCTGGTTGTGCTTGCATATTAAAGTATTAATACAATGCATGTAGGAAAAAAATGTCTATTTTCTGATACTGGCAGTTTAATTTCCAGTGTAAAGAAAAAAGTTAAGCCAACGTTTTCAGATTTTGCAGGATTTGCCTTCAGGGCGGAATTTAGTATTGACAATTTTTAGCCGATGGAAAATGTAGTTATCAGCTCTGCGGTGTTGAACAGTAAATATAAAACAGAAAAAAAAAATATTGAAGGTGTGCTTATTTTTTCCGATCTTTAAGTATTTGTCTTGTATAGATTCTTTTGGGAAAAATCGATGTATTTAACAAAGTTATTAAAAATAATGCTATACTTTGAAAATGAGATTTTAAAAACATTTTATCGTCAAATAAGTATCTTTAAAAGCATTATATATTTTTTTTAGCAAGATTTTTTTTTCTTGTTCTTGAGGTTTTCGCTTTGGCAAACAAGGTCTGCATATACCTCTAATGATCCTTTATGGGGCAAACACAAAACACGAATATCGAGACTTTTACCACAAGTGGCAGTCTCAGTTGTTCCAGTACCCTAATGGTACAAAATAATAAGACAGAAACAGAAAAAAAGAAAGTCGAACGAAGAGAAAGATTGAAAAATAAAGAGAAAGAAAACTTTAAAAAAAACTAATAAAGTAAAAATAAAAATTTTTTCTATGCAATAGATTTTTCTCTGAAAGATGAAACATTACACACTGTAACGTTCCTGTAAAAAAAATCCAGGAACGTTCCTTGGAGATAATGGACAGCTGACAGGCTTTAGAATTCAAGAAGCCGTACATGAAAATAGCAGGAGCTTTACTGAACAATTGGTAGTGACTGGCTGTTTAGTACATTTTCTGGTATTTTCATGTAACGTTCCTTGGAATTCTGGGGCACCTCAGCTGCCAATTATTTCCAAGGAACGTTCTTGATTTTTTATTTCCAGTGCAATATGAAAAAATGTAACTTTTAATATAGTTATGTTCATCGATCTTTGTGTTAAACGGAAGCTGAAAGAACATTGGTAATTTTTAAAAAGATTTAAGAGCATACTTATTAATTTGTAGAGCATACGTGCTTGCATTTTTTTTTTTTTTTTTTTGGTAAATGCTTAAGCACTTTTACATTACATGCAACGTGCTGTCTTTAATATACTCTTGAAGGCTGCATGTGATGAAACATGATTTACACTACCATCGTAACACCGTCTACCCTTTTTTCTTTCTGCGGTTTAGAAAATTTCTCGTGATAAAAAGCAAGTAAAATGGGAGTGTGGATGTATTTGGACAATAATTGTTTTGTGGATAACACGCTCGAATGGCAGCCGTGAGCAGTTTGAAACAGGAATCCTCATATCCCTTAAGAACTTGTCATCCCTCACGAAGGTCATTCAAGGTCAAAAGTCACTCATTAAATCTGCAAATTTTTCTAGACTGATTAACCTTTTGGTTTCTTTTGGCTCGCAAAAGGGCCCCAGTGTCAAGGCCTTTAGTAGTTTCACTATTTGCAAAATGGCTTAAAAACGCATTTCTTCGAAATCTGTTTTGTTGAACATAAACGCTAGAGAGTTATTAACTTGAAAATTCGAAAAGCTAGTTGATGTGAAATAGTTTTAGAGAAGTCTTGTAAAATAGTGGAAAAACATATGATTTACGTAACTCGTGCTTGTCTTTCGTCATTTAGTTCGTGCGTGTGGTATTATTCCCAAAGGATTTCTGTTTTTGATAAATGTTAGTATACTTTTCAATAATGCTGCGTTGTGATAGAAGTTGAAATGAATATCTTAAACAAGTTCAAATGAATATCCGACAGAGAAAAAAAAATAGGAGAATGAGCACGGAAAATATAGTTTACTTTTTCAAAATAAATGTAATTGCAAAACTACGTTGGTATCATTTATAGTGTATTCGTATTTGCAAAACAATATAACGAGAACACACAAGAAACGTGATTAAAACTTATAAACTTTGTAAATAATACACCTACAAATAAAATTAAATAATGTGACAAAGCGTTCACCCTTTTTCAGCTGTAAAATGTTCTTGCTTCCACACAAGTTATTTGTATGTTCATTATTATATTATTCTTTATTAGTTTTAATCAGAAAAATATATTGGCCTTTGCACGAGCATGACAATGACAATACTAAATATCCACGGTTTATCAATATTGATAAATAAATAAAATAAGATACTGTTCCTTGATTTTATAGACTGTGACTTTTTAAAACTGTGTAGTGTTTTGCTGAGTTTTGGGTTGTTACAAAAAAGTTGAGCTCATATATACATCATCTTGTCTGAATTCTATAACATTCTATTAGTTTGACACGAGACACACGTTTTTGCGAAAACACCGGTGTTCAGTAAATAAGTTAAACTTTAAAATTTGCACAATTTAAGCATGCAAACAAAAAGTTACGTAAGAATTCTTACTGAACAGAAAAAAAATATTTTGTTAAACTTAAATAAAATTTTCTCGGTGCAGTTTAAGCAATTTTTTTTCAATAAACAATTTTTTTTTTGACAATTCAAGTAGGTATTCTGCTGACACTAAATAATTTTCAAATAAATATTTTATTTGAGACAGTATCAACTAAATTTTGATGCTGTCTCAAATAAAATATTTATTTTTGAAATACTTCAAATATAAAATATTTATATTTGAAGTACTGCCGAGTTCAAATAAACATTTTTTACCCTTGTGCATGATTAAAGAAATTATTATATTGTACCATCAAAGGTGTTTGTAAGTAAAATATCACCAATTAATTTTATTTATTTATTTTGGAAACATTTCAAGCAATATTGGATCGGTATCGGTATTTAACAAAAAGCTTTATATTCTAATTTAGAATAAATACTGATTGATAATATTCTACAGACAAATTAATGCAGTGCTGTCAGTGTCAGAGAATTATTTTTCAAATAGCAAGTAACCAAATAACGGTAATATATATATATTTTAATTTTGATATGAGATAAATCAGAATATTGTTTTATAAATGATGTTTTTTACTCACATATAAAAAGCGCACATTTGAAGAATTTAAAGTAAATCTGCAGTAAGGATTGGCTAAGAATGATTTCGTTGATGATCCTAGCCGACCAATTTCTAAGCTAAAATTTTTACCTTCACTCTAAACAGTAAAGGTTACTGATTTCGTCAAAATGTCTTTTTTCAAAACTAAGAAATAACTGTTAAAAACTCAGTACGTTTTGTGATTTCGCTGTTATTTCATTCGACGAATTTTGATGAAAAATCTCGGTGTGAGGGGGAGGGGGGAAGGACTGTTTAAAAATAAAATTAAAAGAAAACTTACTTACATGTACACACACAGTAAAATAATACAAACAGAACAATACAGAACTTTATTCTCACACAATTGGAACGTAAAACGAACGAAACAATAAAAAGCATGATAAGAAAAATACTTTTGTGTGTTAATCAAATATAACAAAATTCAACTCTTTCTGTTATAAAAATATACGTAGTGTTAGAGGTGGTGAAAAAAGCATTGCAAAATAAACAAAAACGATGGTAATTAATATCATTTGTTACTTTTTTTAACTTGAGCGATATTAATTTCAGATACGGGCTTTTGGCTACTCAAAAGACGGTGAATCACTTTTTAAGTGTTTCCAGATAGTAAAAAATCACCACGGTTTGGTCATTTTTGGCCACAAAATGTGTCCCCCAAAACTGAACCCAACTTAGCGGTATCTTCTATATTTGGCAAGAAATCGTAAAATTTTACGTTTTAATGGGTTATTCTTAATGTTGATGGAATACAAGTTGGTGTTTTTAAAGGAGTCAATATTGGTGTAAATAAAGGTGAAGTAGTTAGACTATATCTGACGAATATTGTAAAACAGTTTTAGTAGACGATTTTAATATAGATTTCAACTTTGTAGAGGTGTTTTATGGAATAAGGAAAAAACAGATGCTGTACACTTAAGGATTATGGTGCACTTCCAAACGCTATTTATAAAGGTGAAGTACAATACGCCTGACGAAGATTGTAAAATAGTTTAGTAGGCTATTTTAATACAGATCTATTGGGTTGGTGCATAATTTTCAGACGTTTCTTTGACGTGCTATATTTGAATAAATATCTACAATATTTTTAAATAATTAAATTTTCTATTAATTATTTTTAACTGTAATTATTTATTTAACTTTTTAATTAATTAATTAAAAATCTACAAACGCCTGATAGTTATACACCAACCCAATAGATGCTAAGTGTTTTGTGGAGCAAGAAAGATAAATGCGGTACATTCAAGGATTATGATGCACTTTCCAACTTGTTGAAGCAAGGAAGGCAAATAGGGCCAACTGATAGAGTATGTATCATACACTTTCCAATACTGTTTCCATAATGGAACACGGGAAATAAGGACGAAGCGACGCATGAATAATGATACGCTTTTAATCTAGCACTTTAGTGAATTTTTAAGATGTGAAAGTCTTCAGATTTTCTTTTAATTTTCTTTTCTATAATTCTGCCATCTAAGTATATTGAAACCTTTTTATGTAATTTAAAATTTAGCCTAGTTCGTATAGCGTGGAGAGAGTTTTTCCTGACAAGTTAAACAACAAAACGCAAAAATAAACAAGACTGAAAATTCGATAAAAATAATCACAGTGGCTTATTTTACTTTACAAAGATGAAACAAAACGTCAACTGTAAGACCCATTCGAAGAGATAAAACGGCCAGTGAGAATCGCAAAATGTTGAAAATAGCTCAGAACGTCGGGAAGCAAGTCCTCTGTGAAGTTGGTTTCCCAGACAAGCTCGTTCGTAGCTCCCCAGACGTAATCAAGTCAGACTAAAAGATCACTCGGAACTTATGGGGCCGTTATTCTATTCATTCTCTTTCTGAGAGGGAACATCTGTTAAGAAATTAGAAACACAAATCCAGAAGTATTCCCGAATGATTTATTTCAATGATGCAGGTAATAAATCAATAAATAGTTTTATTAAAAATAAGTTGAAACCGGGGATTGTGTAGTGGAAAATTTCTTGGGTGGATTTTATATAATACATCGAATCCAATTTCGAACATAAATGGAGTAAAGGCATATTAATATATTGAGGATAGTTGATAACTTAAAAGCTATAATATAATTAGATAAGTATTAATACACACAGAGATACTTTTTTTAAAATTATAAATAACATACTTCAAGAGGTACATAATTGGCGATTCAATTAGTTTTTTCTTTTCAACATTTGTAAATGTATTTAAAAAATTTGATGAAAAATGCCTCTTCAGACAGGTTTTTTTTGTGCTTTACTTTGCATAAGAAAAAAAAAAGGAGAAGAAACTCACATTGCGAGGTTTTTTTTTTTTTTAATAATTACTTCTAATGTGCAAAGTGGTTCACCCAGAAGTTGTTATACACAGTATACATGAAATTCTCCATTGTGTTCATTTTCAAGAGTTAAAATCTTTTTATTTTTTTTTAATCTACGCAAGTCTAGAGCTAGGAATAGAGTTGACGCAAATGCCGATATTAAGCGGTGGCTATGAACATACATGAGCTGTTATCCACGCCCTTAAATCTCCCCAAAGTACATGAAAAAAAATAAACGAAAAATGAAAATGAAATTAGCATATTAAGTAGACAGGGAAAATTAAAGAGGTTAACCTATAAATCCAATAACTGCTCGATCTCCGTTGGTTTAATTCGTAAAATGAATAATAAGTAACGATCACATAAACTGTATTACATGATAATGAACCTTACTCAAATCGAGTCCGGCGTTCTGTGTTCGATACATTTTTTTTTTCTCCGACTAAAAAAAAAAAAAAAAAAAAAAACCGAAACATCCGTATTTGTAGGCTGGACATGACCCCTTTTTCTTATCTAATCCGATTGTCGCCAAACGAATCTCTTGGCGAGAGCTTCCCAGTCAACCTTGGCATCCTCAGCAAATTCTCGTCAGCCTGCAATCCGGCGAAGGCCACTATTTGTGGTAGAGCTAACCGTACTCGCTGGTTTTTTTGTTCTTTTTTCGGGAGGGCCTGTCGTCTGCTTTTTTGTTTACATTTCGACTTTGGGCTTCCGACGTTCTCCCGCACGTTGCGAATGTTCGGCCAGTGGACTTTTGCTTTATCCTACCCTTGCCGTGTGTCCTGCTGGTGTTTTCAGAACTATACTGTGCCTGGTCTGATTATCTCCGTCTTGTGAAAGAAAAATAAATTAAAAAATTACACCTCTAATTACTGCCTCATCAAACTTAGCCGGTGGAAGTTTTTACTGTCCGACTCGGACCGCTGATATTTTACAGGTAAGGCGTTTATTAATTGATTTTTATGACGTATAATTTTGTCTAGGGCGTTCGAATATTCTGCTGCGTTTGACTGTTCACGCCTACTAACTGACTAAAGAATGAGCTCATTGTCGGATCCTTTTTATGATTCGAAGGTCAGCTGAAGTGTGTGTTTGATTGAAAGCCTGACGTTTCATTTTGCAGACGTCTGTGAAAAACAAATGCGATCCATACATTCATGCAGGAACAATCTCGGATTCAGATTCAATCTCATATTAGGAGTTTATTTGCGGTTCTAAAAGCTGTCCAGATCACTGTCAAGCACTGATGCACGTCTAAGTTGCTCGAGAAGACATTTAAGAATTTCTCTACTATTTTTATCGAAAAAAAAATATTGATACAAATTGCTGACACTTGTATAGTTATATAAAGAATTTAAAAAAAGAGCCACTCTAAATGCCTTTCTATTTACTCTTTATCGCAAAATGTCACAAGAGTGGACGCGTAGCTTTCTTAAAACTGATTTTAAAATGTAAATTTAATTTTTTAGGGGAGAAACGAATTGAGAAACAAGCAAACATTTTTTTTAATGCTCAGACACAAAAAATAAGATTATAGCAATCTTAAAAACTATGGAAAAATAAAGATGACTGGATCCCTTATTATCTCAAAATTTTGTACCTGCCTTCTTTGTCATGTTTTTGACACTATTTAAATAACTTCTCTGAAATGTTAAGCAAGCTTTCTTATTCTGAATGGCAAATTAAAGTCTATTTCGGCAAATAAAAGTTTTTGAATATAATAGTAATGAATAGTGATAAATTAACACATCAATTTATGTTAGATTTCAACATATTTTTATTTGAACAATAAAAACATTTATGGGCCCGTTAAGAAGTTTATAATAATTGTAATTGATATAAAAATTCTTATATCAGGAGAAATACCAAAATTTGTGATGATCAACTAACGTTTAGTATTTAAAATCAAATAAAAAAGGGTTCTCATTTTGTTTTATGAGGAATGGACTAAAAATTAAACGAAGAAGTTTAGAAAATGACGTGAAATTTGCAAACAGTGGTTTTATGTATGTATAAGTTTTATGCTATGTTCTTTAATGGAAATCAAAATAAAATTGTAAAAGTATTAGAAAATTTATATTGCTTTAAACTACCATTTTTGATCGAGTTCGTAAGATGAGCAGGAGCTTTTTTATTTGTCCTAATTTAATCAAAGCAATTATAAAGTATGATTTTCAAGAAACTAGGAAGTTTTTTTTTATAATTTCTTATTTGCTTAACTGTTTCATCATATTATCTATAATTCTCCTGAAGATAAATAATTTGGAATTTCTGTAATGTTTTCATTGAATACTGGTTTCTTTTATGGAAAAAATGATTTCGCATTTTACTTGCCATATACACTAGTTCCAATATGGTATCAAATGTTTGCTGTTCAACTAATGAAACTAATACTAAAAAGGCACGTATTTTAAAAAAATATTGGTTCTTTTTATGGCATTTTCACCTCTGAGGAATATGGTTTTAGATTTTTAGTCAATATATGAACCTTAGCTCAGTTCTTTTATTTCCTTTCATATCCAGTAGAAAAAATTTCTACTTAAAGTTTTTCTCAAGAACATTAGGATTTATTGAAAAAATGTCTTTTTTAATTTTAACGAATCATTAAAAGTAAATCCTTAAAAAATTTAGATAATTAAATGAGTTTTTTAAACATAATTCTTTGTGCTTGTATTTCTTGAAAATGCCATTTATATTTGCATTTTTGATATACAAATATTACTTCTCTTTCATAAAGTTTTTTTAATTCTTTTTCGTCATCTTATATGTTAAGGTTATGTGATTTACTATTTTATTCGTTTATAAACAAATATTTCGTATTCAAAAGTACATCAACATATTTCATCTTCTTTTTATAAAATTTTGTATTTCTTTAATTCTTATAAATTTAAATAAAACATATAGAATGAAAAATGTAGACAATGTGCACCTGATCTCTATAAAAAATACTCTAATTAAATCGCGGTCCTCTCTATTTTGAAGAATTGTTAAATAATTTTAAAATTCGCAGGACCTTTTTTGAATTTTTAAAATCCTTCCAGTACTTTATGCGAAAATTGATAATAATTTTCGAAACATTTATCTGATGAGTAACCACATAAACAACTTATGAATGAACAAATATGCGAGGTTGCTTTCACTTTACAAGTTCAAGCAAAGGATGCGAGTTTACTTGTTGAACCATCCTTAATATTTATTTCACGTCATCGAAAAGAAATAGCAATAAAGGTTCCTCTTCTTTGCTAGGTGTTGCTTACCCAGGCTGGTTTTTAAATGCTGTAAGAAGACTAAAATTATTAAATGTTGCATAAATATGAGCTTAGAGATAAAAAAATACAGAAATTTATACTGTTTATGAAGTCCCAATTTTACTCTAATGTATATGGCACAAGTTAAAATATATATACATTAAAAAAATAATTGAGAACTGATTTCGAATGTACATTTTTCTCTTCAATTTTACGTTATAATGCTGTCATGCCGTAAATTGGCAAGCAATATTGGGGTGGGGTGGGGGGTGGGGGTGAGACTCCTTTACCTCTAGTAAATTACGCCTATATGAATGCTGTACTAATAGAGCTTTTTTTTTGGGGGGGGGAACACATTTTTTTAGAGGAAAGTTAAAATGATAGATAAAGAATGAAACCTTTTTTTTTTGTAGTGCAAGTTATACTTGGGGAATCTCATTTATTGCAAATAATGCATTATTACAAATAATGTATTATACATTATTATACTATATTATAAATTGAAATTGCTTATAATTTATACGTATAAAATTATTGAGATTTAACCGTAAGACATCACATTACAATGTCTTCGCGATGTAACTTTTCAGGATGGTTCGTACCGTAACTGTTGTAAAAAACATGTAAGCAGCGGTAGAGAGAATGTAGAGAAGACTGCTCAGCTCAGAATCACATAGCTACTCGCGGTCGGAAACGTGGCTTCATGTTCCTGTTAATGATCACCCGTGAATAACAGTGAACTTTCTGACTATGGTTCATTAAAAATAAATTGATCTTGACTTGAATTGAGCATTTGACTAAAATTGATTGTTAAAAGGATTGGTTATTAAAATACGTATTATATATTGCTTGTAAGATTTAATACTATATTAATTATTAAAAAAAGGAAAGTAATTATTAAAAAACGATAAATGAAAACGAAGTTTCCGTCTCCACATTGCAATGTGATTCTGAACCGTCCTTGCATGTTATTTTGCGAGAGTTACGAATCACCCTGTATATGCTCTTTCACCGTCAATCTCTCCTCCGCGAAGTTTATTGCAGTCGCTGTGTTTTCATAGTGTTCGATGAGATTCTATTTTATGTATTTTATGTATTCTGTATTATTTTATAATAAAACGAGGTGCTTAAATATCGGGCAGATACTCCCTCATTTTGTGAAGAAAAAAGAAATTCAGAAATTTTACTTAGAACTTAGCAAAATCAAAAATCTGCAGAGGTGACAAAATTTCTTCAAGAGTAACTCGCACTTGTAGATTACCTTCCCGGTGTGTTTCTCGTAGGGAAAAAAAAAAAAAAAACGAAGACTCGCTTCCGACCTTGAACATCCGGGTCTTCCCTTTTCGTATTTTATTGGAATTTTATTTGCCCGTGATGGCATCCTCTTTGAATGTTGTGTGCCGTCTGTCGCTTCACTTCGCGTAGATATGCAGCGTGCCGGAAGTTGGTTCACTTTCGATAGGGTTGAAAAACGGTTGACGGTGACCTTCGCGTTATATTTCCCGTTATCTTTCGCTGAATAATTGTCCACTGATAATAAAGCGAATGTAGTTCAGAAGAGAAATTAAAGAAAAATGTATCATGCCAGACACATCAGTTGTAAAACACTTTCCAACATCCGTAAAACTGCAGAGTAAAAAATTCGAAAAGCTGTGCTTAAATCGTCTCAATCAGGGCGCAATTTCTTGTTTTGCATTTGCCGGATGATATCCTGTTCTGCATTTTATTTTAAACAAAAATTAACGGTCTATGTGAAGAACTGACAGGGATTTATTCTACGAGATTCTGTCTTCGTACCATTGTATCAAGTACAAGTTTGTTTGTGTTTTTTTACGTTCAGCGTTCAGCAGTATTCTTAACTTATACAACACTGCCATTTGAGTTAAGAGATTTAATGAAATGTGACATCAAATCATGGTACAAGACATTTTATAGAATTTATTTGTCAAGGATATCACCATCTGTTGATAGTATTCTCGAGGGGAAAGGAAAAAGAAGACTTATTTTTATGAGACGTAAGATAAGGATATTCTTAAGCGGCCAACACACGCTTGACTACATTATTTATTTATTTATTTTATGTGCTATTTGTTGTTTGAAATGTCGATACCAAACTGAAGTTTCATGGTTTTTCTTTTGTACCCAAATCATAAAAGAAACGTTCTAAATTGCACATTAATTTTCTTTAAAAACATCTAATAATCTTTCTCCTCTTTACGGCTAAAGAATCAACCAGTCCCAGCTTTATAAGTAGTACACGCTTAAAATTATCGAGCTAAATTAGCTCCGGAAGTTTTAAAACTGGGAAAAATTTGTCCCGCTTTTAAATCCGTCGGAGCTAATTTAGCTTGTTTTTTTAAGCGTGAATAGGGAAATAGCATATTATTAAGCACTTTGAATGAGTTTTCTAAGTAGGTTCAACTGTAGTTTCACATCGTAAAATCTACTTGGAATAAAATAAGTAAATGTAAAACGAATGCAGGCACAAAGTTTCTAAATCTGAAGGGAAAAATCGTAAATAGGCGTTGAATATAAGCTCCGGCAGGCAAAAATTTGGGGTGGGTGAGATGGAGTGGGCATATATCATAATCGAAAGTAAGATTAGTGTACTTTCAAGAGCATGTATCCTACCTTTTTTTCCCAACGTGCATTCCCTTTCAAAGGCAGCACACATAGGTTCACTGAACGTCTATTAACGCTCAGAGAACGATTTCTGAACGTTAATAGACGTTCAGAGAACCTGTGAGTGTCACCAGGGTTCAACGTCAATATTTTTTTCGAAGATTAGTAGATTAAACTCCCATAAATGGAAAGGAAATATCATTTAATTATTAACGGAAGCCTTCTATCAGTAGTCAGGCAGGCTTCTTAAATTTGTGGGTCCCAGGAACTCAATTAACTAATTGGGGCCCCTTACTGAATTTTTTGGGTTCTTTTTCTATTGCATTATGGAAACACACACTGATAAGTTTAACACAGCGACTATAAAATTGGGTTCTCACGTATGCTTAAAAAGCCTTAAAAACAAAGCGAGTAAAAATAAAAAAGTGGGTAGTTTGAAGAAAACGGGTTCTTTTTCTAAAAAAGTGGGTAATAGTGCATCAACGTGATCCCTTGCCTTCTGTACAATTTTACTCTGTGCGAATGTGTACATAGAAATACCAGACATTACTTGGGAGTCAAATCTTTGGCCGAACTTTTCATTTCTCTCGCACACTGTTTCCATCGTCCTCTCTGTGGTATGTAGATTAGAAATCCATCAGAAAGAGTGAGAGCCCCGTAGGACATGGCGAGTCCTTGGCGGCTGGTAGAAATCCTTGAAACAGGGTTCGCGAGTTGAGCCAAACTGGCCGAAGCAGCAGCGGGCGTTTCGAGTTGTGTGTGCTTTTTCTGTTACTGGGGGCACCTTCGGCTCCGAATAAGTTAATGGAGCGAAGGCCTTGAGGAGCACTGCTTGGAGCCAGGCACACTGTCAGACCGAAAAGAAAAACAGAAACGCAAGAGACAGAAGACTTGTGTTGCACTTGCTGATATTTCTTTCCGAGCGTTCTCGTATTTATTATTATTTCATTGTCCGTGAAATTCGAGTTCTGGATACAGAGATTCCAGTGATAAATCAAGGGCTGGACGGTTACTCTAAGCGTGAAAGTTTACAGTCGGTTTAACTCTCTGCGCGTAAGAGGGCGAAAGCACTAAAGTGCAACGCTGGGTCTTACGGGCTTAGAGAGCCCCCCCCGTAAGAGCTTCGTGGTAAACGCAAGTGGTAGCAAACTTGGTTATTAAGTCCCCATAGGTCCAAGCACAATCTGAGTAGCAAATAAACTTGAGTATAAAGGGGGATTTCAGTCGTGTGTTTTCAAAGATAAGAGCTAAAAGGTTAAGTCTGGATTCAAAATAAAACGATAATTTATTCCATTTTAAAAACTCTGCCCACGTTATTGTGTGGGGAAATATTAACATTAAAAACTATGTTGGGGTTAGCTATAATAAAAAAACAAATCAGTTTCAAATACTGCTGTTTACATGCTTTCAAAGAAGAAAAATACTTTGCAATGCTTATACTTCGGTTAACATGGAAACATAGGTGTACTGCAACGAAAACTAGAGGTTAGATAACTCATTTTTACTTCTTTTGTTAACCCATCAGAGGGTTAAAAATTACTGCAATTCAGTATTTTAAATGTAATGTTTTTTTTAAAAATATCTTATTTTGTATGATATTTTGAAATTAATCTATTTGTTCTACGGCAACGGAATAGAATGAGTTTATTTATTTATTTAATAGTATAATTGTGGTTTTCCTTAATTTATAATAATTTTATTGTTTAATTAAATTTTAACGATAGTTTTTACTTAGGGGACGTTTATTTTCATACAGCAGTTATTTAGCCACAGGTAAACCAAATTATGAAACACAAGTTTGTTTTTTTACTTGTTATTTCGAACTAAAATAGAACTAACTTTCTCCCCCGGAAAAATCTGCACATAAGTTTATGCGTAACCCATGGGATATTTGAAAAATGAATGAATTTCAGTGAAAAAAAATTTCAACCAGGAAAACTCGTTTTCCCCTGTTCGTCAATTTTTATTGTTTGGGAGAGAACCCTTGTAATCGCGGTTTTTCAATCATATCGTTTCCATGAATTTAGTTGTGACCTAGAGAAAATAAGTCCAATATTATTGAAATTTGGATTCGTCTTTGAAAAGAATACCCCTTTTAAAACTTCTTCATGGCACATTTTCTTTTTATGATGCTGGGAGTGAATCATTTCGCAGTATTCGTCGAAAAATTTTAGATTCCAAGCATTTTCAGTAATAGGATATCTTACGTACACCAGATTATGACTATGAAGTTAATAGAAATCACTTGTAAAGGATATTAAATTTGTTGAGATCTAATGGTTGTCTTAGAAGGAAAAAAGACGGAAGAAAGAAAGAAAATATGTAGACTGCTCATTAGATTCCAATTTAAATGTAAGATAGGAAAAAAAGGCACTGTTTGAAGTGTTTAGAAATTGATCACGTTCCTAATGACATGAAGAGATATTCCTACCAATAACTGTTGTTTTCTCTTTCATCATAAAATTTCTCAAAACTTCCGACAATGAGTAAGAAACTCGTTTTCTTTTTGTTCTTCTCAATAAAAAGCAAATCAAAATTGAATATATGAATATAAATAAATATTAATAGATACTGAATATGAAACAATTAAGTTATTAAAATAATATTCATAGACGCATTATTTCATAAAATTAAAAAAAAAATTCAATTCGACTCAAAAACAATGGAAAAATGTACCTAATACCGCTAATGTTTATTTCATCGTAATAATTTACGCAATAATCACTTAAAATTGTGTACATACATAAAAAAATTACAAAATTACCAAACCTTGCAAAGAATAGAAAGAAAAAGAAGGAATCTTTTTGCAATAAATGCCGCTCTGCTGGTATTCACTGTCATCTTTGAGCAGCAAAGAGTCTGTGTGTGTCCACTCACTCTCTGACATAATCACTTCCATTATTGTTGTGCTGTTCCGTGCTTGGTTGACCAACAGTTACAACCAAGAAAGATGGACGGGGTGCTGTCATCTTGCTGCATGAACTAAGAAGTAAGAATAGGACTGTCGAATGAGATACGATTTCCCGCCAAATGGAAGAAAGTTGAATTGTTTCCGGTTTCGGGTAAGACATTAACACAAAGCGTGTAGATTCTGCTGAAGACGATATCCATGCCCAGACAAAAATTTTTAATGGCGATTTGTTTCCTTTTCAAAAGAGGCCCAATTGCTTCATAGGGCTCCATAGTTGCCTCTAGAAGAAACCAAAAGAGAGGGCTTTCAGGAGCTAGTTGACCTCTTTATGTATAGCTTAATCAACTAATGATGCCGTACCACTAACTTAAATTCTGTTTTTGAATGACAAATTAACATCTTTAATTCGGTATGAACACTTCGGCTGCCCAAATTTAAAACACAGTAAGGTACAAATTTTTCAAAATGGATTTTCTTAGCATTTTTCTTTCTAAGAGAGTCGTGTGAATATGATTTACTTGGTACTTTTCAATAATTTAATTTTTTCGTATAGATATCAAAATTGGTAAAAATAGTAAGTGCTTTGTTTTTTTCAATTTGAAAAATTTAAAACAAAGTAACACTTTCAACAATTTTAAAAACCTATTTTATTTTCTACATGTTGTCATCCTAATCTGTGACAATAATCAACGGTTAATTTGTTGTGCTAAAATATCATTTCGTGCGGCTAAAAGAAAATACGTTTTATTGATTTTCTGGAAGATTTTGAATTTGTCACTTACTGTGTTTTGAATTTGGGCAGCCGACTTCTCTGGAGATTAGAGTACAGAAGGGGAAAACTAGAAGAGTTGATCCCTTTTAGTAATTTTTGAAAGCCTACAGGGCTTGTTTTGATTTCGAAAAATAAAGTTTTTCTTAAAGCGTTATGATTCATTATATACAAAAGAAATATAACTTAAATTTTACTGAAATATAGCTTTCGTGACTAACAAGAAACTGAAGATGACTCTTCTGAATCTTCTGACACTCTGAATCTGGAAAATAAAATTATGGCTTATGGCTGGCTCATAACTATAGAGTTAAAACCAATAGTAGTGGGTAAGCCCACAACAGTGACCTTTCTCGCTAAAGAAATTTAGAACTTTTTAATCTGTTGTTTGAATGATGGATACCTTCACAGATTGCACTCTAAAATGAGGACTGATTTCAAAAATTCTCTAATTCGAAACGCATGAATTCTAGCGCCGTTGTATCTTCCTTGTTTTTTTCTTAATTCTTTTTTGAAGAATTGTAGATTTGTTTCTGTGTGGAAAAAACGCCGATTTTCTCACCTGAGGAAGTAGGATTAAAGCTTTCCACCTACTTTTCTGACTATATAAGGGAATTGCAACTCATGCTGGAAAGCGAGAAAAAAGGATTATAAAACAAGAAAAGATTTTTGTTATCCAAAAGGAAGGAAATTTTCTTCTGTTTGGATTTTTACCGCTTCATCATTAATATTCAGATCTTTATTAAAAGGAACTTTATGGTCAACTTTTCAGGACCATCAGTGCACATTAAATCTCACAGATTTAGTTTGTTTATTCAACTTGCTTCTTTCTAGTTCTAGAGATCTGTGCTTAACGTCACCAAAATTTTATTACTTTACTTAGGCTTTTATATAAATCGAATTTTTTTATCATTTATTATTTTGTTGCGTATAAAAGGTCGATAAATATTGAATTTGAAAAATTTACTTTTAAATTTGGCAGCAGCAAATGCACGTCAAAATTTCTCTTCCTAACTGGTTCAGAAATGCAGCTGTTTTTATTTTTCTCTGGATTGCGAACAGTCCCAAGGTTGTCTTTTTCAGACTTCTCTCCATTCTGCTCCACAGCCAGTGACATCTGTCCTTCCACGTCACAGTCCATTAGGGGTTGTAGATTTGACAGGTGGTCATTACTGGACGGATTCGTGAAGACTCCATGGATGGGAAAAATCAATGACTGCCTTCTGGAGTCGGACGGATGATAATTTTTTTTAAAAGCCTTTAAACGAAAATGATTAATTAATCATATTGAAAACTGGTATTTTAATATAGCTGCAGGCTAAAAACTTAACCCTTTGAAGCGCAACCATTTCCCAATGTTGACTAAAAGACAGCCGTTGCCATCGCTCTATTTAACTATCCACAACATGGCGCGCACAGCCAACTGTGTCAAAAAATGGTATTTAGATCTGTGGCACGCGATAAACGATTCGATCGACCGCCATGTTACTGGTAGCGCAATAGAGCGATGGCAACGGCTGCCCTTATTTTTCCGCATTGGGCAGTCTATCCAGCTGTTGTTCTATATCAATGTTCAATGTATCAATATATTTCCATCGTATTCTTCCAGTTTTCAGCATATGGAAGTTTTGTTAACAATAATCCTGACAATTTTACAAAAAGTCGACAATTTTTAAGGGAAATGATGTGATAAAATGTAAAGGATTCTCGTGTAACTATGTCACCTTTAAGTATTTTTATAGAAATCAAATTTATTATTCGTGACTGACAACAGCCAAACGGCAGAGTTCTGTGTCCTCACGGCGATAACACCGCACGTTAAAGCATTTCTAGTCAATGTTATTGTGTATAGCCTTAAAAAAGAAGATTTTAATTGTTGTCAAATCAAAATTCACTTTCTTATATGATCATCAGAGTTCAGCCTGTTATATATTAAAAACATACTGCGTGAAATTAAAAAAAATATGTGATTTAAAATTACCGCAGAAAAAATACATGTGTTACGAATAATACATGTTCATTGCATTAAAAAGCTTCTTTCTACGTGAATTGAGAAAATGTAGTGCTATTTTCACTGTGTTACAACTAGACACGCTTTTACGAATTTACCTATTTAGAGATTCTCTAAAATAGTTTTTAGTAGGAAATGTTGTTATGTTCTGTTGAAACAAAGTTACGCAAGAATTATCAGTCTATTAGGGGGAATTTTTTTTAGGAATTTTAGGAATTTTTTTATGGTTTCTAACGCGTTTTCAGGTGACTTCTGGAGAAAACCGACCAAAACTCCCGACGGTTAGCTCGACAGCTACGGGGGCAGTCCAGAACGTTGAAGCTGCATACTTGAGACGTCTACCATGCTCAGTGTCTTATTCACTCGATCATGGTGGGGCCTGAGTAAGAGAAACGAGCCCTAAACTTTAATTTCTAGGCTTCAGAGTACTAACAAATATTGTGTAAAATATGTTCTCGTTAAATAAAAATGTAAGTGTATTGTGGGTAAATTAGAGTTCAGTGAACGGGTATGCATCTCAACTGCTCAGATTGTTAGCATAAGAAGATATACCAGTATTAAAGAACAAAATAAACGCGAACATTCAAAACAAAACGAAAATGATTGAGTAGATTTTGTATTCTTCATTGATGCTTTAAGAGGAAGTTATTGCTTGCTCGGACTAGACTTAGGGGTAAAATCAAATACTCACGACTTCTGGGTTAAAGACAATAATAGCACATTTTTTGCATTACAATGCATCTAACTATTCGCATTATAAAAGGTAGTTTGATACTATGCAGCAATTCTCCTTAATAATTTATATTGTAAGTAGAATCTAAAATTCTTTTTACAAATGTGATACGTTTAAAAGATTTAGAAACTAAAATTTTCGTATATCAATTACTTTCTTGGGAGTTTATTCATTATACGAACATGATTAACAAAAATGTTCTATGGCTGCAAAATTTTAGGGTGGCATGTAACAATAGATGAATTAAAAGATCCAAGTAATTATTCCTCATAGATTGATGCATTGATGCACAGTTAAGGTACTATATACGCATATGTGGAATGTTATATTTGATAGTATAAAACATTTTGATTGGAGCTTAAATTGACTATATTTTTGTACGTGAATCTTTTACTTAACTCCATCCTATGAAACAGTGGTATTTGTATTGATCAGTCAAAACAACGTAAAAGCCCACTTTATTTTAATACCTTCTCTCTAATTAAATGCATTAACTTAATGCGGAGTAACAACGTGGAATCCACATGCGTCACTTAGCTTAAATTTCTTAAAAGCTGGTCAAGCAAGACGCACCTCAAATAAGTACTATTCCTTAATGATCCGTTATAATGAATAATTTTCCGCAAAACTGACGCGCAAGGTCTTTACAGGTAATTATTTGTACATTATTACCGACCATTCTGGTTTTCAAATGATTAACTGTCATCGAAACTGAAAATGAATTGCTTTTAAATGTTTCTTTTTCTCGATAAATGCACATTTTTTAAATTTCGGTCTGTACAATTGAGGTAAATTTTCGCTAATGCTTACTCGTTTATTAAAAAGCCATGTTTAATTCTCCTCATTTAATGTATTTAGTAGACATTCTATGAGTTCTTTATGTACATATTTTGCTCTGAAAGCTTTAGAACTGTAATTCAATTTTTAAATTCAATTACACATTAAGATTTTTTCGAGTTTAAATTTTAGTTTCAAAAAGATGAAAGGAAGTTCCGTAATATTAAAAATGAAAAATTATTTTTGCTGTCGGACACCAATTATACATATGCACTGTTAAAAAATTGATATTGTAACTTTTCTGAAATAAAACAATTTGATCACAGTTTTTACTAAGAAAATAAAAAACAGCACTAGCTTTAAAAAAGCAAATTTTCTACCATGTAACGTAGAAATATTCTAATTTCGTGTATAACGCTGAAAATGACGTGTGAGTTACGACGAATGAGAATGAGCTAGCTGTAAGCGAACTTGATGGATGATGATCTTGTTTTCAGAGCTTTTTATCAGTATGGGCGTTGCCTGAACAAATTTATTTACATGTGTCAATATGGAGAATCATTAGTTGCTTAGAAGCAAACCAAACGTTTTATCAGAATTTGTCGAAGTATCACGAAGTTTTATTTCTTGGATCTAGAATCGTTATCTGAAGACTGCAGATGTCCATCGTAAACTAGACCAAAATCATAGATGAGCAACCTGCCAAACTTTCATATTTCCACGCTTCCCGATGTTTAAAAACTTGCATTTTTAACACCGTTTTATTTATTTATTTGTTTTGTATAATTAAAAATTGTGATTTTGCTGTTTCATTATATAAAACTCATTCTATCATTTTATTGTTTTAGCAAGTGAAAACCATAACAAGTACTGAGTACAATCCCCCCCCTCAGAATTATCTCCTGTATTTGGATAATTAATTAATTACATTTCAAGTAAAGATGACACCCATTGAGTATTTATAGAATCGTACATCAACACCCAACAGTCTGAGATACCACTTTCTGGAACGGGAATTACTTTTGATTTGGGCAAGTGATAAGAAAGAACACAGGACCAATCACCTGGTGCGGTCTAACAGGACGAATTAACACTAATCATATCAATATCATCATAGACATGCTAAGAGGAAAAAATTGTCATTTTACATTCAAAATCAATTAATTTAAACCCCATGCTAAACAAACGCTAACTTATCCCAGTCTCAGTGCTCCAGTTTTGACACCGCCTGAATGCTTTATCAAGAGAGCTTGCAGAACACGCGGAATATGATACCAAACACTAATAAGTGAATGATCTTAGCGTGCCGATTCCAATGCATAGGAAGGTCAAGAAATTGCGAAAGAACAGCAGGAGAGCCTGTATTGTAAGTTACAAATACATTCGCAACATTTCAAGAGAAGAAATCATGCGCCATTTATCTACTAAAAGAATATTACATTAAGAGAATCTTCTTTGAGTGTTTCTTTATAACCCAAAGTCCCACAGAAACTAAAGAAATAATAAAAAGTTTCTTTCATACTGAGTAAAAGTGAATTCTTTATAAAGCCTAAGCCTTCATTGTGCTTTGCTTGATTTAAAACTGGAAACAACATGCAGGTATCACTGATAAAATATTATTATTTTACTACAATATATTCGTTTAGGAAAAACCTTATTAATTTTTTAAGACGCCAGATAATACTTGAACTTCAGTGCACTAATATATCACTATCCTTGAAAAAATTTTAAAATACCTTTACTTTGAAAGAATCTCACCGTAATTTAAATGTCCAAAATTAAAGTATTTGTGCTAGTGGATTTTAAATTCAATGCAAAATTATTTTCAATTCACAAGTTTCAAAACGCAAGCATCTGTGAAAAAATCCATGAGAAGCTTGATCAAAGATATCCACGTATATGTAAAGAATAGCTATTGACCCATTACTCAGCCCAGAGTGAAACTAAAGGATTGAGAAGAACAGCATATGCGTATATACATCAATCTCCTGGCCTTGACCCTCTTTCTTTTCTTTTTTTTTTTAACATCTTGGATGGGTGTTGGTTCAACTCTTAAAGAAGTCGTAAAAGAAAGGTTGGGTAGAAGAGAGAAAACTTGCACATAAAGGGTGCGTTTGGGTATTATTTCTAGCTTAGGCTTTTTAAATGTCGCTTGATAGATAATGTACCGTGGTATGGCCACCCATACCTATGGGCAGAGAAGGACTATGCCCCCAGCTCTCAGAAAAAATATAATGGGTGGTTATAGTTAAACTTTCCCTTTGAACAGGGCTCTATATCTAAAACGGGCGAACGGATTTCTTAACATCCTGGACAAAACTCCTGGATTGCCCCCCCCACCTCCCCCAACCTCTTTCATATGGGTGGCTATGTACCGTGGATTTTCATTCACTGTTTCATTAATGAAGCTAACCTACGTCGGTTTCAGGGGAAAATATTGCATCAGTATAAAATGATGCGGGAAACATCTTGTTTCTTGTTTTGCCATTTATCTGCTATCTCGCGAACAGTCTTGTTTCAATAATCTCGCCTTAGAAACAAAACTTTCTTTTCAGCTTTTTTAGAAAATTTTCATAGCAGAAAATGTTCTTGAATTTAAAAAAAGGCTACTTTTCGTCGTTTCTCTTGCATGTTTTGACTGTTTCAGTTCGACGTTTTCATTTATTAGACGCATTTTTTTCTGCTAAGATACTTTACTTGCTACGATTTAATAGTTATAAGTAACTGATACCTCATCTGATATTCTTAAATAGCAACATCAACGAAAATATGAAAAAAAGAACTGAATGGAAAATCGATACTTTACTGCTTATATATGCACACTGCTTTGCTTAGTTAAGAAGGTGTCCGATGGTCAGGCAAAACAACATATGTATGCATTAAGACCATTAGGCGTACTTTTTTCAAGGTTTGAGATGATGTACCTTATTCATGTACATAGACAAATGTCAAACAAGCGTCAATTGGTCTTAATGCATACATACTTTATTTTGCTTGACCATTGGAGTTGGATTCTTAGTTTAGCGAAGTAATGATATCTACAACAATGATATGCACAGTGAAACATCGATTTTTTGCCCAGTTCCTATCATATATTCGTTGCTGTTGTTAATTTAGAATATGAGATGGTATATGAGGAAGGGTTATATTGTCTGATATAAATTTTATAATACTATACAATGTTAGAACATTACTGTACCAGATTACTGTTCTATAGGTACTACATGTACTATATTACAATTTTTCATTTAACAATATTAGTGTAGTGTGACGTTTTTAGAAAGACACTCGAGATGAAACTGTTAAGCAAGCATAATTTAAGCAGCAAAAATTGTTTACCAGCATAAAACTGTCAATTGAAAGATATTTATAGTTGAGATTAAAGCAAGTAATACCATGTGTTTTAAAACAAGAGCAACATATTTGTATGAAAGTACTCAAACACATCCATTAAGTTAAAACACCATTTTTTCATTTGAGACGTTAAAGGATATCAACTATTCGCTCAAGCTTGCACATATGGCTCCAAAGTAATCAATTGTAAGCCAGAAAATATAATTGAAGTACTGCCGTTTTGTAAATAAACCTTCCAGAACAATACTGTAAAAGAAAATGGCACAGAAATAACATTGCACGTACATTGCAGTGATTCAGCAATATTTAAAGGGATAAATTTTTGGCAAATCCACTCAGCTATTTTAGATGGAATTTTAATTACAATCACCTCGTACACAGTCATAACTTCAGGGGGAAAAATATGACGCCTTTTTTATGGATGATGCATCGCAGGTTATTCTAAAATTAAGCGAAATTCTCCGAATGTTGTTGTCCCATATTCACCGTGAGAGATTGGAATCTAGAGCAGATCATCTCCAATCGGGGACACGCTCGATCGCGTATCGGACTGATGGAATCTTTGGCGACAGCAATGACTTGAGGCACTGCACATCTGTAATTCAATTTCAAGATATGAAAGAAATATCTATATGCTGAAGTAGTTAATTCAGAAATAAGCAGTTTATTACAATAAATTTTCATCAGCCATATGTTCACATTTCTTACAGCCGTTTATTTAAAAGTTCCATAGTTACTATAAACTAATATATGTCCTTATTGGTTCAATTGTTGAATTTTCTTTGAATTTTCAGTGCTTGCATTACTTAGAAAAGTATCTTAGTAGAATACGAAACAAAAGGAATCAGGCTTATAATCATATATTTTGTGTTAACTCGAAAGCACTTTTCCAGAATAAATATTTTATTAAAACGTTATGAATTCTAATAAATAATGCTCAGTAGTATACATATTTTTTACATAAATACATTTTCTCTATTCAAAGCTGTCTGCAGTTGTAGCTATTCAAGCAGGCTTTTCTGATTACCCGGAAAATTTATTCTTTTAAATATAAATTGACATAAACTATGTATTATTCATGAATCACGTAAAAAACACTGTTTTTGAAACACGGAAGGCAATTGTTTGCTTAATTATCAAATAATAATAGTATTAAAATTGATTCAATTTCTAAAATCAGTTTATAAGAATAAACCTTTTGGTATTTTCTCAAATATTAAATATGAAAAGGTTCTACAACTCTCAAACGTACCATAACTGATAGAATTTTACAAAATGACGCCATATCATCATAATCATTCTAAGTTTAAAAAGATTTTTAACATACGCATAGATGTACCAGTACCTATAGAATAATTAAAATTGAATTTATTTTATGAAAAAAAATTATTTGATAAAATTCTGTGTATTAAAAAACTGCTTTTAGCAATACTTGATACGTCTAAAATTTTATATCTGTGTCCATATTTGTGCACTTTTCACATATTTAAAAGTATTTTCCTGGCAATGAAATAGGTTATATTTTGCAAATATTTCAAATTCATAATTTCTATACATCATTCATTATTTATATGCATCAAATCTAATTTTGTATACTAATAACAATTTTCTTTTATTTTTTAGGTAAGAATGCCCATGTTTTGCTAAATAAATCTGAACGTAAGTAAGCACAGTATGAACATTTTTCACAGTTGGCTGGTGTTTAAATATTTTGTTTCTGTATATTTTTCTATTGTAAAACTTTAACAACGCTGACATGCTTCAAACTCTTGGGATACAAGAAATAAACTGTTTAAAATTTTATGCATCATTATTGATCGACAGGTCCTTCCTGAATTTGTTGCTTACTTAGTTTAAAATATGAAATTTAAATCGCATTTATTTTATCGCACTTTTAGAATTCAAGGTCAATAAATGAAATGTTTTACTGGCTCCACAATGGTCGAGAGGCACTGTACATGATAAACGGCTGCAGTGTGAAGGTACCGCTTTCGGGTCTACCGCGCGGATGTCGATCTAACGGTCTGGAGTTTATGTTGGTTTTCTCAAATGTAACCTGAATACGCGCTAGGATCCCTTAAAAATGTCTTCATACCAAGACATGACCCGTAGGCAGGGGCGTAGCCAAGGGGGGTCATAACATTGTGGGGGGGTCATACCCCCCATGAGGAATTTTTGCCATACAAAATGTATATTCTTCAGTACATTATCACACACACGTATACATATTTATGAGGTGTAGTAGTCGTAACCCCCCCCCCATGAAAAATTTCTGGCTACGCCCCTGCGCCGAAGGCAAATGCCTCTCTCGTAGGTTTGCCATAAGACAAAACAAACAAACAAATAAAAACTTTACTGTTTCACACAATACATTTTCCTTATTATTATTGATAAATTTTAGTTCGAGTTTTATATTTTTGGTTGAGAGATGAGTTGAGAGATGTTTTGAGAGATGAATATTTTAAACGCTCCCTTAAGCTTTAAAGCTCAGCGTTATACAGAGATTTATATATTTTTTAAAGTCCCGACATTGTTTTCATGCGTGGAATCTAGAAAACTTGTCCTCCTTGTAAAAATACCTGAGTAAACTTGACAATGTCTTTTTGTCGGCAGCATCAAAGAGTCTCAGAGCTAGCAGAGTTGTGTGCTGAAGCTATTTTTTTAATTCGTTAAACAACTCCAGGATACCCTTGCAACTGCTTGGCCTTTTAATTTGCCGACTTCTTAGAGCTCCCACGTCTATACGAATGAAACACACACAAGCACACCTTCATTTTTCTGTTTTCTTTCAGGGGTTGTATAATAAGGAGGCCGAAGTGTTTTTAAGGTCAACAGCATAAAAAATGTACTTCTCTTTTAAACAAACAAATAAATAAATATGGAAAGACGGAATCCATCTAAACATTTTACCCACTATTAAACTTTATACTTTTTTAGTGCTAAATGAAAGAGCATCTACCTTTTAACCTGTCTCCTATTGATATGTTTTTCATTATTAAAATCGGTATCTCGAATTTAGTTATGAATAAATAAGAATGTAAAAGCTTTTGCGAAAGATCATTTTCGTGTAATTATGTAAGTGTAAAATTCTATTGCTGAAATTCTTTTACTAGGGATTCTCTTTATTATCAAATAATAAAATTATTCAAAACGATTGGCACCCGCATTTCATGATAGAAATATACTTTTAGCGAATTTTACTGAATTCTCCTAAATTAAATGCCAGAAATTATCCTTATGTTTGAAGTTTGCAAACTTACCTAGCTTGAATTGTTTTCATTAAAGCATTAATGTAACAATGCCTTAGAAACAAGAATATCCTTGCTTTTATCAAAATTCTTTGATAATATATTGAGCTGCGCTATGTTTCTGCTTTCCTTCAGATCCTGTTAAATTTTCGTATTTATGATAAAACAGTGTTCATGGGGGGGGCGGGTTACGACTACTGCAACTCACATACACTGCATATCACACACATGCATACATACATGTGTGTGATAAGGGAGTGAAAAATATACATTTTGTATGGCAAAAAATTCCTCATGGGGGGGGTGTTATGATCCCCCGAACCACCCCCTTGACTACGCCCCTGCATAGATGGTATAACCATTTGTTCTAACTGTATACATTTATTACATCCTGTATGATCTGCTTTGAAACTTGTTTTGATATCTTGCTTCTTTAAAGCTAGATAACTACAGTATGTTTAGGGATCAACAGTTGGTAATTCTTCATGAATAAGGTATCAAGCTTTAACTGTAGGAATATGTAAACTAAACTCAGTAATGCAACAACCCACGTGGGATCGTCAAAGCCTGCGCTGTCCATCTAAGCCTTCGCGATCATGGTTTCGAAGCTGCGGAAGCATATTGCCCAGCCAGCTGGGCCAGATGGCCAACCTGAAACGGGGCTTCCAGTGTTTAGTCCACAAGTGAGCCGTGACCTTACTCTTTCAAGAGATGAAAGGCTGAGCTAACCTTGTCCAACCCGAGAATATATACATGGATGAAATTTTGTTTACGAGAAAATAAAACCATACAGAGCTACTCAGTTCCTGTTGCTGAAGAGTTGAGCCTTTTGTTGGCAGCAATAAATCACCTTGCAGAACTCAAGCGGGCCATTTGGGCAGCGGAATTAGCCGCTCTGCTGTGAACCATCTTGCTTCTTATTGGAGGACACCTCAGAAAAAAAAAAGTGTTCGAGAGATTGCTAATCCCGAATCCGTCTAACACGAACATCCCCAGGGCCTAAGGTTCTGCTTGAGTACCACACTGTTTCCGGAACAGAGACATCAGAAGTGAAACACTTTTTGTCCCACTGAACTTGTTTCCAGAGAGAAGGCCCGGAAGCCAAGAAGAGGGGGGGTCCATCGCTCTTGACGTCATGGAATTTAATTGTGATGTGGAGAAATCGAAGAGATGTATAGTGGAAACAGGTTTCTTTTCTCTTATGCTTTTCGCATGTGACGTAGCCACTCCCAAGGTCGCCAGAGGAAAGGGTTTGGAACGAAGGATAACAACAGATAATTATGGGATAAATGCGCAAGAGAAGATGTCTTCCAGCGTTGCGACACTTGTTCCGCGAGGGAAAGGTTTTTTGCTCTTCCTTTCGACCGGTACGAGTAATTTTGTTTCGTCGGGTATTGCGGCAATAAGTAATTTTTATTTTTATTTTTTTGAGCAATGAACAAAATTTTTTACTTTTCTTTGTGGAATCCTAAACAACGTGAATGAAAGATTTTTATTTCTTTTTCGAACTCTTAGTTACATATTTGGGAACATGAGATCTAAAGAATTGTATGTGGTGGTTTCAAAATATTTAATATTTAATTTATTGATTTATTTCTTTAATTTTCCCTTTTAATTTTTTTTATTAATTTAGTTTTTCATGTCGTTTAGATTCAGTGCTACTTTTAATGTCACTCTTGCTTTTTATCAGTTTATGATGTCTAGTATTATTAATTTACATAGGGGTAATGGAGATTGATATTATAATAATTTATCTCCTGCTCGGTACTTGATCAATTTAAGGGCTGGGCATGGATCGTCATGCAGTGACCCTTATAGCAGTCATCTTTTTCGTTCCTACTTCCTTATCCTTATTTCTAAATGTATTATTTTAAAAACTTATTCTATATTATATTCTGTCTGTATTATCTATATGTATCTATATATATACAGATACACACACACGTCAATATATATATATTGGTAAGTTTAGTTTACTTAAATGTATACATATTTAAAAAAGGAGAATAAATGTTGCTTGAAAATTATCAATTATTTCTTCTTTCTCTAAACTTCTTGAGTTTTAAATTTTAGCTTGGAGAGAAAAGAGATATTTGACTTTTTCAGAACATTTATCATGGCGTGTCAAGGCTCCTATTTCTTGAATCTCGGCACAGGCTTTCAAATATTAACATTGTTAGTGGAACTTAATTTTTGTCGCACTAGTCTAGTACCTTGAAAAAAAGAAGAAAAAAAGAACGAAAAAAAGAAAGAAAAAAAAATTAAAGTCAGAAACGAAATTTTTCAAGAACAAAATCTCAAGTATTTTAGACAGGAAAAAAAAATCTTATCAATTGACATTAAATATGTATTGTTATGTAAAACCAGCAAGCAATTAATGTTATGCTAATAAAGGTTAACGAAATATGTCTATAATGAATTTGTACACCAGTATTCTATTCATGTACCAAAATTACTAGCTGGGGGAAAATTTCTTTATATGAATTTTTTAATGAATTAAAAAAATATCATACTTTTTCTTAACCGTGTTTTCCCGATTTTTTAAAATAAGTTTATGATTTTTTTCATAAATTTAATACTTAAAGCTTAATTCTGAATCGCCTTCAAACCGGTATCACTACTAAATTAAAATAAAATTCACAAAAAAAAGGAAAAAAAGAATCATTGCATGAAATGAAAACATAAAATTAATTATTTTTTATATCTCTTTCTTTTCTTCTACTTAAAAAAAATAATGATACTGAAATCCGCTGCCTCATTGTGTTTAAAATGTATTGTTTTCTAAAAAAAAAAGCAATTTTTGAAAAGGCTCTTATTTAACTGCCAGAGGTATTTCTATTTCTGGAAAACTTCATTTTTTTACTTTTGAAAGTGCAATTGTATGATATTTTGCAACTTTGTTATTTTGTTCATTTACACATACGTTTACTATCGGTCAATACATTTATAATTCGAATACTGATGTTTTATCAATTGTATATGGCTGATTGATATTTGTAAGTGTTTGTATTTGCGATCTTTTCCAACGTACACTTAGTTTAATAGATATTTTGGTTCTGATATCTATATGATGCAGACACTACCTGGGATACAGTGCTTGTAATATTCCACTTGGATACTAAATTCGGAAATTGAGAAGTACTTATAAACTTAATATTTTAGTCATTTTTCTATAATAAACTTTCTATGAAACTAATTAATATCAATCTCTTCTCAAGCTGACCTAAAAACTTTCTTGTCATATTACCACGTTTATTAAAATATCTTGAAATTATCAGGGTTTTTTCAATCTTCATTATTTCTTTTTCCTCTCACAGACTTTTTAGTATAACTATATATGTCACGATTTAGCGCATAAATAACAGAAAATATTGCAGAAAAGCTATTTCTATAAGCTCGAAGGTTATCCAAATGAAAGCCTGACCTTGAAATTAAACGCAAACGTGCAAGTCATAATTATACTTGACATTATAATTACGTCTCGTTTGCCTCCCTCCCCCCCACCTTTTTTTAAAGAAATTATACTGATATACCATTTGATGGATAATCTGCGGTTAAAGATCATTTTCTGGGAAAAAATTTTTCCCTTCCCCCCGTATCGGCCACACGTCATAAATTATATTCCCTTAGGTGACGATTAAATTTCTAATAGCTAGGGTTTCTTGTTTTCTTTCTATAGTTACTTCTCTTCTGCTGTTATTTATGACCATTTCTAGAATTCGATGCGTTCACGAACCACCGGCGGCCAAACGTGTGATACCAATATGGGAAAAAGTCATCGGGTTGACATACATAAGGCTCCCTTTACACGACCACAGCTTCTGTTTTTTCTGTGGCGAACGACCTATGAACTTAGCAAAACAATGGCGTATTCTCTCAGAGTTCATCTCCGGTTGTGGATTGCTCTTTTCCTCCCTTCCATTAATGGGACTTTTATTCAATTTCTGACCCTTTTCCCCCTTCTAACAAAATTTATACCAATCTCCTTCTGGCCCCTTGTATGAAGGAAGATCTAGTCTGCTATGATACGGTATTATGGCATTCGAATATCCCTGAATTTTTATTTTGCACCGTGTTGTGAATTGGTTATTAAGAGACAAAACCGAAAACGTAATATTGTTGTTTATTGTTTTCCACGAGGCAAAAATAGTGCCGATCATGTGAGGAATGCCATTATTGAATTGTTCTTTTAGATTAAACTTAACCTTTCTGCAACATACAAAACAAGTTCGTCGACCCTAAAGATTTTATTGCTAGATATACATTTTCAGAAAATGATTAGTCCAGTCAAATTCCAAAATTCATAGAGGTTCGCTGAATGTTTTTTTTTTTAAATTTTTATTAAGTTTCGACTTATCATCAATGAAGAAATTAGGACTGTTTTGAATCCATGATTTATCAAAAGAAAAAAAAATGTAAAGCTATTAAAATGTTGATATTAGAGTAACAATATTTAAATATTGATATAAGACGATTTACGAGTTGCTGATGTGATTTACAGTTGATTAGTCAAGTGTGACGTTGACTCTTTTTCTCTGCTTTCCCTAGAAGATTCGGAACATTTACATAATATATCTTTTACTGTGTTAATAACCAGGTTTTTATGTACCCCGAGAACTTTCTTTTTCATGCATCTGTTTATATTTTGTGCTAGTTTATCAACTATTATAAGTGTCTTTTCAAAAATATTTCTGAAATTGTTTTTATATTTATTCTATCGTGATTTGCTTTATTTTAAAAATGTTTTTTTAATCATTTAGAATGTTTTTGTAATTTATTCTACATAAAATTAAGCCTGCTTTTGCCCTCTCAATTGCTGTAGAAAAATATTTTTGAAAGTTTCATAAGAGCAGTTGCAATAAAAAGTAAATTACATCAAAGGAATTTTAAAATACCTACCTCTTGAATGGGTTGTATAAAGGGTTGTAACATCGCGAAGTGACATTTTTTATTAAAGTTTCGTGTGAAGAATATGTACTGTACATATATAAAGAAATGGCTTAAAAATGAAAGCGACTAAACCAGGTCCGCCGGCCTAACCGTTTGGGGTTTTCTGTGGTTTTCCCCAACATTTCGCTTGAATACCGGTTAGGATCCCTTAGAAAGTCTCCCACGGAGGGCAATCCCCCCTTAGCCTAGATCTCTCACGCAGATAACTGTCTGCAACACCTCATTCTCATTTCATTTAAAAATGAAGGAGTGCAACCAAGTAGTGAAACCCAATCGTACGTTGAAAAGTCAGTAAGCTACGTAAATCTCGGTCAGCAAAATAATATATGCGTGCAGGTATGAGAAATATTGATATTTCATTGCATGTTTTAAAAACAATTCTCTAGGCATCTAGCACAAATTACTTCAGATCTGTTGCGTCGCGAGTCGTCAAAAATTTCCTCCTAGTCATGTATCAGACATGCTCCGTTGTCAGAACCAGGGACCTCGCAAACAAGCGTAGTTTTAAAACAAAAAGAAGTCTATCCAGATAGGTGCGGCCTGTATGAAATAAGATATCTTGTAGGATAAGGCACCGTGTGTCGAAAATAGTAAGACATTCTTTAACAGAATATAATTGAATCCGTGAGTGGAGAAACAACTTCAGTCACAAAAATTCGAAAAATCGTTTTCGATGAAAATAAGCTTAGAAAGGCAAGATGGGTGTTGAGAGGAAGAACGACGTTAGTCTGTTGAGTAGTTTCGTAGATACGAGGCTTCTTTTTCGAACGATGGGCGAGAATGATCAATGGTCGACACACGACAATGAATCAATGGTCGAGAATGATCTATTTTAACACTATTATTGACCACCTGCCCTGCCCTAGGGGTGGTTTTCTAAAAAATAGTTATTTCAGCTTCAATGTTAGATTTTCATCTCCATAATTTTCTGCATGGAACGCACTTTTTTTTTTTCCTAAATTCATGTTCTTGACTTTTGCATACCATAAATATGGTTAGACAATAAATGGTGATTTGATTTGCTTTGAATGATTACCTTTTTCCAAGTTTTCAGCTGACTAAAAACCAGTTGAGTGCAGAAACAGCATAAGTCCGAATCCAAATTTAAATTTTCCTGAGCCTAATTGATGTCGAAATTAGGTAAGATTTGCATGACAGAAACATAAATGCATGTTATGACAGAGGAAAAAAAAAATTTAAATATTTGAAAATTTGGAGGAGTTATGAAGTTTTTTCTCTCTCCTGAAAAATTTCCTTTTTGTGACTGAAGTGGTATCTGCACTCACCGATTCAATTGTTGAACAATCAAAATGCTGAATATGATAACTAGGGTTGACCTGCTGCTACGCCTCCAATATTAGGAGACAGGTTACTTATGATTAATGCTACTAGTCTAAATATTTGCCGCCCAGGTGGTGTAGTGGCTAGAGAACCATTCCATCACGCCGTGGGTCCGGGTTCGAATCCGGCTTGGGCATGGATGTTAATTTATCCGTCCCTTCATAGGGGGTAATGCTGTCCGCCCACTGGGTGCTCCCATAATGAAATGGACAGTGACTCGGGCCTTTGTAGTGGCGAATGCTTGATGAGCAAGTGCCCGCCCATTGGAAAAAAAAAAGTCTAAATATTTACACACGGATACCTTGGTCATGAGATCTTATGCATTAGCGGAATTCGTTATTAAAAACTATGCGAAGTTAACCATGGCAAACAGACATGACAGCAATCTTACTGCGATTAATGATTTCGTCTAAAAAAATTTTTTTTAGATAAAAAGTAAGTTGAAAAAATAGACATGACTTTTTATCTATGATTTAGTTATTTTATGAACAATTTCGAATGTGAAAGCCAGAAAATTAGATAACCCACATCACTGTCTTTCTCAGAAATTCTCCAGGTCTTCATGGAAAAGAAACTGTGAATATTAGCAGCTTTTGGAATCTGATAATGACTGCCAAGAGGATTTTCGAATCCACATGGCAATCTACACTGTAATCTTTGACCAACATAATGTTTTGGACAAGAGTCTTCTACTGGGTTACCACAGCTTGCCTATAGGGCGTTTGTATCATTGATGCGTATTTTATTAACAATACTTTTGGCATTTCTTTATTTTTCTTATTCTTTTTCAAATTTGATAAATTGCAATTATTTCTTACCTTCCCTTTTATAACTTTTTCAATCGAATAAAACTTTCAAGATGAGGAAGAATGTAAATTTTTATTTGTCAGGTGGTTAACGAGTGGGAATTTTAAATTCTCTCCAAAAATATATATTCCGTTTATGTATATCTATCGCTGTACTTTGTTGAAGGGGAAAAAAAACATACGATACGACATTAACCGTTGATTACAGCGATTTAACTTTTTAATCATTTTACCGAGTGAATAACCGAAAAGAGCTTGAGGCCCGATTATTCTGCAGGGCGTTTTTAATTTTCAAAACGATCCATTCTTATTGTCAAGTTGACCTCAAGAGGGTCTTTAACCCAGTAAAGGTACGACCGTGACTCTGAAAGTGCGCTAGGTGACCATTGTGTTTAGCCACCACATTCATCGTTTTGTTTTTGAGAGGGTCATTCCTTACAATTAGGGGGGTGTTGCTGTCCCTCTTTTAGAGAAGTGCGAAATGAGCCTGTCGACTCAACGAGGCCACTTCTCAGTCTCGGTTACTTTTAGAGCTGTCAAGTGCTTTGTTTGCGGGAGCTGAAATAGGATAATGGTTACCTACTTTGCGGTAGATTTCTGATTCTTTGGAAGTGTTCTTCCACTTCCACTTCAGATGGATTTGACATGCGAACTGCTGTTCCTTTTGGTTAAAAGATAATTATTGAATCTAATTAGAGAGTTGAGAGAAAATACTTATGTCATACTTTTTCAAATACTTGTAAAAATAACTTTTTGATTATCCTTATCTTTAAAAGTTGCCACAATTGTGAAATATCAAGATCAATCGGCACAAGTGATATTTGTACAAGGTGGGGGAAATGTCTGTAGAGGAGGACCGTAGAGTCTCCCGCTAATTCTCGGGATTTCTCGGGAAGACAGGAAGAAAAAAAACAGTTGATAAAAAGCGCTGACGTCCACAAGTTAAAGAAAAGATAAGGAAATAACGAGTAGAATGCCTCCAAATCATTTATTAAAGCTATAGTGTTCTATATGACTTCCGCAAAAGACTCATTTCAGACGAGTCACAAATCCAGCAACGGCACTGTGAAACAAGTCCGGATATATACATGTATGGCACCTGTCGCATCTTTCATTTCCCACAGACTGGATCAACCAACTCGGGATTTCAAATATCCCTCTAAACTAGAAGTCTGAGGGTGCCAAATCTGAATACCGAGGAGGCCATGAAAATCTGCAAAGCCAGATATTGATTTTGTCTCTATACCGAAGGTCTGTATCAGAAATATCTTGACTGGAGTAGCAGTGCGATTAGTTGCTCTATTTTGCATAAACGTGGTGGCAGAAAGTTTATCTCTTTTTAAATAATGCTGCGCACTCACTATAACTATTTCCCACCCATTTGCTGAACACCGCCTGCTTTTTTAAACAGAAGGGTTCAATGATGAACCGACCATGAACCCACACCACACTGTCACTTTTAGGGAATGCAATAGCTTCTGCTGCTATTCACGTGGATAAGGCAAAGCATAGGCGTAGAGTTATATGGGCCCGTGGGGCTCGAGCCCCCCCAATAAATTGTGAATAGGGGCTGAACCCACCCAATAATTTATTACTAAATACAAAAAACTAATTTATACTAACATAAAAAAAAGTATTTCACGCCATTTACAAATGTTTAAAAAAACCTTTACTTGTACTTTTAAAAATTTTCTTCTTTTGATTTCAATCATGATTTAGTATTCATTGTGATGCCATGTAAAGTAAAATGTTACTATAAGCTGCCCTCGCCAGGCTCTGGTTAATTAAAATCAGATTATGCAATGTAAAGTATGAAATGAAGAAAAGTTCAGATCTGTCTAAAATGCACTATCTCATCGAAAATGTTTTTTTTTTCCTCCTTTGGATTTTTTACTTTGCTTCTATTTTTAACTTATAACATGGCAGGAAGATACTAACACGGATACTTACCTTACATAGGTGTAGAACTCTATGGACCCATAGAGCTCGAGCGCCTCCAATAATTTGCACTTAGTCAGTAGTAACTCTTACTCAGTAGTAGTTACACTTACTCAGTACATTAGTAGTAAGTCATAGCTGCCAACTACTACGGAATATAACTAACCACTTTTTGTAAACAGTATATTTTTAAATTATTTTTTCGAAAATAGCAACCAGCTCGTGCGCGCAGCACAAAAATTTTGCTATATTTTAAGCCGAAAAATCATGTAGAAAAAGTGGTTAATTATATTCCGTAGTAGTTGGCAGCTATGAGTAAGTTATATGTACGTGAATCAGTGGCGTAGCCAGAAATTTTTCATGGGGGGGGATACGACTTTTGCAACTCGCATATATGTATACAGGTGTATGATAAGGGAGTGAAGAATATACATTTTGTATAGCAAAAAATTCCTCATGGGGGGTAGTTATGACCCCCCTACCCCCCTCCCCTTGGCTATGCCACTGACGTGAATATATGTGGTTGTTGGGCCCTGCCCCCCCAATAATTTTGAAAACTTTACGCTTATGAGGCAAAGTTAAGGGTATTAACGTCGCCATGAAGCAAAAAATGAGCTTCATCTGTTTACAAGATATTAAAGACAAAAGTGGGATTCTGCTCGATTTTGGTGAGTCTCTTTTCAAATACTGTTCTTAGTAGAGCATCAGCTGGATCGAGTACAACTGCAGTATGTATGGTTACATATCAAGGATTTCATGAAGAATATTACTTACCGAAGTGGTAAGCCCAAGCACCTATCACGAGGTTTAAGCTGAGTTCAAAAAATTTTTAGTTAAAAAGCTAAGATGTGGATAAAAAGTTTTAGTAAAATGCTAAAAGGCCGCAAAGGAAAATTTAAAGGATTTTTTTCCCTCCAAATGCTCAAAAAAAAAGAGCCATCTCGTTTAATTTTAGCAGTTTGACAACCGATTTCGCATTATGGTAAAATGCAAGTTATCTTAAACTTTGGTCTAGCAATTTCATTAACTCTGCCTGTCCTTGCGACTGCTTCGGGGGTTAATGTTTCCTTTTCGGTTGCGAACGCCCTTCCCTTAAACATGGCCCTACGTCTCTATATGATCTTCCAGCTTTTCGTTTCCTCACAATTTTCTGAACTCGGAATTTACGCAAGGCAGTGGCCGCTGATCCCTGATTTAAGTAAAACAACTTCACCAACAAAGCTTCATCTTTCGCAATCAAAATCCATGTTAACATACACGGATTATAATGGACTGGATATGGATTAAAAGAAAAAGTTCTTATGGCAGCCTTATTTGCATATTTCCACCAAAGTTACTCATGCCAGCGATCTCTATCGGCTGTTTTTTTAGTTTTTTTCTTCCTGTTTTAAAAATATTCTCATAATCTAGCGATGTTAACTATGCAAACCGCCTTTTATTTCTGTTCTTCTAGTTATAGCTTCAGTAAGTTTGAGTAGAGTTTGCAGTGTTTGGATTTAGCTAAATTATAATTGTGCATTTTTTTTTTAGTTTAAGTTTATCCAGCTCTTACAGTATTGATTATCTTCCAATGTTTGTGAGCTTTGGTATTATTATCATTAGTACTGTAAATCCTGCGAGAAAACAACAGACATTTCTAAATGCTAAATAACAAAAAAGAAACTACCACTTCTCTTAAAGTTGCTGACGTTGCGACGTTTTGTTGAGTCACCGTACATCTGCTGGTAAAAATGAGACCTCACCATATGATACCCGATAAATAGTGGCAGAATCTGTCTGTTAGACCGGGGATTCTCCTGAACATCCAATCTGTACGTCTGTCAGAGACCTTGCAACTTCACGTTGCCCTGATTTCATGCTAATGAGCATGTTGTATCTTTCCGAGCTTGAAAGCCACGCGCGTGTTAAAATTTTTTTGTATTACAGCAGTTAGTAAAATAACAATTCAGAAATTTTATAAAATCAAATTAAATTTTCAGACAAATAAATTAATTAAAATAAAAATAAAATAAAATAAACAAATTAAAAATATTAAAGTGGTAAGTTTCAGGTTCTGAACTTTCATCAACTAATTATATGTGAGGTATTTTTCATTATGAAATTTGAAATCTGTAAAATACATGGATTTTGATTTGTTATCACATTAATCAGAAAGAAAAACAGAATATTTCTGATTAAAATACAATGAATTCTGAACGAAATAATACGGCATTTTGAATTTAGATAGTATTTAGTTATGTAAAGGAAAACTTTGTAATAAAATATAAACGGTGAAATGAATTAGTGATGATACATAGTGATAAAGATGTACAGTAAAAGTAGACTCCCCCTAAAATATAACCACTTTTGGTGCTTCTTTTTCTCTTCTCCAATTTAAGTGATTAATAGAAAGGCCCAAAATCAAATATTATTTTTTCTTACCAATAATAAAAGGAATTCTTATGCTTTCGGAATTCTATGCTTTCTCAAACGCTACAGAAATAATATTGTGGTTGCTTATAGTATGTACAAATTTTTGTTCCTCATTTTTATTTTTTCGTAAAGAAATGAAAAGAAAAAGGAGAGAGAATGTTATAGGACTAATCGAAACTTTCCTTTCGGAGGAGGAAATTCGAACAAGAAAAAGTGAGGAATTAAAATTGATCCGAAAAATTTTGAGATTTAGTTAAAATCGAATAAGTTAAAAATCATAATTATCATCAATACCAGCAGTAGGAAGTTTAAAAAAATATTTATATTAATGTATATTATATAATTGCATGCAATATATAATACATTAATATAAATATGTATGTATTAATGTATTATATATAGTACATAAAACATTTATATTATAATTATTAAAGTATTTATATTAAAAATATTATTTATACATTTTACTCCAAGAATGTAGCTTACAAAAGTATGTTAAAGTTAAGTTTTACAAGAATTATTCACGTATCTTGGTTCGTATACTAAAGTCTAATCATTTTTGAGAAATTAATTTAATCAATTTCTTCCCAGAATTAAATAAATTTATCCCCAATTTAGACTGTCTATCTTCACGTGTCCAGAATCGCACACTTCTTCCTGTCTACTCGAGAACAAATTGTTTTTACATTGCCACGTTTAACAAAAAAATCACTGTAGAAGTTATATTTGAACCTAAAAACAACATAAATGTGTGCATATGAACTTTCTTAGTTTTCTTCTGTTATATATGAAAGAGCAGGGATGGGTACAGCGCGATACTTTTTAGATTTTAGTACATGTATGCGGCAATTTAAAGAGTTTTGAAGTGCCAGAGGAGCACGCTGATTTATGCTCCTGGAGCGATAGGAATCACAAAATGATAAAATATGCAGGCGAAAAGATCAAATTAAGAGTACAAGAGTGGCAACTGTAAACATACCATAAAAAGTTTATATGCATGGCAACAAAGAAATGAAGTGGGCTACTACACATAATATACAAGATATAGTTAAGCCATTGTTAATAAATATATGGGTAAACTATTAATATGACGGATATTTTGTTGAGAAATTCGTTATTAAAATTATTATAACTGTACTAATAAACTCCCAAAAAATTAAATACACATTCTGAGAATTCTGTAAACCTATTAAGAAATTGAATTTGCTCTTGCAACAGGGAAATAACTATACGAAGTAACATGCCTCATGGCCAGGTGGATAATTTTTAATAAACTGTAATTTAATCATTCACACTTCTTGAATCTATTAATAAAACACAAGGGAAAATCTCATGCGCCAAAGATTTTTTGAAAATCCAAAATTGGCGCTCATAATAATTTTTTTTTTAAATAACGAAAGTACCATTTTATGTAGAGAGCGTATGACGGCACTTTTCCCATTCAGCAGCATTGGAATGCTGCCAGAATATTAAAAAGCTAAAGTGCAATGGCGAGATTTATTTTTAAGTAAAAGATTAATTTACATTTTCGCCAATCGGTCGCTGTATTATGCACAATCCAATATTGAGGGAACGCTTCTATTTATTTATTTACAAGCATCCCGAACTAAACTCCGTCCTATTTTTTTTTTCTTTTAATGACAGTTCATTTGCTTCTGTGCAATGCATCCCAGACTCGTCACTCCAGCACTTTTCGAAGGAATGTTTTTTTTTTTTTTCTTTCTTTCTTCCCTTCCAACCCAGAAAGGAATGTCTCTCCTCCAATAAACTCTCAAAGTAATGTGATTTGTTATATCATCCTGCGCGCACTGCCGATACTTTGTCTATTTAATAGACTCACTAGAAGCGCGTAACCCCGCTGTACTGGGTTCATTAATGGGCGTGCAGCCTTCAAGCAGGCTCTAATTCCGGTTCGCAATGAAATAAGAAGAAATCCGATGCATTTTTATGACACCCCGTCTCTTTATAGTTTCGAAACCAGTTTATTAAGGGATTTTTATTATTTTTTTTTATCTTGCTTCTCCCAATCCTTATCTCACCTTGAAGGATCACAAATTCCATCATCGTCTGATAAACCTTTTTCTTTTCATAATCTTGCCATATATTTTTCTGTTTCTTTTCTTTGTTATTTGATTTGCTTGTATTTATATATTCATGTCGCACATTGCATTCATTGGCATAATACGGACGGACGGGCCTCCTCATTCAAAGGTGTTGGACTGATGGACGGATTTGAGAGGCTTGCCCTTCACGTCACGTCACGATCGAGGCCGATGGAAATCTTTTTGTAAACGAGATATCGTACACAACGGTGTCGAAGCTGTCAAACTGTACTTCTCGAAGTTGTTCTGATTAGAAAGCATAGGTGTAGATGTATTTATTATGTACTTAGAATCAACGGTAATTCTCGTATTCATAACTTCACTTAACTCAGTGCTGTGAGTCGTTTGGGAAACGGGGGGGACTGAGGACAGGAATTTAATTGACGAAGACTGGAAACGTATTTTTCATCGCCAAGTAATGCTCATCATTTTTGTATTTAAGAGCATCCATTCTGATGTCCAAATTTAAGGTTACTAACTCAAAATTTGTAATAACTTTGAGTACTCGGTTTTGAAATGCTCGTTTTTATTTTCGTAACAAATTTGACATTGAAATATACGTATTATTTTGTAAGAATGCATTTTAGAACATAATAGTAAAAAAAGTAGAATTGTTAGTTAAGATACAGGTTCCATCAAAAACGGTCTGATAAAGGTGAAACCCACAAAATATACACCCTTTCTAGCACTATGACGGCTTGTTATGAAGCTTGAATAGCAGTGAACGCTAGTCATTATATTAGGTGGACCTTTTAGGAAATATAAAAAATTCATGATTAGACCGTTTTTGATATAACCTGTATATATACTAGCAATTCAGCTTTTTTCATTGTTATGTTGCTGTATGCTTTCTCCTATGAAAATACAATTCTGGGCCAAATTTTATTACAATAAATCGAGTTTTTTTATTTCAGTTATTACAGATTTTGTGGTGTAACCTTAATTTTGGATATGAATGTAAAGAAAAATCGTTTTTGACGTTTTTAATTTATTCTTATTGACTAAAATCATTGATTGTTAATTTTGATTACGTGAATTAACTTTATTTACCCGTTTTAGTAAGCTTAACTTAAAGCGTAATTATTTAAACTACAAATAGTGTTACAAAACAAAACATCTATGAACTGTTTTATTTTTTGCTTCGTTTATTAGAGTTTACACTTATGTATATTCTCCAGCATTTGTTTTTGTATTAAAATATAAATGGAATATTCCCTTTGAGGGGAACTATCAGATAAATGAAATATTAAATAAAGTGCAAAGAAAGATAATTAATAGTGCTACTGCAGTTGCAAAACTGTTAATAAAAGATAGCGAGATTCTATTTAAATTGATTAATAAGGCAATGATCATTGTTTACTGATTCACATACCCCTTTTGTTTTCAAATGCGTCTATTAGTATCGAATCTATTCTCTTTTATTTTTATAATTATATCTGTACATTGACAATATAAAATTCCAAATATGATTCAAAATGCGGTTGTAAACCAGTGCCTACAACAGTCACTCCAGGCATCTCATTCAGTAATTTTGGAAAGCACAACAAGATTCCACATTAATACAGAACTGCGCAAAACAGAAACAAATGCGCAGTGTAGTGGGTAGTGAAAAGTGGTTTTGTGTGTGGAGATCATCCGCTGACAATGCATATTTCCATCTATACCTGATGACTTCGGGATAAGTTTCAGAACGAATGCGAGTTCATGTCCGTGAATGTATGTAGGTGTTAGCCTATGGACGTGATAACGACATTCTCTCTTGCAGACTAAGATTCTCTTCCAAATTCTGTTTTTATATTCATTCTACTTTTTCCGTTTAAATTTCTTGTATAGTTGCTTAGTTTTTGTAGACTTGTTTTTCCCCTCTTATCTTAATTTTCGATGTTTTTGATTGAATCGTGTTTAAAAAGTACAACGAATATGTTTGTGGAGCTGACATCGGACTTTCTTGAGAAAATTTATCCTGAAATTTAATTCTCTTTGAATATAATAAAGGTATCATCAAATCAAGGAAGCCTTTCTCTGTAAAATGTTTCTTCTCATTCTCATCATTTGTCTTGAAACTTGATTCTGTATAGTTGGCGATTACTTACCTATAATATTGTAACCAAGCGGATCGGCAAGGTTGAGTGAAAAGAATGTTTGTAATCGTAAAAAACCCGAAAACTTACAAGTAAAGATGAAACGCCAAAAATTGATACGTTAAAACACTGTTGCAAAGTTTAATTTATGGAGAAAACACCAGTGTGAAAGTTCAAAAGTTCTCATGCAAAATGAAGAAAGAGGAAATAGAAAAACAGAAATCTGTAAGCTGAATAATCGATCGATAACTAACTGTCTGTGTCATTCACTATCTTGTTCTTGATCTACCCAAATCATCTAAAAAATAAGTCTTAATGTCATCAGTTTAATTTTTTAAGTTATTTTGTAAACACACGACCAAACCTAATACTATTGGACGCTCATTCTTGACTAATGCAAGGACATCACTACCTAACAAAAGCATGCTGTTTGCTGAAGAAAAGAAGCGACATACTTAATCAAAAGTATTATGAAAGGGTGTGACAAAAAGCTCTTTTAGGACCTCTGCTATCAACGTCAACAAATTGAGGCATCAAGTGAAAATTGGATTAAGGATTAAGGACTCGAGTGAAAATTGAGAAGCTTGAATAAGCACGAAAGCAATAAATCTCGTAGAGTGCAAGATCTTTCAAACTTCAGCGATGGATGGTACAGAATTCTAAGAAGTTACGAAGTAGATCCTTATCCATTCAGAATCCTGTTCGTTTTTAGATATCACCCTGTTCTTCCGTGATTAGATACATATGAATCAAGTTGCTACCCAGACGCAGCAGTTCTCCATCGCGTGCAGGTTCCACTCTTGGGCATAGGCCTGCTGAACTAGCAGACCACAGCCAACAATACGTCCGACACGCCACACCGCCAACAATGCGGCAGCGATATGAGAATATAATATGGGCTCTTGATGAAAAAGAGTATGTTTTATTCATGGTGTGCGCGGGTGATCCATCCAGAATAGTTGCGCTGTTCTGTCAACACCGGCCGAATCACAACAAAGCCCCTGTTTTATTTTTTGGGCAGTCTGTCTTTTGTCGTAAAATTTGTTCTGTAGCATGTGTCTTTTTTGTTGAATGGGCGCTATCGTTCATGGAAAGCTGTCCTTTATTCTGTTATGAGTATCGGACCTATGTCTTTTGAAGGCTACGCGATTTGAGTCTGATTTTTGTATAAGCTTTTTCTTAGAAAGCAAAATAGTTACAATGTTGCAACTTTGTTTAAAGTGTGTATTTTGCATGCTAGAATATTTGGCTATGTTCTGAGACTTGGTCTCCATAAGATTTGTTTGTAGGTGAATCCAGGGAGAAAGTATCTGCAAATGTATGGATACTGCATGAACATATTTAACACGCCATCTGATATTTTAACTGGATTCTCATGCTTAATTTTTTTTATGTTTTCATGCTACTTAGTTATTCAGCAGTTTTAAGTTTAAAAAAAACTGGCATAGTTTTATTAAAATGTATTTTATTTTAAAGAGAAGAGAAATAAAACAAAACAGCCATGTTTATTAATTAAATGGAAATCTCTGACTAATACGAAATATCGTCTTTTAGAATTGTGATACAATCGTCCTTTAATACCTTAAATATTTAGGACGTAGCTGAACAGAATTGAAAACTAAGCTTCTGAAATGTGCGTTTTCTGCCAGTATTCTGTATATATCTGCCAAATAAGTAGAAGGCTTATAGATCGTAAAACCTACGTTCCCCTCGTTTACACAACTTGCATGTTTAAGTTTCTTTCAGCAATTTTCACGATTTTTTTTTCCTTTAATGAAGACATTGGAGAGTCAAAATTTCATTTTTTCTGTCTATTTCAAAGAAATGACCATATTTCTTCAGTCCCAAAAGTATGAATGACGGCTCATTGTGGAACATACATGTCTCACGAACGGACCGTACGAAAGTAAACATTGTTAAAACTCTTCTTTTCATTTAAAGTTATTTGTAATGCATTCCTTATTTTAATAAGGAAGAAGTTAGAACAAGAGAAAGAGAATAATTTAAGCATGCAAAGTAGATGGGAATGGTGGAACTTCTTCGGATTTTGAATGTTTAAGAATCTTTGTATGGCATGAATGGCAATTTTAGCTTCACTTTCTTGGTGATTCTGTCATTTACATGTATAGAGGAGGTTTTAGTGATCGAATAATAAACTTACGATTTTCTCAGGATGATATACAAATCACTGGCTTAAGAATTACGTAAGTATATGTGGACGGAAAAGGGACGATAGAACTGTTTGATTTGCTTAAGAAGCATATGTATATTATCTCAAACTTTACTTACTTCATCTGGCTAATCTGAATCTGACGGCTCGAGTAAGTACGGCAGAATTAGTGGCATTTTTAAGTAATACAAGATACATTTTATTAAAAGGTACTCATTGTTGAAAATAAAGAACAAATATAAAAATTTTAAATGTAATAATAGTAAGGACAACCAATACTGATATGAGCATGAGCACGCAGTAAATTTAAAATGACAAGAGTTATTCGCAGCGTTAAAGAAAATGAATCATTTAACTGCACATAAGACGGATAACAATGTAAAACTCTCCAGATTTACTAACAGAATTTTTGTAATTTAATTTTGGGGAAGAAAATCAAAAAGGGCTTTTTAATAACTGATTCATTCATTCTAAAAAATATTTAAGTTAATCTTCAACGATACTAGATGGCGCTCATCATCGCTTTATATTTTTCGATTGACAATTTTATTCTTTTATCTTATTTCATATCCACATTGTATTAATATAAATTTCGACTTCTGCATTTTTATTTTTAAGATGAATGAAGATTATGTGCACATATTTTCATAAAATTATCCAAACAAAGGAATAGGAAAGCTTTAATGTGCAGTCTGACCATTAATTTCTATTGTCTGTTATTTTATGCATTAACGATTTCAGTCTTACGTAAGAGATAGTTAAAAGACAGTTAAGACTTTTACCGAATTCTGCTCATGCATAATTTGAATCGCTAATAGATTATGTTGGCCGATTTCTAGAGCACGTTGAAAGTCTATAATTCTCCATCAAAACAATTTCAAGTGGAAACTCGAATTTTAACTAAGAGCTAATTTTAAATCCACCTGTCCCTTAAATGTACATGGTGATTTAGTTAAGGGGCCTAAATTCTTCTTGCGTAACGGAGAAGACAACTCAACTTCTTGCTTAAGCTCTCGTTCAAATTCCAAACATATATTTATATCTGCATCAAAAGGCAAACAAAATTTCTGAATGCAGTGGCGTACCTAGATAAAGAAGCATCCTTGGCAAGACAGGTAAACTGAGTTTATTCTCTGAGAAAGAACAACACCGATCCCTTAGTTTGTATGGTTATTCTTAAAACTTCTTTACAGCAATTGATCATATTGATTTCTGTCTTTACAGTTTATTATACGAATGAAAATACTCTAATAGATTTTCTTTCTAAGGACAGTCATTCAAAATAAATATTTTAGTCTCCTATTGACTTTAACCTGCTTGCTCTCATTGCTATTGCAAATAGACTGAAGTGATTCTCCTTTCTATACCCGTGCCGGAAAGCAACGATGGTTACAGAAAAGAGAATCATTGTCGTCGAGTCCTTGCAATAGTGGGAACGAACGGGTTAAATGTTTTTTGCGTTGCGTCAACTTCGCAACGGGAGTCTGTGCCCCCTTTCAAATATCGCCCAAAGCGCGTGTTCTACCTGCCATACCCTAGATACGCCACTGCCTGAATTTTGGAACTTTTTGAAAATGCTTCAATGACCACCCAGAAAAATTTCGGTGGCCTAGACATAATGCTCACTTTCGCCATAAATATACAGTCATGTAAGACTGAGTCTGGAACCGAACCCAGAAACATCGATTCAAAGCCTAATAACCTACTCACCAGCCTATCATGGAATCAATTGTTATTTAGTACACTAACATAAATCTCTTTAGTTTTTGCTTTTAGAAAATTTACTAGTTTAATATTACATTAAACGAGTAAAATATTTATTATTGGATGACTATTACATCGTTCTCAATGTATACTTTTTAATTTTTTATTATTTTTTAATATGTCTATGCTTAAACCATACCAGTCCATTTTGTTTTGCGGTTTGTTATTATGATTTTCATTTTTTCTGCTTGTATTATGTCCTTGGATAAGTCATCTTTTTGTAAGAGTTCGAAGCGAATGTGATACATTAGACTAACTGAGAAGAGAAACAATTTTTATTTACGCTTCTTTCGAATGAGTTTTTTTTTTTTTAAATAACTTTCCTGGGTGGTCTGTTTGAAGCACACTCCTGTAATCTTTTCTTCAGTTGGTTTTACAAGTCAGAGTTTAAAGTCGTATTACTCGCACGATCTCCAAGAAGAAGAAAAAAAGTTTCACGATGGGAAGCTTTCCCTCCTTTAAACCTTAATCTTTGTCCTTAAAAATATGAAATAAAATGGAAACATTCTTTTTGAGACCCTTTTGCAAAGCGGAGGGGGGGGGGTGTTAAATTTGTGATATTAATTTACAGATCGAACTTATTGAACTGTGTGCCACTTTGTTCATGTATTGAAAACTAAACTGTGTTTAATTTAATTTCCCTATTTTTTTTCCTGGAGTTTATTGAGCTTATTTTTACTTGTAATTAATTAGCTTAATAATTAGCTTTATCAGATATCTGACTGTAATACTTTACTGATGTCTGAATAGAAATCTATATAAAAATAGTGTAGTAATGTTCAATAAAGATAACAGGGAAAATAAACAATAGACGAACCTGTATTGTTTTTGAAAATATATTTAAAGAAGGGAGATAATAAGTAAAATAATATATAATTTTTAAAAGCTTGTGGCACTAATACTTCTTTTGACTTTATATGAAAGTAAATAGTTAAGCTCCTCAAGCGTTTGAAAAGCTTACTATATAGAAAACAATCTGCGCTGCTTTAAAAACATAAAAATCCACCCGTTACCTCATTTTTAAGCAATTGTTTTTGTTCTTTTCAGCTCCATTTTATTTCCGAGAATAAAAGTGAGTCATTTGCATGAAAAAATTAGCTTTTTCAAATGAAAATGACATCATATTTGAAGTCACAGTCATCAGGCTTTGAAAAGAAAGTTGCGATTTCAGTTCCTTTAAAATAGTTTTTACAGATAACAAAGTTTATTATTATTTTTTTTTTTTACAATGCAAGCCGTCTGCATGAAGCATCGATAGAGTCTGTTTACACAAAACGAAATCGTTCGAATGCGAAAAGTCTCCACGCGTTTTCAGAAGAGCATGAAATTCAATTTGAGTATATAATAAAAATTGAATATTAAGTAATTTGTTTTAGGTGGACGAAGATTAAATATACTATGAGTGTAGACATATTTTCGTCAAATGTTCTTTCTAGCGCCCGTTGTAATTGCCTGCTTAACGGGCTTTGCCGTCTAGTTATGTAATATTTTACATTAAAAAATGTAATATTTAATAAATTTAAGTACTTCCGTCGATGATTGTAAGCTAGAATGTATTTGTGCGTTGCAATCAGAGTATCTGAGTTTGAAAATTTTCTCAAAAATTAATTTATACCTTTTAGTCATCTTTTTTTTTTTAAAAAAGAACAAAAGCTTTATTTTTAAAACTGTTTTATGTTATATATATTTATCTTTTGCTTAGCATAATAATTAAAAAAACACTGCAAAGTATAATTAGCAAAACACCATTCGCAAAGTTTTTATTTAGTTACAGAATACAAAACTTTTGCTATCAAAATCTTATCGTACCAGTAGTTTTCTTTCTTTCTTTTTTCTTTTTTTTTCCCTTACAAGCTATGTTAGACTTTCAGTTCGATAAACAAATATTAAATCTGGGACCAGTTTCTTATTATCTTTCGCCAGTTCGCTTCCTTCATTATCAGGCAGTTTCTTTGAAACCATGGGGTTGAAACTGAACAGTGAACACATGCTCGTATAAAATTATCGATGAAAATGCTTTATGATTTATGGTCGATGTTTCTTTTTTTTTTTGCATATAATCAATTTTTTTAACCAAACCATTATTTAAAATGAATCCAAAATTAGGTTTTGAAATGTAGTAATTAGCGATTAACAAAGACTACGGATGCAGTAAAAATTTCACTCAAGTTTTCTTAGAGAGAGAGAGAGAGAGAAAGCACTCTTGAATGATCATAAATTTGTCTTGTTCTTCTTCGGTAGAGGTTTTAATCTCATATGTTTAATTAGGCACGATCTAAGTTTGTCATTCTAGTAGCAACGGAGGGGGGGGGGATGACATAATGTATCGTCACGGCTGATGAAGAAAAACCCAATATTTTACTTAACCATGTACGAGCTGCAGCGTCCCCTCCCCTTCGCATAAATAAGAATTAAACCTTCGAAAATGTGACGTGTTTAGGCCTCGGTGACGCCACCTCGCCTATATTATTGGTTGAGTGATGTGAAACCTGATGACGCGTCTTCTGTTGGATTCGTCCTGATTCGATCCCCTGACGTTGCCAGTTACGCGTATATCCCGTTTATTTTTCGTCGTCTGTTTTATTTTGTTTTAAAGCTCAGCATTTTCGTAGCTTTTTTTCCTTGAAGTTCTAGAAAATATTAAGAAAAAAAGATCTAATAAGGGGGATAGCATTGAGACGTCATTTTGTGCGCCTTTTCCCCCTCTTTGTACACGCATGTTTACTTGCGAATTGCACCTTTTGTTTTATGTCCAGAATAAAAATAAAATAAAAATAATGGATAAAGAGATAGTTCTCGTTTTACAAATGCCGGAAAATCAGCGGTTAAAATAAATAAACAGTGTGTCCGTGATTTTTCTGTAATTTTCGGTCGGGGTAATGACGAAATTTCTGAAAAAGTCCACTTAGCAGTGTTCCATTGTGTTTGTGAGGGTGTCTTGTTTCAAGGCCTTCTGGGCAAATTGCCGTGATTGGAGAAGATTTGTTGTAATTTTGGGGTGCGCTTGTCGAAGGGCACACGGAATGTTATGTAATGCAAACGATGGTCTACCTATGGTTTTCTTATTCTTGGAACCACCTGAATTGAGTCATGCACGCCCATGTGATTTTTTGCAGGGGGAGGGGGCGAACCATGGGTCTTACCTCAGCGCGATACTATATTTTAGTGTTAAACCACTTCTGCGTTACACCAGTACATCAATCATTACAGCTATAATAAATATTTTTGCGGAGGTAGGGGGAGGCAGGTAGTGGTCCCTCCCCGTCCATATCTACGGACAGGGATTCCAGTAATCGACGCCAGTTTTAATTGATAGTAGGGATGGATGCGAGACGAGACTAACATTTTTTAACATTACGATATAGGGATTTTGCGAGACGAGACAAAGCTTTTAGGCTGTATTGCGAGACGCCAATTTACCGTCTAGCGTCCATCCCTAATTGTCAGTTCACCTAAATAAAAATAGGCCCACACATTTTTCAGGACATATACTAATGATATTTAAGCACCCTACTAAACATTGGCAATCACTATCGTCTTCTTCTTTTTGTGTGAGTATGGAATTTCGAAAAACAAAAATAAATAAATAAATAAATCACTATTCCATTAGGCGTATACTAAATTAGCGAACTTATTTGTTATATAAACCTTAAAAAGATGAATTAGTTTGATCATAAAAACATGCATTTGTGCCAGACTTAAGCAATCTTAAATGTTATATACATTGCAATATATACATTGAAGTAAGAAAATATTCTCAGAAACACCAATGTTAATTGCCTCCCTGAACTTGTGCGAGCTGATCTTACGTCATTGTGCAGCATTGTCAGTTCCAATATTTTCAGAGAAACAATATCACAAAGGTATGTGTGATAAGTGATAGTGTTAGTCATTTTAAAGTGTTATGAGTAATAATACAGATTGTGTTCCTTATTTTATTGGTTAATATTTAGATACTGATTTGTCCAACACTTAAATATTGTTAACAGACATATGCAATAAATTACAAAGTTAGGTAAAAAATGGTATAGATTGGTAGGTATAGAATTGCATGGTATCGATTTAAACTTTCCAGATTTTTTTTTTTTTCAAATGGCGGGCCTTAACCATGCCTTGGAGACATTGGCCGCGACTAAGGCCGGAGTTGCTGGTCACTTTATTCTGGGGGTACCTGGTAGGTGGACCTATGAAGGGACGGACACAATGACATCCACGCCCAGTCGGGGATCGAACCTCGACCGCCGGTAGTTGAACACGAAACCGTAGTACGATGCTTTACCCAGTATACAATCCGGTCGGCGTTTCCAGAAATTAAATCTAAATAAATGCAAATTTAATTTTTTCTACGGTCCACGTACAAAAGAATTTCCAATTAGTAAAATGTTCCCCATACATTAAATAGGTGATATACAAAATTTCAGCATTTCTTGATAAAAAAGCTAGAGATATGAAAATAAATACATGTTGAATTAAGCCACTTTTCAATGGTTCTTAAAGAGAAAAATTCATGTTGGAAGTTTCGGGCTACAAGGTGCTGCGCACAAATTACGAAAGAAAACGGTGATTGTACAAATACATAATACTTTTGCTATCATTAGTGTTGTATAGCTTCCCTTACACACTTCCTTTAAACAAACTGAGTCTTTTTATGATGAAAGACTTAAGTTTTGTCAATCACTTAATTAATATATGTGGCGCATTTTATTGACTGGAAATTTTTTGTACGTCTGCCGCACAACAGTTAGATGAAATCACCTGAAATATTTAATTTATGCTATAAAATTCTGTACATTTTTTTTTTACATAACTTTGTAATTTAAGAAAATATTTAAGAAATAAAAGCACAGGCCAGTGTTTTCGTGACAACTCCTCTCTATATTTATGTGTGTATGTATTAACATATACTGTTGTAGAACATGCCAGTAACCGTTTAGTTCAAATGTTTTAAGCATGAACAACTGAGTAAAACTTCTTGAACCCGAGAAAGAAATTCCGAAACTAGAGGAATGATGGGAGAAGGTGTGCTGCGCGCTCTGTTGCCTAAAGTGAGGCACCCAGTCACGCATGAACCCCCCTCATGCGCAAGTGAGTGGTCAACGACTGTGTGGTCACGCTCAGTTTACGCGACCCCCTGGAGTGTGCGGAAACGAGAAAAAGGTTGATTGACTTCCTAAGAGAACCTCCAAGTCAATGAAGAAGTCAATGAAAGCATCTCTTTCCAACAAGACTTCCTATAATGATGAAGTGTTAAACCGATGTTTCGGAAAGGATCTTGTAGGCAGTAAAATGGACCCCTTCCTCACTTTAATTTTTAATGACTATGTCATTTTATCTCTCACACCCTTTATTGAAAATTGTCCGAAAAATGTGTCCCAAAAAAGCGACATAATTTTAGATATATTTAAATACTATTAGTTCACAACAGCTTTAATCTATTTTTACAATATTTCGTAAGCTGTAGAATATGCTTCACATGTATTTTTCTATAAATAGGTTACAATCATAAAAATTTCAACATAGAGTTACCAGGCGAAATACACGAAAGATGAGAGATAAAATGACACAGTCAATTAATATCGTTTTAATATGGCAATTATGAAACTAAAAAATTAGGGGGGTTCAGGGGGGTCTCCCCCTTACAAGGTTAGAACAGCCGAGTTTTTTAGATGTGTGTTGTATTACGTAGATTATTTTTCAGCATGTGGAATTTTCGTTCCCCCCCCCCCTCAAATTGCCGGGTAAGTTGACGACTATCAGTTTGCCCACTACGAGGGCCGGATAAACTGTTCATTTTGTTATGGGGGGCTTCTAGTAGACAGGCTAGCGAGACCTAGCACCTAGATTGGCACCCTCAGAGGTACCGTCTGAACAGGGAGGACATTGGAGCCACGGCCGATTTTGCGTGCACCAGCTGCCTTTAGCGTACACGGTCCCACAGAAAACCCTTCGAGAGAGGTTGACAGTCTCCCAAGAAAACCTTCATAATTTCCTTTATTTGAAAAGTGACACTATTACTGTAAACTTTTAGTTATAAAGTTTTCGCAGGCATAAGGCTAACTTTGTTGAAATAAAGCTTGCTACTTTTGCTGTGAAATTTTTTATAAAACGACAGAGTACAGTTGTTTAATAAATAGTAATTTTTTAATACATATCAAATCAAGTAGTAGAAAAATTAGCTCTTTTATATAGGGATGCATACTTTTCCCAATGGGCGAAAGGCTGTTAAATTAATTTTCTGTGAATAATATTCTTAAAATCCTTACTGAATAAAAAGCTACTGTTTTAGATATATTAGTTGTTGGAGGAAAATACAGTATTTTCTTTACTCTTCCTTCTTTCTCTCTCCCATCCCTCCCACATTTTAGTTACTTCAGTTTAGGCAAAGTTATTGTAATAAAAACAGAAACACATCCATGCACAAAATACATTGTATCTCCACAAGGTTTGTGTTTTAAAAATTCTAAGGAAAGTTGCTTCTGTGGCATCCTCGCTAAGCTAGAAATGACGGACGTTAAATCCGCTTTTACTAAAATAATTCATTTTAAAAGTGTCGGCTGGGGGAAAAAATTAAAGTCTTGTTTATCCAGCAAAATTTTTGACGCTACTTTAACGAAATAACTTTGTTGAATGAACGAAATTTTCCTTGATTTAACAAAACATTTTGTTTGTTCAAGTAAATTATTTATTTAAATTGACGCCAACAATATATTTACTTAATCTAATCATATTTTTGGTAATGTTGTTCAATTCGAGGAAACATTACCCCTTTGAGGCGCAACCCTTTCCCAATGCTGAAAAAAGGGCAGCCGTTGCCATCGCTCGACTTAACTACCAGCAAGATGGCGGACGATCGAAACGTTCATCGCGTGCCACAGATCTGGAGACCCTTTTTTGACGCAGCTGGCTGTCAAAAAAGGGTCTCCAGATCTGTGGCACGCGATGAACGTTTCGATCGTCCGCCATCTTGCTGGTAGTTAAGTCGAGCGATGGCAACGGCTGCCCTTTTTTCAGCATTGGGCAATCTATCCAGCTGTTATCGCATTCTTCCATTTTTCAGCAGATGTCAGTGCTGTTAAAAATAATCGTGACAATTTTTTTTTAGGGGAAATGACGTGCTAAAAAGTAAAGGATGGCGCTATGTCACCCGCAACTATTTTTATAGAAATCCAATCTATTCTTCGTGACTGGCAACAGTCAAAACATCAGAGTTTGGTGTTCCCAGAGCGGGAACACTGCGCGTTAAAGGTTTAATCTACAGCCTAAGTATCCCTAGGTCATAAATATATTTTGAAAGTACATTTAGGTTCATTTATTCCCTCAAGAACTGAGCAAATCAACATATAATGACCGTTCCGTAGATTGAGCCTCTCTGCAAACACTTGGTTGCCCTTGCGGTGCCACGGCGGCGAATGGCCACTGCTCGTGATATTTTGCTAGCCGGGGCGTAAAGAGATAAACGACAGGTTATTGGCCCGGGACGAGGGGCGTTCATCCCTGCTTCCCTCTTCGACCCCCGATCAGATCCGATTTGCAAGCTTCTCAAGCCGATTATATGCACTTTTAATCTCCTGGTCTGATTTTTGGAATTTTGGCATATTTTTTCCTTGATTATTGATACTGTGTGAAATCGCATTTCTCAGTATTATACAGAGTGTCCCAAAAACACTGAACTAAGCTTTTATTCCTCAAATATTGATAATAAAGATACACAATAAATGACAAAGTCCTTTTTTTAAGGAAAAAAAATAATGGTATTGATTAAAATTTTCCGGAGATTAAATCTAAATAAATAAAAAATTTGAATTTTATACGGCTCCCATATAAAAAATTCCTAGCTACTGAAACGTGTTGCATAAGTTAATTAGGTTATGCACAAAGTTTCAACCTTTGATTATAAAAAGGCTTGGAGATATGATTAAATGAAGTTTTCAAGAGGCTATACAATACCAACAGTAGCAAAATTTATGCAATTGTATACGTATACAATTGCATAAATTCGTAACATTCATTTATTTTCGTATCTCTGAGCCTTTTTTTATGATGAAAGACTGAAACTTTGTACACCACCTCATTGATGTATGGGGCACATTTAACTAATAGTGATTTTTTTTTCTGTTCGAGGGTTTAAATTTTGTATGTGTTTAATCTCCTGAAAATTTTAATTGATATCATAACATTCTGTATCATTTCGTATGTAATTTTGTAATTTAATGTATATGTCAAGGATCAGTATTTCAGGAATAAAAGCCTAGGTTAATGTTTTTAGGGCACCCTATTTATCGTTAGTATATTTCAAATATTCTCTGTATCACGGCATTTTCAATTTAAATGTTATTCAGAAAACTTAACGATAGCTATTGCGTTTAAATTAGTGATTTTTAAGTAACGTTCCCTAGGTTATGAAAAATCGATTATAATATATGATAATTATTTATTAATATGGAAAAGATGTTTAAAGTGCAATAGTTAGAATACTTCTAAATATTTTTAATGATGCAATTTTGTAATTATTTGATTTATATCCATAGCTTTGTGGTTGGCAAGACAGCCAAATGAAAACATTTATTATTCTAATGATCTGAAAATCCTGTGTAGAGTGTGCATGTGTTTACACAGTATGTGTCCTATGCATGGCCTTTTTATGGAATTTTTTTATGTTGTAATACTTATAAATTATAATTGTGTGAAGAGATATTTTTGTAAATTTTAAATGATTTTTTAAAAACAAGTTAGTAGATATTTAGGCTCTAAACAAGAGCACAATAATTTTGCAGTATATCGGATGAATGTGTAACTTTTTCTCCAAAAGCAGTACCAAAGCTGTAACTTTTTAAAGATAATGCATGTTATAAAAATGGTACTTAATTACGACAAGAAATATTAATCTTTGAAAAGTTGTATTTGAAATTACACGCATAACTGTTTCATAAGAATTGCTACATCTTATCTAACATTTATCCTCTGATGCTGAAATTTTTTCGATAACATTTAACTTAACACAAGTTATTTTATTCCCATAACTATAAAAACAATTAAACGAGAGAATATAGATAACACGATTTGTATTATCAGTCCAAATTCATAGATAACAATTTGCTTATCTAAATGTACATCATTAAAACACTTTTAATTGCTTTGCTGTTTTCGAAAGAAGATTCTTGAAAAATTTACATCTGCTGCATTATGTTTGCATAAATGAAAATTATGGAATGCACAGCTTAACTTCTTTTGATCTGATATAATAAATGAATGGATAAAAAGTACTGAGACGTTATTATAAAAGTACCTTTTCAGTTCTGCTTGTTTTAACATACGGAATTTTTTTTTCAACAGAAAGTGTCTTTTCTCAATAGAAATTGCCCGTTTTAATAAATCCACCAGGCCCTTTTTGAAAAGAAATATGAACACTATTACAACAAGATGCATCATTTAAATTTGTATTCTTTGAATATAGAGCCCAAATACCGTAAAAAGTTATTGTTTACAGGAAAAACAGTGAGAAATTTGAATGCCCCATTCTGTTACATTGTAGTTTAATCCAAATAGTGTTTGAATTTTTCTTCTGAAAGTAAATTTTATTGTATGCATAAAAATTTTCACTTTTACAAATGACTTTTTTGTAGTTATTAATCTTAACTCCATTAGGATGGAACCTGTATGCCTAATGGTTATACATTCATTATGTCCTACCGGTATACTAAATCCGGTTGCTTATTAAATGAGCAGACATCTATTTAATCTCTTCATTTCTTTTTACTTTTATGGATGTTGTAAAAAAATTATCTAAAGTGGCAAGAGGCGTCCAGCGACCCTTTTTCAAATGTCGCAAAGACCGATCTTGGCCTACTTTATTCTGTGAATAAAGCGAATGCTGGCCGTTGAACTTTTAGACGAGGAATACTCCCTGTGCAGATCACTCTGATTCTATTGCAACACAAATTTAGGCTCGAGACAAAGATACCGAACGCACTCAAAAACGTAGAAAAAATCGGGTCTGACGTTAAAGTTTACAAACACAGGGCGTCTGTAGATCAGCAAGGTTGAAACTCAAAAGAAGTGACGTTTATTTTTAATTTTTATCGCACGTTTTCAGCACTGCGGTGAATGCACGATATCTAAGGTTGAAATGCATAAATCAGTAAAGAATCGTATTTGGTAGCATATTTTTTTTCTTACCACAAGACTCTTTCTTAAATATTGTTGCAATTTTAAAATTCCAAGTTTTTCTTCGCATACATGGGATGTTCAAGGTCTGCCATGATAAAATCGGAATTTACTTTGAAAAGTGTTTTGGCGAGATGATAACGCCATATGTTATCAAGCAATGCGGGGTTAGAAACTTTGTTTCCATTAGGAAATTTCACTGACAACTAGGTATCAGCTCAAATGAACTAAAAATAACAAGAACACTGAAAAAATGAAGCAGGTATTAAAAGGTAAAAGTAATGGAAAACTTTGTAAAATAATACACTTAAAAGATGCTTACTATCAGTGGGATCGTTTTGGGTGTTTTACAAAGTTTTTAATGAATTTAATTAGGTGAAAGGTTAGAATATTTCACTAGCAGTTCATTTACCTTTTTAAAAAGTGATTATTAGCAGATGCGGGGAGGCAGTTTTTTTGTTCTCAGAACGTCTTCAAATTCTCAAACTTTTTGATGTATTCTAATTTTTTTTTAAGTTTATACTTCTATTTACGTTACCAAAAAATATGAGTTACTTATGAGTGATGAGTAAATATGAGTTTAAGTTGAAATTAAAATGTAAACAAGGTACTTTTCTTAGAGCAAACTTCAAATGATTTCTTAGCACGCCGCATGATCCTAAATGAGATTCTAAGAAATGTAATGGAAACATGAGGCATTTTGCCAGCATGTACGTGTTATTAGCTTCAAAATTATTCATAAAATGGGAATAGCACTTTCTTTTGCAACACCCTTTTATAAACCCCCCATACATTTGGAAACTTTGCTGTTGGAAAATACAACAAATGCAACGGATTAATCCAGTTTTGTGGGTGGTGGTATATAGTTGAAATTTATGTCCATTTAATGGAAGTAAAATAGAATCTCTTACATTTTTCATACAATTTCTTTTTTCTCTGGGGATGGGCGATTGCCCTCTCAACCCCGTCAAGATCAGTCAGTGTGCAGACTGCGCAATTTTAAACTACGTACAGGGTGATTAATAATGACTGTCCGAACTTAGGCAGGCTATGTCTTCTAAACAATACAAGGTAGCGCTCAATTTCACACATCGTTTTGAGTGAGAAGTTGTGAAGTCTCATAATCCACAAAAAAGGTTCAGTTGGTTGCCGTACTGATTTCGACGATGCTCTTCATCAGTAGCTCCAATAGCCCCTCTCCCCCTACTTAACTCCCTGCGATTATTATGTAAAAGGTGTTTTTAAGGCCAAAATGTTAGGTAGATGTTAGGTAGAAAAAGTGTTTAATTCTAATCTACCAGCTGATATTGTTGAACTGAAAACGAGGATTACTGAAGCCATCGAAGTGATAACAATAGGCATGCTGAAAAAAAGTGTGGGACGAATTTTGGGACAGAACTGGATATCGTTCGTGTTTCTAATGGAATGGTTACATTGACCATTTATAACTTTATTCTATTAGTTATATAAACTACAGTATTTTTCATTTATTTTTCCCTAAAATGCGTATATCTTCTGTAGTTTTGTAAGTATATCTCTTGAATGTTCTTTTGTAATCACTCTCTATTTGAATGTACATGCCTCAAATTTTTTCTTTCAATAAATTATTAATACAAATTAATAAATATATATTTTTGAAACAAGTCTTATGAAAAGAAAAAACGTCCTTTCCCCCGTAAGTGTGAACGTTGTTTTTTTTTTACCACCTTGTGCTCCAGTAAAATAATCACACAGGACAAAGTGCGCCAGACGCATGTAACAGAAGAGTTCATGGAAATTTATTGGCATTATCGATTAATGCATACCTTTTTATCTTTTGTGCTTGCCAGGAGAGAAGATAAGGGTTTACCAACAGAAAAAAAAAATTGACTTCGGAGAAAAAAATTGAAAATTTTATGACTGATTTATTTAAGATCAACATTTTCCTGCACCATTGCTAATTACAAGCGCCAAAATATTAAGTACTGGATAAGGACATAGAAAAGATAGAACAATAAAATAATTTTTAAGACTGTTAATCATATTATAACGCAATGTCTAAAATTTTTAAATAAATGCAACATGATTCTTATGTACATTGTCAGTTTTTTCATAATTAATACGTTTTCATATAATTGAAAACAACTTCAATAAGCATTTTTTCTTTTTTAGTTTTAATGTAAAATCAATCTCTACTTATCAATGTTTTAATAATTTATAAAAATGTTTTAAAGTATCTATTAAAAAAGAGTGTGCATTGTGTTCAAGGCAAACCCGCAAGTGGGGAATCAGCCTGGGGAGGGTGCCTCGGGCGGAAGACTTTTTAAGGAGTTATAAGGCGTATTTATGTTCTATCGGGAGAAAACCCCACAAAACTCCAGACAACCGCGCAGTAGGCCAGACCTCTGTATCTTCACACTTCAGCCATTTACCATATTCAGTGTCACTCGGCTATGGTGGAAGAGAGTTTTATTTTTAAATATACATACATTTCTTACAATTCGAATTCAACTTGGTTGCGGATGAACGTATACTATAGTTCTATGTGTACGAGTTGCAGAACAAAATACTATCTCTATTTTTTGTATGATATTGTTTTCTTATTTATTCATGGATTTTAATATCTATCTATCTATCTATCTATCTATATATATATATATATATATATATATATATTTACATTTATAAAAGAGTAAAATTAAAAAAGAGATTATAAGAGAATATCTAAGCGACAATTTGAGAATGAAAAAAGTTATCAGAAGAAATCGTTCCGAAATACTGCACTAGGGGCTATCACAACATCCCTCCCCTTAACCGGGCGCGAAAATGCAACAAGTATTAATAGTCATTTCATTTCTAATAACTGAGGCAATCTCGATGAGAGCGGAGGGAAAAAAAAGAACATACTCAAATTCTGGTTACATTTTTCAGGGACTCTCAAGCTGAGAATTTTTATTCCAGAGTGGACGGCGTTCTTCCGCCAAAAGCCCTCGCCAAACTTTCTCTCTCGCCAAGCCGCTCTCCGTTCACTTTCACATCATTCACTCACCGCGCAATCTCTCTCAGATAGCAACGCCACTGCTCTCCTCAACCCAACTCCAATTTTGAGAAGCGCTTCAAAAACGAGTTGCCGAGGCAACGAGAAAGACTGGCTCTTCTTTTTTTCTGGCAGAGAAATTTTTGCCTTGATCTGTTGTACGCGCCCTGCGACCTTGCCTCTGAGAGAGAGAGAGAGAGAGAGACAGCCTTCCAAGGCGATTAAAAAAAATTCTTTTTCTTGTTTAATTTTCTGCCGTCGAGTAGAGTTGTACTGCTACAGCTGTGTGCGTTGTGTTGTGTGTTCTCCAATTTTTTGATTTGATTTGAAACATGCGCGAATTGACTAATGTGAAGTGTTCGTCCCGATAAGAAGTGTTTCTTCTTTTTCTCTGAGTCGTTTCGTTTTTTTTTTGTTTTGCGCAGGACTTACTACCAGTCTCACGGAACTGCGCCCGTACAACAAAGGACTATGCTAAGCCCCGACCTAGCTCCGGATTTACAGGTAAGGAAGTTTACTTCTTTTATTAATTTATATTTGTTTTATACATTAAAAGAATCTTTCAAATTTCCTTTAAAAAATTGCATTTGTTATGAAAATTAGCATGCACAGTAATTTCTTACTCTTTTTTTTTTTACCCTAATGGCCGGGTCAGTTGCCGACTTAGGAACGTAGAGATAAAAAAATTTCGGGATTAAAAGTAGAATTTACCAAAAGATTAAAAGTAGAATTTTGCATGAAAGAGCTTGATTATCGACATCCAAATAAGAAAAATAAAAAATTTAGGGGGGAGCCAGGAATGTAGAAAATGTTCAAGACCCAATATTTCCCCAGAACGCTTTTTTCCTCCCTCCAAAATCCCTCACAAACGGAAATATTTTCATTTTACTTTAAACAACTATTGTTACTATACTTAGATTATACTTTAGAACTATTTAAAAAAAATCAATTTTTATGGAATGAAGAAAACAAACAAATAAACCTCGTCAAAAAACTTAGTCATCTCGCTATCTTCCTATGGAGGAAGGGAGATGGGTTATAGCTACGTTTAATATGACAACCGTGTCTACAAAAAAAAAAAAAAAAAAAAAAAAAAAAAAAAAATCTTTAAATGCACTCGGGGAAAATATTTCCCTGGAGCTTTAGAATTTTCCCCAAACCTCGTTTGGCGTTTGGAGATATTCTGCATCCCTGGTTGCGTACAGGCCCCCCCACGCCCTCCATCTACGTCACTGTGCCGACTATACGCTTGGCGACTAGGAAGACCTGAGGTGTTGATCATTTCACTGTGGGAGCCAACATTGCTTTCTATGAGTGGTCATCTAATTTTAAACCAATTTCAGGCAAGAGATCGCGCACTAAAATTACAGTTTACATTCATGCAAACATGATTTTTATGTTTAAAATTTAGACATATTTTATTCGACTGCTTGTTGAAGCAAATTTCACAAGCGGACATCTGTGAGCAGTGATAGATCTTCTGAATGAGAAACATCCTCTAGATTTACTCGTGGAATCATGCATTATCCACTGAAAAACGCTTAAAACTCTAGACAAATTGGGTTATATATGTTTTTTTACACTCTTGCCTATTGGATTTCCTGATTGGATTAAATTAATAATCTGTTTTTCACCTTATAAGTGGCAAGCACTGCCAATAGTAGCTTTTTAACATCGGTGTAACTGGGTAGCTGTGTAAAAGTTAAGCACGCTCCCTTCCTAAAATTGTTTGGCTGTCCCGAAGACAGTTCGATTATCATTTGCAAAAATATTATATTTAGATTGTTAGTTATTTAATACTTTTAAAGTGATACAAAATTAAAAAAAAATTCTCTTTGTTTTAGCAGTCTTTATTGAATGTAAAATAATTGTAAAGAATTTTTTATTCTTTTTATCATGAATAATAAAGAAAAATACCTATAAAAAAGTACAATTGACAATAGGAGTGAGGAAAATCATATATTGGAATTTATGAACGAAATTAATTTTATTAATTTTAAAGCAAAAAGAATATTCTCAGTTGTACATCTGTAACTAGGATAGTTTATATTTAATGCAAATAATAATACTTTATATCAAGTTTAAGAAGTTGAACGCTTGTAAATTATGCCAGAAATTCAGAAGATGTCCCAGAAATCTTGATTTGGTGTGACTTGAGGCAACACTAGATCACTGGGATATTAAAATTAGGCATTTAATTTAGTGGACTATTTATAGCCGAACTGAAAAATTAATCTCACTCTTTCAGACGATGGCTCCATAATTGAGGACACAAAAATTACTATCTTTCAGAATGGATGTCCTAATTTGCAAACTGTGGAAAAAAACAATTTTCCTTTTTTACGACAACTAAATATTTATCATAAAAAATTACTTAATTCAAAGTGAAATTATTTAATCAGGTCTGAAAGGGTTAAGATGAAATCTCAAAATAGTCAGAAAGTTATTAATTAAAATTATTCCTGCGAAAGGAAATCAATATTACACTCTGGTGCATGAATAACATTTTCAATTTGTACTTTAAAACTACAAGTTAATGCCTTTTCAGCTTAATAATAATAATTATTATTATAATGCGTTTAAGTAACGGAAAAATTGCTGGAATTTCATTTGAACTGGAATGTTAGCCGAAGGTACAAAAATTTTCCTGCTCCTCATATGATGAAATATAATTCCTCCTTTCGCATATAAGTATAGAAAAGTTACGAAATTCTCACGTTGTATTATAATGCCCTTTAATCTATAGACACCTGAGTATTTATGGAAAATTATTCAGAATGGTTATTTGGAATGTTATTTCGTCATGGATTGAAATAAGACGCTTAAATCAATGCCTTTTCTTTGATTTAAGCGTCTTGATTAATGCCTTTTCTCAACGATCCACTCGTTCATGTCTTGGAACATCACTCTGTTTTCGAAAGCCCAATTTATTTTTGATTATTGATATGAACAAGATGAGACCTTTTTAAAGACTTTCAGTTTCGACAGAAGCTTTGGTAAAGTCTTTTTTAAATAGAATTTATTTTATTCAATTGTGTTTAATTAAGAAAACTTTTATTTCTATTAATTAAGCACCAGAATGAAAACGTACAACCTTATAAACAGCTTTTATATTCGAGTTTCAACAACTGATGATTTAAAATTCTTAGTTACATAGTAACTTTCCTTTAAATATTAAACGGATTATTAAATTTATGACCATTATACTTTCATCTTTGAATAATTTAAATCCAGCGTTAAAGAATTCTGGGTAAAGCGTAGGTACTCCGAGTATCCCAAATGTGCATAATTTCAGTAACATTTTTCTGCAGTATCAGTGATTTAGGAAAAACCCTGAATTAAGAAAGAGCATCTCCATGTAAAATAATAATCATGATTCCCAATGCTCATGTATATTGTTTTCCTATTATCTATTACAATGAAGGTATGTCAAACTAAGGCAAATTTTTCCATACTGTACACATACTGAATTCTTCGTGAATTACTGTTATTAATTTCCAACAAAGTTGAAAATAGTGCTTTGTTTTGGTAATTATTCAAAAACTTGAGCGTCGTTATTTACTTTAATATGTTGCGCTCTCATCACCTTGTTTTATATGAGCTCCTTCACTTCTACCCCCTTAATTTTGTTTTACTTTCTCCAAGTTGACATTTTTTTTCTGATTACAAACTATATGCGTTTAGTAGATATTATGACTATGTTAAAGACAGTAAACTTTTTATGTATCCGTCGTGCATAAATAGGAGTACGCAGAGTGAATAATACTAATAATAGTACTTAGTAGAGAAGAACTCTCCCCCCTCTAATTTCTAAACAAGCATTTAACTACTTCTCATCTTGAATTAAAAACATTATTCGATGATTTAAAAGTGCGGGTTCTAATGTTTAATTTTTTTTTTTTTTTGCCATTCTTTGAGTTTATTTAGTGGTAAAGAGATGCAGTTAAATATATCTCTAAGAATCTATTATATTTTTTAAGCATAAAATAATTTTTGTTTAAGATAATGCGTATAACACCCAATCCTTTAAAACACCAATGTTATTTTAATTAAGCTGGAGTTCATGGCAGCCCGTGGTTTTGGAAGCAGGTGAAACAGATTTGCATATTCAGTATCCCAAGTACGCGAAATAAATCCAGGCTTTAATTAAGAGAGTAACAAATACACATTTCGCGAATACCTAATATCAAAAGTGAAGCATTTACTTAGAATTGAACAAGGAAAGAAAAAAATCTGATGTTGGGCACCGTAGAAATGAAACCGCATAGAGAAGAATACAATAAAATGTCGTTTTAAATTGTTATACCAGAATTCTGATGCTCACCAATTATGACCTTTTTAATATTATTAAATTATATACATTTATGAAGCACTACATTTAAACTTATTTGAGATACACGATATTTCAATAATAAGAAGGCTTGAAGGTTTTTGGCCAAATATTAGATATCGCCAAGCTGGGTTCAATTTTGGAAACTTATTTTTGGTGCCAAATTTGGCGATAGGCCGTCAAGAGGTTGTGGCGATAGGTCACCAAAAGTCGCTAAAGTTGGCGACAATTGGATTGAGTTTGGGTATGGCCTAAACAGTGATTAACCACAGGCTTTTACTGTATAAAAGATGCCCATAAGCATTAATGTATTGAAAGTCTTAATGTATTGAAAGTGACCTTGTAAATAAAGGTTGGTGCACAACTAGATGTTATAATAGCCTCAAATACAAAATTTCAATATTTGATGTCTGATCGTTTTTGAGCTACGTACATAAGTTCGTACGATCAATACAGCAGTAGCAGTTTCCGTACGCACTGACCTTCGACACAAAACTAGCCAAAATAGATCGTTCATGTATAAATACATAGCTAAATAAATACATACGGAGGTTGAGACGTCACGTAGAACTTATGTAAGTAAATTTAGGAATGGTCAAAATCGATTTTTCTGCCAAAATCTTAAAATATTACTACCAAAAATTTTCGCTATCACAATACTTCCTTTACTTTGCACAAGGAAGTAATAAACCTTCAGATAATTATGTGTGAAGCCTCTGTTTCGCAAGCCACCACAGATTCCAATAACACAAGTTCTAGTTCCTAATCTAAAACTTTCTTCTGTCAGATATACATACATACATACATACTGTCCTATATATATATATAATATATCAATTGCTCTTTCCTGCCCCCCCCCTTTGCTAATTGACATATATACATTGCTAATATTAATTTTGAAATATTTTTAGCTTAGCCAATATTTCTTGATGGATTGCCTTTTATACATATTTAGGCCAGCTCTTTCAACAGCAGAAATGATGGAAACTTTTGCGATAAAAATTTCCAGTAAAATTCTATGGAGGATTCATACATCATTTATATGATCTATACAGCAGTAAAATTTTTCGTAACGGCTATAACAGCTGTGAAAATGTGAATGGAGTAAAGCTTAAGCTGCGGAGTGAGAAAGGGCTTTGTTCTTATCGTTACTCCTGTATGCTTTAGCATTTTATCATCTTCCTCCTTTTAGTATGCCTTTTGATCAGTATTGTTTTCTACATTTCTGATGAAGGATTACCTTACCTCTTCTAACTCTTTATTAAAAATGAAACTAATTGTATTTCTAAAGATTTCTTAGTAATGAACTGAGTAATTTTTTAGAGGGTATTATTATGTACAATAATAATATTGCATATTTATAGTATATAGAATTTTTTGACATGGATCAATTACATTTTAAATCAGAATCTAAATTTTAAAAGTTAGTAGCGACGCAATATTTTTACTTCATATTTGAAATAAGCATGCCAAAAATGATAATAATAAATAAAATGAAATAAAAATAAAATAAAATGTTATGTTAATTTTCAACAAATGGTGTATTAGATTACAAAAAACTAAAAATGTTCTCTTTAATGCTAGAAAGAAATTTGTAACTTGGAGCATATTGAATGCATTTCATTATACTTTATCTATAAATAAATTTCACAAATATCCAAAAATAACGATAACAACTTTTTTGAATTATAAATTTCTTTCATAATAATTATGAATTATTAAATCTTATTTTCACTTAGTGTACTTCAAAACTCCCTAAAAGAAATTTTGGTTTCAGTTAAAAGCAACTACAGTTAAAAGCAAATATTAAGGAAACGTGTGTTAGATTCCACCATTGTGAGCAGTGTCATGTTCAATTTTCTTGTATTGTAGCTAAGTACTAGCGAATCCACTCCCTATTCTCTCATTTGCTCACTTTACATAGTAATTTCATTCAGGGGTAACCGAGGCTCTAGAAACGACCTAACCAACATAAAATAATACTTGTATTGAAAATTTAGAAGTTCAACAAAATATAAATATGCTTACGGTCCCTCAAAAAGCTAAAACTAATGTAGGAAGTTATGAAGTATTGAATCATGGACATGGGTCTAAGCAGATTATTTCTATGACAATCAAAATGCAAAATTTGTTTTCTTTCTACTGGAAGACCGTGGAATACTGTATCTTTAACATTTGTGAATGAACCATTTTTAATAAGTCTACATAAGTCACCCATTGAATGAGTCATTAATTTTCTTTCAGATCTTAAGAGGGGATCTTTTCTATTTATCGATCATTCACACTTTTTTATGTTGTTTTTCACGGGTCATACATAAACTAAAGAGCGCAAAGTTTAGTTTAAGAGGTCTTTTTTTTTCCACTCATTGTGAAATTACTGCAAGAAAGAAAAGTAAAAATGTCTTTCGTTAACAACAGATCTAAGGAAAGTACCTCCTTAGTATTAAAAATGTAATTCATTTAGACAGCTGTTCGTGCAAAAGTTGTTGGTCCAGCTTTCTGCAATATTTTTTTCTAAAGAAAACGTTAGAACTAATTAGATGTCGTTTTACATTCTTCCTTTTCAGTGATAAGATATTATAACTCTGATATAAGCAATTCAGACTCAATATGTGGCCAATCGGAATAATATATATATATATATATATATATATATATATATATATATATATATATATATATATATATATATATATATATATATATATATATATATATATGTATATATATATATATATATATATATATATATATATATATATATATATATATATATATATATATATATATATATGTATATATGTATATATATATATATATATATATATATATATATGTATATGTACATATATATATATATATATATATATATATAATCAATTTGAGTTCTTTTTATTTCTAGTACTATTTTGAATACAAAAGAGTTACATTTAACAAATTTCAGATTTTTAGAATTAACAAAAATTAGAACGAAAAATAAATTTGGGACTTCAAGAGTTAAGAGTGAAAATCAACTAAAGTATTTAAATTATTTACTTGAAAAGTGTTGATCGGTTTATTTCGTTCTCATCGGTTTTTACAAATATATAAACTGAAATATACGGTGGTCAATTTAAAAGAGTACCCGATGCTTTTACTTATTATCCTTAAATAGGAGGAATGTAAGAACTCTTCTAACGCTGAAGTATAGTTTTTCGAACCTTCTTTAAGTGTGGGAGGATTTTCAACGCTGTTGGACTGTTAAAGCTTTATTTTTGAGGTAAAATAGAAAGAAAAGAACAAAATTTGGTTCGGCATGCTCATGTTTGCATTCAAATGGTGGAGAAAATTTTCATCATTTGCTGTAAGGGATGATAATGTAAAAAATTTGAATTATGTTTAAAAAAAATCACAGGATTAAGTAACATTGTGCGTCTTTATTTCTGTTTTACCTAGCAAATAAAGTTGTTACTATCCAACAGTGTTGGAAATTGTCTCACACTTAAAAAAGGTTCAAACAATTATTTTTCAGTGCATGAATAATTGCCACATTCGTCAGGTTTAAGGGTTATAAGAAAACTCACCGGTAACTTTTTTTTTAAATGATCACCCTGTATTTTAATCCATCAATGAACACATTTTTTTTTGCAACACAACCGAAATATACTACTATTTTGTTGTCTTCTGGGTATGGCCCGTGATAAGAGTCCCAGAGGCTGTAATTTCCATTCCATTAATTTTTGTACAATTTATGGTTTATTGTTTTACGATCATCATACTGTCTGGCCTTCTGTTTCTGCTGTTATATATATATATATATATATATATATATATGTATATTCTTTGTGTTTATATAGTATATTATATTCTTTTGTGTTTTACTTTTTAAATATATATATATATATATTACGGAAATCTGTTAATGCGTTTGTGCTTTTAAAAGCCATAAACACTTATTTAAATTAAAACTTCATGTTTGAATCTCAAATCATGTAAAGGAACGAAATTGACAATCTAAATATCACTTTCAAATTTTAATGCAGAGGTCAATGGACTTTATAAAAGCGTTGTGCACCGAATACACCGATATGAATTGTGTAAAATAAGCCCTATCATCCAAAACCGTGGACACGCAGGACCATCCCTTTCTTTCAGATCGGCCACACGGTCTGACTGACCGTGATAAGAAAAAAACTTTCGCCTCCACCGAATTGAAATCGTCGACCAAAAAAGCTGATGAGCCGGGCGTGAGTTCTTTGACACAGATTTTTCGCTCGCTGTTGACGTTCTCTTCCTTCGGTTCATTGAACTGGCTCCGTTTGTAGTTTAGTGGTACAAGGTAACACGCAACAGCTCTTTTTTTTTCATATCTGCTGCTCCTCTCAAAAACGTTCCCCAAGCGCCCTTGACTCCCCGCGTTTCAATTTCATCGACCGGCCTTGCCCCCCACGGTCGGAGAGGGTCGTTGTGCCGACTCTTGTCTGAACTGCGTTGCGACACTTGTTGCTTTTGCATTGGACTTGGGGGGAAAAAAAAAAGGGAAAGAGTGGTCGCCACATTCCATTATTCCTTATCAAGCTGAGGTAAATGAACGCCCGTATATTTCGTTACTGCATCACATATCGAGTATTCAATATTTCGACACTCAAATTTTGGAATTATCTCGAATTCCTGGAAAAATATAAGTAAATACATGTAATCCTCAAACTTTTTTTTAAAGAAAATTTGGAGAAAGCTAGAGGGGATATTCATCAGCTTTTCAAACTTTTTAGGAGGGAAGGTATTTTCACAATTTTGCTCTTTTGTTAATTATCCTAATTATCCTGGATAACAGTAATAGAAAAGCCGGCCATTTTCTTAAAAATTGCATTAACTTTCAGGCTTGTGCATTTTTTTATTTTACTTTACTGAATTATTTAGTGTACTGAATTTACGAAAAAAAAATTCCCAAATTATCGCTTTATTATTACTGACAACTATAGATTGTAAATCTATGAACTACTGTACTTATTGTCACAACAGCCCACACGAGGGCCAAGATTTACGATTCCTAGCCCCGTAAACTCAACCTGAACCCTGGGGTAAGCGTATGCTCCTGTCAGATGGACAGCCTAATGAGGATCCCCAAGTGTTCAATTCTTCAATCAGGCTTGGTCCCCATTTTAATAACCTACTCAAGGCTTGAAAAGCTGAGTCTACCGTCCCCATCCAGAGGATCGCACTTCGAACCTAAATCATGGCAGCGGAATGTGCTAACCATTACGCCACTGGTCTTTCTGCAAATTAATGCCTTTTTTTTCTTATTTTTCTCCTATACTAAATATGAATACCACTATGACTTATTAATAAATACCTAGCTCTCTTAGAAGTTTTGCTATTAGCGTGTCAAATAAACGTACTTTTCTTAGTATCATCCCATGAAAGCCTTGAATTGTTCATTATTGTCACTCTGAAAAGTAGTTATTTTCATATTCGATTATGTGGCTTGTTAAGAACGATTCATTGGATTACCAAAAAAGCAGGATAGGCGCGGCCTAAAGCACTTTAGAAATTTGACTTTTTTATCCTCATATTAATTCAGTTCATTTTTTAAAAGGAATAAATATGAGAGTTGGTGAAAAATGTGTATCATCGCTAAATATTAGAGATAGGTCAAGTTACAGTTGTGTTTAAATTTTAATTGAATCATCTGAATCGATGTATTAGATAAAATTCGGCTGAAAGTTCCATTGGCTTTAACTGATTATTAATAATTTTCATTTACGAAAAATGTTCCGCCATTTCTACAACGGAAAATTTCAGTAAATTACTTTTTTGATCATTTAAACGATAAACTAAAAATGTGCTACAGAAAGACTAAATATCTTGAACTAGTAAATAATCATACTAAACAATTTTTTGATAGGTTAAAAAACAATATCGAAGATATTCCTATTCAGAAGTATTTTATAGTCTAAAACTGTACGAGCAGTGAAAAATATATTTTTCTTGTTATACTTTCAGCATCATTCTGAGATAATTACTTTCTATGCTAACATATTCTCTACATCTTTACCGAATGCTGAATTCAATTTATAACTTTTCTTTTTATGAAGTAGCAGAAAGAAAGCTCTTCAGAGTAAACTCCTGGCTGTTGTTATATATTCAGAAATAGAAAGCTGTTGAGGAATGCAACGAATTATTAGACTGGTTTTCCAAAACCATTCTAATGTGCTATATATGTGCTATAATGTGCACTTTTTGATCATTTAATTCATATGCACTTTTTGATCATTTAATAAATTACTACCGAAAATAATGTGTTAGTTTCAGTTCCAAAGCATGCAAAATAAATTTTTTAATTTACTTTGATATAGGATTAATAGTTAAAAATATCAATATCAAGTACAATTATTGCAAAAAAAAGCTGATGCATTTATTTCGATTTTTTTAACTGAATTTTTTTTAAAAATTCAAACAGATCACTAATGGACATTTAAAAACTAAAATAAATAGCAGAAAATTCCACATTGCTCAGTTAATCTATCTATAGTTTTCCATTAATAAACTTTCGCTCTTAATAGCTGTTTACATTGAAATACATTGAGCTATAACATTGAAATAAGAAAATGTTAGTTTTCCTATCTTAAGAAATATTTCATATTATTTGGGATTGCAACTTTTTTATCTTACGTCTACACAATTACATATCTGACTATGAATTTCACTATCATGTCTCTCGTAGATATATGAAAATTTAGCTTTCTTTAAAGGAAAATTTAAACCAATACCAAATTAAAAAAAAAAAAAAATTCATCATTCATGTTTTAGTGAATATATGTCTTTCACTGAACAGTCTTTTCCTCTTTATGGAATTTTCATCTTGTTTCCAGTATTTTAAGAATATATATTATTGCATTGCATTAAGTTAAATCAAAACTTATTATTGTTTTTTATTTTAAAATATCATTAATAAATCTAATTAATTAAATGATACTAATTCATCTCTTCGCTAAATTTATATGTTTTTAACAGTCTACTTTTTTTATGCTATTTTTGCATAGATTCTTAATGCTGGAGCTCCTGGTACTTAATAATTCCTATTATGGGAACTTCTAAAATTCACACTGTAAGGCATTAAAAGCTGGGACTCATACAGAAATTTTCATTTTCTTTCTTTCTTTCTTTTTTCCTTTAAAAAAACTTATTTATTAAATAGAAGTTTGATTTTTCGTCAACCATCCGGTTCTCATTATTAAAGATAATAAATTTGAATGCACAAAACGATGAATATGTATCTATACGTTTCGTTTTAAGATCAATATTTTAAATAACAGTGCAATAAGGGCACAATAAGTATGAAAAAACAATATTTAATGCCAAATAGAGTTGTCCCATTTCGTTAGGGGAGAAAAAAAAACCGTCCCTGCCAAAATGTCATTTTGTCGATATCACCCATTTTGTCCACTTCTTAAAGTTTTAATTCATATTCTTAGTTTAGGACTTTATTACGTTTTTGAGCACAACTCTTATCTTTCCTTTTCTTTTTTGAGTAATAGGGATAAAAATTTTGTTTTGGAATGGCACCAAAAGCGTTCCAGAGTTTTTTTTTTTTTTTTTTTCTTAAAGTGATCAACAAAACTATATATGAGGACTGATTCTAATACATAAAGACAGCGGGATGTATGCTATGCATGTAAACCATTCCTATCAGTTCAAGTCCTTTGTTTTTAATATCGCCTTTTGTTTACATGGTTAATTTAAAGGGTAAACAGTTGGTGCAATGCATGCTCAGAGTACAAAATCTCGCTCGAAACTGGATAGCTGCCAGAACACTTGGACCTCGATTCCAGGCTGTTGATCCAGACACATGCTGCTACTTATCATATCGGCAGTCTTGCAGTAGCAAGATAAGTGGGGAAAAATCGTTCACTGAACAATTTTGAGCTGTATTTACGTTGAATTACTCTGTTACCACAGTAGAAATGGGAAGGACTACCTACTTTTGAATAGAACGTGAGGCATGTTTTAAGGACTAAAAGGTAATTTTTTAAAGCTATTTTTAACCCATGGAAGCGCATACATATTTACATCTATGTGGAAGAACAACTGGAAATACTGCTCAACTGTGAAAAAGTTTAGCCATTGGAATCATTCTATTTAACTATTGGCAAGAGGTTGATCCAATCAAACGCCATCTTGCTTGTAGTTAAATAAAACGATGGCAACGGTTGCACTTTTTCAGCGTTGCTGTCATTCGGGCAATCTGTGCAGTGCTCTTTTATATTGATGCATTTCCATCACATTCTCCAGTTTTCAACTGATGATAGTGTTTATAAAAAATAATTCTGACATCAGCCTTACAAACAATTAATGATTTATAGTAGAAATTATGTACTACAAAATAATGGCGTCTGATGTAATTATGTCACCTTTGAGTATTTTATTAAAATCAAATGTATTCTTTGTGAATCAAATTGACTTATGCTTGAGTATTGTATCCTTACAGTGAGGACACAAGGTTTACAAAAGATTCAAAAATGAGTAAAATCCTGGAATTTTGTTCGGCTAAACGCAGTTCAGAATTTTTTTGCTTGTCGTTTTACCAATAAATTTCATAAGTCCGCAGGCATTTACGGTACTTTCTGGGAAGGAAGATGCATATATGTATGCAGATGTTAAAAAATTCTTTTTTAAATTTTCGTTCAAAATGTATGCCTGTTTACTATATAGACTTTTCAGTATTAAAAAGAAACATTTCTGTCTGTTTAAAATACTGGTATTTATTTATTTTTAATTTTATTTAATATATTTAAGAAAACTCCTTAAGGTACTGGACGATTTGGAATAAGAAAATCGCTCAAAAAAAAAAAAATAAATCTGTGATGAATTATACTGGAAATTAATGTCTATTGATGTGTCCTGTGCAAAACCATTTAAGAAAAGACCGCTTAACACTCCCGGTGTCTAAAATTATCCTAAAATATTTTGTTATTTTTTTGTTAAGTCCAAATTAAAATAAACAGATAACTTTATAACTTAAATTTATTTATAACTTAGCACTTTTCAGTGCAAAAAATGCTGCAACTATCTTTTTTATTTTGCTCACTCTAGTCTGAATCTGTTTTGATAGGAATTAATTTAGAGTTCATACATGAACATGCACGTTTGTGTTTATCTACATAGGCATTAATTATGATGGGATTTTAAAAATGGGAAATAAAATGCTATATGTTTGAAATTCCTTTATAATAAAAAAATAATAATAGATATAAAAGTAACATGAGTTAAATTCATAGAAGTAAAAACAGTAATATTTCTAACTGTTTCTATGAGTTTTTTCACTTGTTTTTAATTAATTACGATACCGTATTCGTTGTGTTTAAATTAATTCGCAGAACCTTAATAGTTTCCGGTTCTCATTTAAAATATTCATAAATTAGTTTGTAGATAAAGTTTAAATCCCTTTTCTTTCGATTTTTATACACTTGTTTGATATGAGGAACTCTTTTCCTTTCAAGAACAGCTCAGAGTTTTAAATTACTAACAGAGTGATGAATGTTTAAAAAAATATACTTATCCCAAAAATATCACATCGACAATTAATCAAGTACCTATTTAAAATGTAATGTAATTAGAAAGTCCTTCAAAATTATTTTTTTTAAATGCAGTAACTATAATTTATCAACTTTTAAAAATGAATTATTTAAGTTGCGCTTATTAAAATAAATTACTCATAGTTTAGAATTTTTATAAAGTAACATAATATTATATATTATAAATACGAACCTCTATTACGGTACTTATATCTCTCTTTAGAAAAGAAAAAATATGAAAAAGAAAATCAAACTTAAAACCTTCCCTTCCTCCCCTCTTCAGACAAAGAACTTTACACATAGAAAAAAAAGAGAGGACTACTTTTTTTAATATACGTTACAATTTATGATTTAAAACTTTTGTATTTTTTCATATTTACAAATAACAAATAAAGAGCTTTTAAATTATTTCCGGAAAACAACAGCAGAAATATGATGGGGCAATGTGTATATCAGCAAACGCGGAACTATTTTTTTATATATTTATTGCCAGAGTACATTTACTGAAGTAGAAAATCTTTCTCATTTGTCATACAAATCTAGACGAATAGATTTGAAACTTAGTAAAGATGTATAGAAAAATACAAGAATTTTTTTTTAATATTAGCTATCCTATAAATCTATGGATTCCACTTGTTTGCCAATTTTTAGTGATTTTTCGCGTTCCACAATTCTAAAAGCTTGTAAAGCATCATCGTACCAGTCGCTTTTAAATTTTCCAGACAGGCTGAAAAAATATATAGAAACATTCTTAGCTACTTATAAATCTTAAAATCTATCTGTGCCTCTACTTTCAGCAAATTTTTGACCAAAGATCCGTCCTACACACATACAAATGAAAAAAAAAACTATAATTATTTTAAACATTTGAAAGTTTTATTAGTGCTACAGTTTTTTCATAGTGGCCCCATTTAATTCTGAAGAATGCGTTTTTAGCTGAAGCATGTACAATGTGAGAAATCTCTTAAGTATTACAATTTAAAAGTATCGGCATAGAAGTGCTATTTGAATTTGTAAAAAAGAACTTTGAGTCCGGTTTATGACCATTATATTTTTTAACTACTCTCTTAGTAAAAGCTGGGTAAACTGCAGATAGAAACTGAACATTTTTAACTCACTGTTGCAGACAGAGCTATAAATTTTAAGCTAATCTTTATACCAAGGTCGCAGACTTTGAATAAACACAAAAGACGGGAGATGTAAAAAGTTATATCTGAAATAAAGACTAGCATTGGTTTTAGAAATAAAAATAAATGAGGGTTATTATATTCTTTATCGTTTGAATTTTACAGATTAATTAAAAAAAATTTTATAGCATTTATTTAAATGATTTTTTATATATGAGAATCAAAAGAACAGTTTTTATAAAATTAACAAATATGTAAAAAAGCAGGGAAGTAAAACTCTAGTGAAATATTTTTCCTTCTTTAAGTAAGATATTTTACTGCAGTTGTTTCCTGCAATGACTTATAAAATTGGATTTTATTTATAAAAGTAGATGGCCCATTATAAGTACATGACTCATTACTGGTGAATTTTTCTTAGCTAAATAACTACTAGTCAACTCTAATTAAAATAGTTTTTACTCTGTTCATATTTTATTGTCTTTAAATGCCCCGCTGTTTCCTGGCGCTTACGTGCCTCGTCTTTGGCATAACCGAAGCGAACAAATTTCTCCAAATAATGCATTGTAGGGTTATTTAGTGTTATCCTGTCGACTTCGCCAAATTAGTATTCATCATTTTGGTGGTTAAACTACTTATGATAGATGTAACTGCTGTCTAAATAAAGATTAGGGTTGAAAAGAATTAGGAAGAGTGATTGTTTTACCTTATTAGCGCTTAATTGCTTCATTTGCAGAAACAAAATTGCAAAAACGGTCGGTGGGATAATATGTAAGTTCCCATTATTTTATAGATTTTTAATCCCAACCCTTAGAAATTAAACCTGTTGGAGTTCTTTTGTACAGACAGACAAACCGAATCATAAGTCTTTTCAAGTTTCAAAACAAAAAGCCCCTAATCTATTATGTTAATTATAATGCGTTTGCACTAGAACTTTTGAAACTTAATAATCATATAAAAATTGAGATTTTAACTTTACGAGCGCTCTATAAAAATAAAACTGTAGCGGAAAAAAGCACACTAGTTAAATAGTACATTTACTTAAATTTTAAATTTTTAGGGTATTAATTTTTGTAAGAAGCATTTTACAAAGGTATGAAGCGCTGTTTGGATTGGTGTAATTTCTGTTGCTTTCGTTTTGTGACTGTAAGTTTCTTTTACAGCTTTCATTCGTTTAACACAGAACTTTCGAATAACAGTAGAAAGAATAATAATTTAAATTTCAAAAAAACTGTTTAAAAACGAATTTTGAACAACATGTGTTCTACTGTGCCTTCAACACATATTGCAACTCAAATGAAATTGTGAAAAATATTAGATGTACGTGCTTATAAAGTATGCCAGGCTTCTTTCTAAACGTTTCTGGCAAATGTGGTAGAACCTCATCCTGCCAGTCAAGAAATTACTCCCGAAAAGGTTCCTTGACCCCTCGAACGATTTTTTCAACGAAAGCTGCGGTCTAGTGGCATTTGTCGGCTTAGAATGATTGGATCGTGTCAGAAATGAATTGGCCGCAGTTTCGAGTCCTGAGTCCGAGGGGCCTACCTTAGGAAAGGCCCCTTTGGCTCCACTGGTCCGTGCACCGATGGCAACGAGGCGGACAAAATAAATAGATGTATCAGGGCCCTCGTGTCATTGCACTTTTCGCTCCTTTCCAGAGACGTCAAGGATTCGGGTCTTTGCTAGAGCCTTGATCTGTTGCACCACGCCCTTAAATTGGAATTCTGACTGAAAAGTAATTAATACTGCTGAATAACACTATGTACTTAATCATTATTACTTGCCTGCAAATTTATTTGGTAAAACCGTTTGAAGGAAAAACACAGGTGAACATAAGCATTTACGCCTTAACTTGCCTCTATATATATATATATATATATATATATATATATATATATATATATAGGTAAAAATTTTAGACTGTTTTAAAGCGGACGGTAACTTTTGTACATGGAAAGTACATGGAAAATATATATTAGAAGCCAACGGAAAGTTAATATTCAAAATCTGTTCATGATTTGTTTCGTAATTACAGATATAATAAAATCTACTGTTGTATTAATTCAGAATCATCCGTACGTTAGCTATTTAGAACAACTGGGTAAATTAGTGGCACGTTAAAGAGCTATGAAGGAAAAACACATAATTTTAAGTCTAACCAAAACATAATTTTAAGAACCTAAAAAGATAAAATTAAGCCCTTGTCTGCTAAGAATTAGCCACTGACTATAAATATCGTGTTCCCTTAACAAGAGTAATTCTTACAGCTGAGAAATGAAAAGAAAATTGTGTTATTTCTAATGTGATGTAATTGGTGTTTATAAGTACTCTTATTCTTAAATATTGATAAAGCATTTCTTTATGCTAAAAATATAAAAATGTAATTGATAATAAGATAATGTGAAATGAATATTTTCTGAACTATAAACAAATGGATGGAATAGTGGTTTGGGTCAGTTGTTTTTCATTCTTCTTTGAAAATGATTTCTAAATTGGTGATTTCGATTGTAATCTTAGTTTTCGATTGCTAAATTACACATAATGATATTTCTTTTAACTATGAAAAAAATTATTTGCATTTGCTTACTAATTTTAATCCCTTCCTTGTCGATCCCGTGATATTCCCGGGCTGTAGAGTTCAAAAGTTATGCACCAGAAATATTAGAAATTTAATTTATTATGTATAGAAATTTTTTTTTATGTCAAAATATCCAAAAAATTAAAATGAACGCATCTATTGTACATACGCATATCTTTATACAATATTTTTTTATTAAAAAAGTAGGTACTTTTATGACTGTTTTCTTGAAAATAATACGATCGTTAAGGGGCTAAATATCTCTCCGACTTATAAAATATATATTCCTGATTGAGACAAATAAAATAAAATTGAAATTTGGCTGTCTCAAAAGTATATGAGCAACGAATAAAATTGCATTTCATTGTCACTGTCACAATTCCAAAGAAAAAAGAAATGTCAGCGTATTATCTATTTTATACTTATACATAATGAAAGCCTTTTTGGAACTTACATAACCGCTGGTTCTTTTAGTTTTCAAGTTAGGTAAAATATCCTGCAAGAAATTTGTGCGATAGATACTGCCAAAACATAAGGTTTAAAAGTTGTAAAAGTTTGTAAAAGCAATATAAAAGTTTTCGAAACTGCTAAAACAAAAAATTTTATAATATTGCACCATCTTGATAATTCTGCTGTTGGTTAGTCCGGCACGACACTTGGTAATCCGGCGCCTTCAGGGAAACACGTGAAACTGTGCGTATTATATCTGTAAATTTCCTATAATCCGGAATTGTTCGGTAATCCGGTGGCTGTCTAGTCCCATATCTATCGGATTATCAAGATTGTACTGTACAAATAGTTTTTTTTTCCCTTAAGAAGTGATGACGTATCGGCAAAGACGATTTCAGGATACCTAGGAAAGATATCTCACAGTCAAAGATGTACAGAGAATTTTAAAGATTAGTCTTCCCGTTAAGTTGTGAGGGCTGTATCAATACCCATATTCAGTTCTGTTATACATTGCCACATAGAAACAAGTAAATTATATAGATATTGTATAATGCTTTGAACACCTATGCTGAAACTGCATCTTGAAGGAATGCGTGACCTTTAGGCAAAAATCCACATGCTCTATACGAGTAAGTTGGTAGGATTTTTTATTTTTTATTTTTGAGCAAGGTAAAGAAATTGAATTCGGAAGGGCTATGTAGTCACCAATACTAATAACACGACCTACGTTAGGCTCCGTGAATTCTTCAGCCTACAACATATAAGAGGTTCCCTGTAGATTGTCCTATTTTGATGGAACAACGGATACTTCTTTTAGTAATGGTCGACAGGACGCCGAGGATAACCAAGATTTTATCGAAAAATATTCCAGTTATAGAGTTTCCTATTAAAATAAAATTGAACATTTCAGCATGATAGCTCGTCGATTCGCGCTGCAGACCCAACATTAAGAAGGTTTAGATAAGCTAATTTGAACTGAAGTACGTATTTCATCAGGTGACTGTTTAATGCAAAAAAGTGTGACAAACGTATCTTTTAACACTCACACACACACACACGCACACCCACAAACAGATGTAAGTACACGTGTATATGATTATGTACAATAATCTAGTAGAAAAAAGAAACAAACAAAATTTTTAACGTGTATTCTTGTGACATTTGACATCCTGTAGACTAGCGTGTAGATTCGCTTGGAACTCCTCCGTGTAGTCACTGTGAAATTAATGTCCGCAGAGATACCATTTAACGTATAACTAAACAGCATAACGTGTGCCAATTCACATCCTCTGGAAAAAAAGAAAACTTGTCGTTTCTCCCTGTAAAGACGATGTTTCCATTCCGCCTCGTTGCGCTTTGTTTAAAATAAAAAAGATCCTACGACAACAATATGTGGGTTCTGAGAGCTTCCAGGCAAGTCGACGCGGCCATTTAAAAAACCTCCAGACCCAGTTCCTCCTTTCCCCGGCTAAATATAGAAATCGAACCTTTTGCGTGCCTGGACCCGATCGGGCTCATTAGGGATTATTCGCTCCGCAGGTAAAGCAGCTGAATAATAACCCACACGGATGGCCGGGAATATTGAGAAGTGAGCCGACCACTTCCTTCTGTAGGTCGGTCTCACTTCCCTAAACAAAGCCAACTTAAAAAGAGAAAGCTGGAAGAAAGTTCGTTGATCTCTTTTTCTTCTCCCTTTCTTACTGTGGGGATCAGTAGCCCAGATATCCGCGGCCCATGCATTGGCCAAACCCCGGTGGCCATTTCGGAGAAAGCAGTTTTCTGCTATTAAGTATGGATGTATGCCCGTCATGGTTATTTTGGTAATCAACACTTAACCGACTTAGTAAACAGAATTTTGTGGTTTTTCACTGCGTAATTTCTTTTGCTGTATTGGCATCGGAGATGTAGCTGTTGATTTGTGACATTTTAATGGGAATTTTACACATAATGGGGTTTCACTTAGTGTTTTCCCTTTTGCTTAGATTTTTCTCTCTTTTTTTAACAAGAATTTTTTTAATTATATTTTAATTTAAAAATTATTTATTAATATTTATGGAAATGCGTATTTTTACATTTAACTACTGCAACAACAACAACAGGAAAAAAAGTCATTTGCACCACAATTGCGTACACCCACTCACAAATATACAGAAACATTCGTTAAAATTCCGACCGATTTCTGAAAAAAAAAGTATGTGTTCCCAATAGTATCAAAATATTCTAAATTCTGTACAGCTTTGGATCTTTGCTGAAGAGTTTTCTAAAGCATGAGCCGTTGTATTCCATGATTGCACTCAAAAGATGGAGAAAACTGTATTTTCAGATAATTTTTTATGCCTTCATAAAAGGTTTTCTCCCATGAAGTTATTTACAAATGCATCGCCTGGTTTATTCTCTTTGCGTAACGATTCGAAACAACACAGCATGTCTTTCGGCGCGAGATGACGGATTACATTTATGATAAGCTTTATATTGTGCATACGTAACTGTAGGGCTTTATTTACATGTGTATGACTCAATCAAAATTTCCCTCAAAATTCACAAAGTTATTCTGTTTAAAATAGTTGTTTTTTAGTATAACTTGTTTTTTCCCTCTATATTCATTAATAGAATAGCCGTAAGTAAAAGGCAGTTTACAAGAAGTTCCTGTAAAAGCTTGAAATTCTCAGCATTGTAATTAAAATACTGTAACTTTGTATAGTTATAATACACTAATTTATAGACATTTTTGTTTCTTAAAACATTCAATTGATTTTACCGTTTTAAGTTGCTGAAAATCGCAAAACTTTTTAATGCTATAAGCTATCTGAATTGCCTCTAAGCTTTTTTCCTTAATATCTTACATTTAAGTATTTTTTTTAATTTATAAAGGTTATTGTTATGCGTGTTAAAGAATCTCGATGCTAATTTTTCTCTGTTGCGTTGAGTCTAGTTCTTAATTTTATCAAAACAAGTTACTACTAATATTTTTAAAAAAAACGAAAAAGAATTCTGACTATATATATCCGTACCTTATTTTATGCATCATTCTGTTGCAGTTTAATCTAATTTTTTTATGATTTCACATTTTTACTTAAAATATTTATTTTTAAGCAATATAATGTAAGCTTCATACTTAAAAAAAAAAAAAAGTATTTTGTATAATATACGATAATATTATTAAAAACAGTCTCTCATTCAATCGCACTTTAAGTTCTTATCGATCCGATTCGTAAAACCGAATATCGTTATTTTAGTTAGACACGGGATTCCAAATTATTAGACAATTTAAAAATAAAATATTTATTAAATTGTTTACAGTCTTAACATGTGAAATGGTTCCTAGTGCAAAGCACCATTCTTATGTTGACTGTAAAACAGGTTCCACTGCCACGTTAGTAGGGATGCCAGAAAACAAGCTATAATTCATCGTTTCCATCCTGGCTTACATGACTGTAGCTTCTCGCGTTAAGCTAAAACTTTCAAAATATAGTTAGTACCTGTTTGTATTTTACTGGATACTTGTGGCATAATGAAGACGATATGAGAAGTTTAATGGAGTGATCTCGATCTCTTTTTTTTTTTTTTTTTTTTTTTTTTTTTTGTTAAAGTATCTGATGCACTTTTAAAAAAAATCATGTACCATTTAATAAATTTCGTTTATTTTTTAGAATTATACAGGATATATTTAACTACGTGAAATAGAGCATGAATATTGCATAGTTTCCAAATGACAGATTTCTATAAGAATTAGAATTTCAAATTTTTCTTCGGTAAATGAACAAACAGTATTTTTAACTCAAAATTATTTATAACAAAACATACATGGCTAATTAAAATAAGTCATGCAGAATTTTGCTTTTCTTTCATTCTTTTCTTTTTTTAAGCACGAAGTTTAAAATTTATTCTTAACTTCCCATATAGAAAAAAAAATTGGGTTAGTATTTGCATTTAAAAAGTACCACTATTATAAAATTATTGAACGTAATATATTACCAAGACGTAAAAGAAATATAATTTAACTAGGAAGTCACCACCCTTAATCACCCATCAACTGTTAAGATTATATATGAAACTCGTAATATCCTGACTATAATGAGTTTACTTATGAAATATTTCCTTTTCTATTTTTTAATGTATTCAGTAGAATTAGGTGCATATCTAAACACGTGTGTGTTCAGTGTTGACAAAGGTTTTTGAAATGCATTATCAGTAGTTGCTAATAAAGAGAATCTTGTTGACCATATAGTACTGCTTATAATTTATTTATCATCTGTCAAATAATTAATTAAAGGATTTTGAAGATCTTTACTGTTCCTTAATTCTAGATAAACTAAATGCACGTATTTAAACTTTTTAAAATGTTTCAGAATTGTCAGAAATTGATATTTTGAACAAGCGTTACTTTATTAATTGAGATTTACGATATTTTCTAGTAATCAGCAGATATATTTGTAGAATAATTATTTAAAGATATTCTTAAAATATTTACGACTTCAAAGAAACCAAATGAAAAAATGTAAACCTTTTTAAAAATATAAGTAGTATTATAAAATTGTAAGAAATCAATATTTTTAAAAAGTGTAACATTATTATAATTGTAAATCTTTAATTAAAATTTATAAAATTTATGATTAAAAAAAAAACATGCACTTCTTTGCTTTTTGACATAGCATAGCATAATCAAAAGTCAATAAAGCTCTTAACGAAATAATTTTCGCTGTCACGCTTAACTTCTCTTGCCAATAATTGATTAGTGTTGTGTGGGAAATCGAGTACTTTCACTATTTCTGTACTTAAATACACCAAGTATGTAAATGATTTTGTTCGCTCTTGAAAACAAAGTCAGTGTTTAATCGGTTTAGAAGTAAACTGCGATGAAAATCAATGTTTTTTCTTCTTCCATCTGATCAGTCGCACGTTTTCTACGCCTGCAGCTATTGTATCGCTCTCAACTTAGCTATACCTGGATAAGTAGGCTGCAGAAATAATAAAGCTACTCACTCACTCCTCTCTCTTCCTCGTTTCCCGAAATAGGCTAATCTTGGAAGTCAACAATTACCATGATCCGCCTTCTTATACAGTCCCTCTCACTGGCACCTAACTGGAGAAGCAAGTTTTCGATACCCTCGATCTTAACGCAGTTCTCTCCCCCCCCCCTTCCATTTCATTCTCATAGCTTATTAAGTGAGTGGAGTTATGATCCGAATATAGAAAGTGTTACTTTTTTTCTTCTGATCTGACCTGCTATTTACGACAACAGTCACACGTGAATTGAATATATACGGACGTATATTCTAGGGAAACTTACTCAAAAGAATGCAACAATAAAGGGTGTTGTCTTAATTATTTCGCAATTATATGTATATTTTTAATTTATTCTATCGACTTTACTGAGCTAATCTTATGAAATGACACATGATAAATTATATAGTCCTTTTTTTTCTTTTCTTTCTTTTTTAATATGCCAGCACTGGAAAATGTCACTTGTTTTGAAAAGGAAAGTTTTACAACACTTTATTCATAAATGATTACATTAATCCAATTATACACGTTACAGTAATGTTACATTAATACACAATAATACATTACTTTTAGTTCTGATTTCTTAAATTCATTGGTTCATATGTAGGGAGAGACAGAGAAAAAGTCCTTTATTATCCAATAAATTGGATTTGGATTTAATAATAATTTCTTTTTGTGTTTAATTTTTTACATGCTATAATGATGAAGAAAAAATGATTTTTTAAAAGCTGATAAGTTAGATAGCATTTTAAACATGGAATATAATGCATAATTGGTAAAAGTTTTAAAAAAAGGGGCAGTTACAATGGAGTAGCAAATGTTTCAGTCAGGAAAAGTTATTCAAAAAGTGGTAAAACTAAATAGAAATTTAGTTAAATGGAAATGATACATTTGAAACTAACTGCCTTTAAAAAATACAAAAAAATTATATATGCAGAAAAAGTGTTAATGAATTACGTGACAAAGGTTTTCTTTATGTGTACTAAATTTCGGTAAATGAGTTTTAAAAAATGTTCGGTAAATGACAATAAAAGCATGTTACTTCTATTGTATGGTTCCACAAGTTTTAGCAGCCTCATCAGGGTTTATATAGTGCAATTGTCTTTAAAATAATGAATTAACATGAATTAGAGAGAGTGATGAAAATAGCCTGGCCTTAATATGTTGAAATTTGTTATTTATGTTGTTAAATCTAAACAAAAACTAAATCTCTTGAAAATTTCCAGGTTAAACATTTATTTTAATTATTTTTCTCTTCTTTTGCAGTGTGTTGGCTCAGACGTTCCGTTTTATGAGTCGGACGTTGTCAAGAAGGAGCTGAATTACTATGAAATGCAGCCTATCCAAAACCAAACCAACAACCAGTACAACACAACAAACTTGTTATCAGATTTCTTCACAAACGGAAACAACGATAGTGAGTATCTATGCCAGATTTCATTTTAGTTTCAGCCAAATAAGGGATGAAAAAAAATTATGCATTGACCACTCCCTGCAATGCCGGTGACTCCAGACAAATAAAATTTGCTTATCTTCTGACAGTGTATTCCTCAAAAATCAACACGTTATTACGGCGGCGTCTACATTTACGCTTACGGCGTCTTTCGAATTCTTCTTTATTAAATCTATGAAGAATTTTATGCATTTTAGGAAAAATGTGTATAGTTTTTTTTAGTACTGTCAAAAAGAATTTTACTTTATTATAATGCATTTCACAGTATTTAAAATATATTTTAGCAGTTTTATAAGAATATCTTGAATAATAAATATTTTTTTAGTTTGATTAATTTTTTTAATTAAAACACTTCGAGTCCCCTTTTCTGATATAATTTACGTTAATTAAAATTCTTCATTCAACTTAAAACTGTATTTAATAGAAATATTTTCTGCTTTGTGGACTTCGTTCCTCGATTAAAATGTACTTCTGCTGAACGGAAACCTAATTTCAATGAAAAAGTTCTTTGTCTTAGTCCCATTTAAGACAAGTTTTACTGTATATTTTGAAACATAATGAATTATTAAAAAATTTACAAAGAGTTGCTTTAGTTACGAAAAATAGTACTGATTTAAATTTTTAAAAAAATAGGTGTAATAAAATGCATGCTATATAATTATGAAAAGTCCACAAAGTCGAAATGCTATCTTTTCACATGTATCAACAAAACAATTGACATCTATTGTAATTTCTGAATCTTGATAAATCAGTTAAATCGTGAATGATTTGCTTGCTGTACCAGACAAATTCCTCTGAATGCGTCGATTAATAGATACTAGTGGCATCAACCTTCCCAGTAAAGTCAACTGAAATTTTTCATAGTGTCTTTGTTATTTAGTAAATAATGAAGTGACATCTGCATTCAGCTGTGTGCTCAAAAGTTTATCGGGTGGTGTTTGTTCATTCTGAAACGGTTTAGAAGATAAACAGTGTCTGCATCGTTTATTATATCTTAGATAAAGCATTATTTATCAGGATTTTTCCCCCTGCCAATTCCTACAATAGCATCTGGCTCTTATTTTCTGCGAGGAATCGCTCTGTTTTAGTAGCTCTCGAAGGATAAGGTAATATGGATACAGTAGAAACTTATTAATTTTCAGATGGTCGTTGATAGCTAGACGGCCCATAATGAAGGGCTGCTGTAAGCGCGTGTTGTATTTAAAAGTACATGCGAAATTTTACAAAACCATCCCCCTCCAAAATACAAGGTAGAGTCAAATTGCTTGGTCAGCGACCATAATGGTACGCGATGTACTTATAGATTTTAAGAATGCTGTAAGTTTTTTTAACATTTTGGGGGTATAAAACTGTGCGAAAACAAAAAGGGTTTTGAACTGCAATTGAAAAAACCCGATACTTAGATGGCGTTATATCTAAATCATTAGACAACGTCCAGTTGTGTACGATGAGCTTAAATTTAGTCACGAGAACTTAGGTACAGAATATGATGGTTAAATAATTTTTACAAATTAAAGAAAAATGTTTTCCGTGTTGTGTAATTGTTAATAATCCATTATTTAATTTTCTATATGAAATACTTGAATTTTAAATGATTCCCCTGGTCTTTATCGTAATAACCACCAATGTTATAATCTTTAAAATTCATGGAAGGTTTTTAAACACAAAAACAGTTTTTTAAAGGAAGGATATTTTACGCAGTTTAAAATCCATTTAAGAACTTCTTTCTTAACTTTTATTTTCTTTTCAACAGTTTCCGATTTTGCCTGGGAGATGACCCCTTCCTTCCAGTTCAAACCACCCAACCAGTGGAGCCAGTCGGAAGTGCTGGATTTCCTAATGGCCTGGTCCAAATCGACCTCAGTCGATCTCATCGACGTCAACATGCGCCAATTCAACGGCATGGACGGACAAACTCTTTGCAGTTTATCGCAGAGCGACTTTTACACACTAGACCCACAGTACGGTCTTAATATTTACAAAAGTCTACAGAACGAGATTGCGAATCATTGTAAGTAAACGAGTACTGCGGATATTTTGAAGTGTGCTTGTTTCTGTGTATTTGTGTGTACGTGTGAATATTTAGTTTGACATGCGTAAGGAATAAATAATTTAGTACTTAAAAATTATGTGATGATGTAGAGCCCCCCCCCCTAAAGCTGTCGCAGTTAAAATATTAGGATGTAATTTTTATTCAGTTCAACAAATTTAATTATTCTAATTATATCTATAAAACTCACGCATCGGCTACTGGGGGAGGTTACCATACACGTGTGTGTGATTAGAGAGTGAAGAAAATACATTTTGTATGGCAATTTTCAAAATAATATTTCAATGGCATTATTTCAAATTATCAGTGGCAATATTTCAAAAAAAAAAAAAAATGTACGCATCTATCTTGAAAACATTATCTGGATAATGAAAATGTCCCTTTGTCAGACCTCAGTAATTCCCTAGTTTGTAATGCTAATCACGGGGGGGGGAAATCTCGCAATATCAACAGAATATAATTCTTCGCTTTAAGCCACAACATCCAGCCTTTTAGCAGTTTCACCATGAATTCTCAACATTTATTCTGCCTTTTGTTTAGATCAGCCGAGTCAGATCGTCTTGGACATTCCTCAGTCGGTCCGCTCAGACAACAATAATCCCCTCCCGGATTTCCATACGTGGAACAACAGCACTTTCTCACAATTGCTCAGCGTTGTCGGTTCGGATATCCAGGGAAACAGTCCTTCTTCCAGTCATGGTAAGTTCTTAAGCTGATACTTTTAATAACATTATCTTGCATAAAAATAGCACTTGGATTAAAATCGATACCAGTTTCTGACGTTATAATAAATTAGTCACCGGCAGAGATAATAATCGCACTTTTTATCTTGTTTTTCAAAGCATTTAAAGGAATTGATGGAATTCATCGCAACATATTCACACAATATTTGTTAAGATTCACGTTCGAAACTCCCTTATTTTAGTGTTTAGTGTTAAATGGAAGGTGATAACTTACCTAGAGTACTGAGGTTCTAACTTCTCCTACTGAGTTGACTTAACATAAATTTATAGCATTTTTTCCCAAAATGTGCATTAAATCTTACAAAAAAAAAGAACCTCCTTATCCCCGACCCTAAGTGTTATAGATTATTAACTTTTTAAAAATCGGAATAAACATATTGATATGTTACATCAGCTGTTCTCAACCTTTTAACGTCGCCCCCCCCAAACAAAGGCTAACAAAGGCGCCCTCCCCTCACATTTTTCAGCATACATTCAGTTTTTTAATCTTTGACAATGAACATTTAGTCGAATTTTCTACAAAATAATGTTATCAGTAAAGTTTGAATAAACATTTTAAGCGAAAATGGATATATTTTTGATTAAAAATGAGAATAAATAAGATGATTTTTTAAAAACATGCATCAATACTTGCTCTTTGGTTTTTCTCGCCCCCCCCCTGGAGGGGCGCGCCCCACAGGTTGAGAAACGCTGTGTTACTTAGTATGGAGAAAAGGTTAGACAACATAAATAAGCTTTTGATCTCTAAAAAGCCATGTGTTTCTCTATTTTGCTATTTTTTTTTATTACAGTAAAGTATTATAAATCGCCACACTTTCTAAGTGATTTATTTTCATATCTGTAACTATTCCTTCTTACAGATTCGGACCGAGAAGACAGGGAAAGCACAAGTAGTAGCATGAGCACCGCAAACGAAAAATCCACCGTTGGTTCTGCGGCTTTCATCTCGTCATCACTCTGTTCAGGTATGTGTCTTTGTGCTATACCTTACAACTATTGTGTTAAAATAATGCCTAGTTTACATTCAGCTCACTTCGTTGGCAATAAGGAAACATAAATAAATAAGTTAAATAGAAAACGGAATAAAATCTGAAATACCTTTTAAATTTTATATATGCACAAAAATGTCACACATTGAAAGGATGCCATAATCCGTGCTTCGTCTTTATTTTGTATTCCTTGTTCCATTACGTTGGAATGTGCATCTTTATCCATGAATGTGCCGTATTTGTCTTTCTTGTTTCGTAAAACACTTTGGAGTTGAAATCTACCTTAACAAACCTTCATTTTTCAGTAAGAGTTCTTTCCGGAGAAATTTCTTGAAAAAAAAAAAAAGAAAAAGGAAAAAGCTTAACATATTTTGACATTTTTTTCTTTTCTGTATTTTGAAATCCTACGATAAAATTGCACTTAAAAGTTATTAAGCAATTTATAATTTTTGCTTATACAAGCGTTCCATAAAAATTCACTTAACACTTTTGTCAGTCATCATTTTTAAAGTTTTATTTTCTAAGTTTTACACTTTCACTGTTTAACTTATCGTACTTCAAGGCCAAAATATCTATTTTCCTCTATCTATTTTTTGACATTTTAAAATATTTTTTTTTAGAAAATTGATACAACTAGCTGATTAATTTTATGAATTTTGATCTTTCAGAAATCTTGGACAGCAAGAAGGCCGGCCGAAGAGGTAGGCCACCCAAAACGGAAGCGAGATCTTCCAGAAGTCGGCAAGGTAAACCTTGTCGGCGTATTTTCATTCTTTTGTTTTCATTTAATCATCCATTTTCCTTTCAGTGTTTAAAAAAAATGAAACTTAATGTGTGGATATTTGACATTCCATTGCCTTCGAATTTATGCGCAGTGCTTTATGTATTAACTAGGATTAACTTCTTATCAAACAGTGACTTGCCGAAGCTGACGGTTTTTGCATACGCCAGAAAATCTAATTGAAAATTATCTGCACGTACAGTTTTGTGCAAATTTTTATTAAAATTACAATTTGTCTTTGAATGACTGATAGCAACACGCACATTTCTTAATAATAAATAAGAACAAAAATGCATAATCGCAGTGCTATGCATCAGTAGCATTCAATCAGCGGTCCAGAAAACATTACCTTTTATTTGCGAGATGGGTTTAAAAAATAAAATAACTATAACAGAATAAAAAATTCATAACCGTCAGAAATATTTTCAGGAAAAATATTGTTTTTTAAAATGTGAAATTTCATCAGAGGTATAACTTTATTACGTTGTGCACATGCATAGAATATCTCTGCTCTTGTTGTTATACAAATTTAGGTATTTACGTATTATCCCGGCGGTCATTCCCGCCAAACTATTTTTTCGTCAAATGTGTTGGCAAACTGTTGCCAATCGTATTCCAAACTATTAATAATTTCATGTGCCCGGCATTTATTTTGGCCAAAAATCGATCGTCTTGGCAGACCGCCGGGATAATACTTAAGTACCCGAATTTATAATTATCTACATTTTGTTTTAACCAAACGTTAAGCACACGTTTAAGTCTTCAACCTTGAGTCCCAAATAAGGTCGCACTGCCAAAATTATTGAGTACCACTGCTGTACAATATCAGAGGTGAGCAGGCCTAGCAAATCGGAGTACTCTGTTAGTCGAACTAACTTTATTATTGGAAGACGTTTTCATTGCCTTTTGTTATCTTTTAAACTGTCAGAATTATGTTGACTGTGTAATCTACCATGCCGTGCTGCGAAATTTCAGTTAATATTGTCCTAGCACAGAAAGCGTCTTTGGTGGGATAAATCTTAAAAAAAAATGAATTCGAGAACTTTCAAAAAGTATAACCATGTTGACACTTGATAACGTTGCTGCGGAAAGCTGGTGCACGTCACAGTGGGTCCAAGCAACATCGCTCTTTGTAGAAATAACCCTAAAAATGTGGGATTGTCGTTATGTAAAAACGTGACATTATGTACAAGTTGCGCACTGTAAGTAGGAGAGGAAAACTGATGAAGAATTTAAGTTCTGTTCAGTAAGTAATACATAATTCATTTTAAAAAAGATCGGCGCAACTTTAACACGTGAATTAAGTTGACTTAAGTGTTTCAAGAACCGCTTAAGTCAAAACTGTTCAAAAATCAATAAAAATTGTCCAACACAAAAATTTATGAATTTCTATCTATTTTTTTTTTGGGGGGGGGGAACTATTATAGCGGTCAGCATTCTAATTGTGTAATACCTTTATTTTATTAACATTAATGTTTAAAAAAAAGAGATTACGTAGTTTTTGAGATGACCGGTTTATTTGATTGTTTCAGTTTTAGGTTTTTGATGTTCCTTTAATATACAGAAAAACACTTTAAAGATATTTAAATTGTTATGTGCGATTGTAAAATAGGGTTGTATGCATAAACATGTTTATTTTCTATTTGAATAGTTTCTGTACTTCAGTTAAGAAAAACGTTTACGAGTTTGCAAATTTTGTCTCGTTGAAGATATTTCACAGCCCTACTCCATCTTAAACAAAAGTGAAGGGCATCCAAACCTTGAATTTTGCAAGTTGTCGAACACGTCAAGTTATTACTTTCAACAGTATGATTATTGATATTTTGTAAATAAGCCGCCATTTTTTATATTTTTTACAGACATAGGAGGAAGAACAAAAGAATGAATTAAAAACGAAAAGGATATTTTGAGTAAAGCATAGGGTATCACTGTATCCGAGGTTAGAATTAATAACAGTGTATTAAAGCCAGAATGACACGTAATACTTGTCTCGCAGACAAATTCAAGAAATTTCCTGGACAAACATGTAAAGGTTTTTCCCTGTTATTTTGAATATACGTCCTCAATGTCTTCTTGTCTGCTAAGTTTTAAACACTTGATTTTGGAACAGAGTTAGAACGTTTTCATAATTAGTTTTTTTTTCAGAAACTAAGTAGAAAGCAGCAAGTTTTTAAAAGAATTACTTATTTATTTCCTTGGATGAGGAAGTAGACTATGTCATTTTTTATACAGTGTTTAATTCAAGAGTTAAAAATACACGCTGTACAATTTGGTCTAACGGTTAATTTTAGTAAACTTTATAATAACTTGCTATTACTTAGCTATCATAATTTTGAAAACTATTCAATAAATCAGAAATGTTTTATTTTGATCATTATGCGAATTAACAAAATATTTTGTAAATATAAATTCATTTAAATATTTGGTTTCAATTTTAATCTAAAAAATTAATAATAATATTATTTACTTTTCAGCAATCGAAATATTAAAAAATAAATAAATTAAAAAATAAGTCATTTCAAATGTCAAATTAATTTTTTTATGTGCAAGGACTGTATTTTGAATTTCCAAACAAACAGTTATTATTTCTTAGTAAATAAAATGTCCCAGTAAAAAACATTTTAAAATAAATTTTTAGCATTTGATTCGTATTTATTATTAAATATCACTATTTGTTCTTACACATTTGAGAAATGCAGCAAAATTATGCAGTTACGAAGTTAAATTTTTGTTAACACAAAAACAGCCGGAGGGGAGGGTCAAAATGATACCTGTGGGCTGTTTTAGGTATTTCTGTAATTATTTATTTTACTAATTAAATTAGAAATGTAAAAATTTGTCACAACACGCTTGGAAGAATTTAAGGAAAAGTAGAAAAAATGAGCTGCGGTGTTAAAACTGCGTATTGAAATAAAGCATGAGATATTGAGAAAAACGTCTAAATGAACCCAACGGCGCTTCTAGCGTTATTGGGAAGAATTAGTCTTCCCAATAAATTCTTTAGTTAATCACTTACACATACATTTAAATAGTATCGGTATGGTTCTTTCCAAAGTTTGTTTTAATTTTGAATTCTCGTATTGAAAGATTAAAATTATCCCAAGATTGTATGATACATAATATTTTAAACTAAAAAAAAATAAATTTAAATTCGTATGCTTGCCGTTTTAGGAGCTACCGTGCATCATTCGTGATGCAAATCATGTTACAACAGATTTTCGAGGCCTCGTAATAAGGTGAATTTAGACAACATCACATGAATCGTCAAGATTGAGACTGGATTCCAAAGGACTATACAAACATAATTTTTTCCCCCTGATATACGCAGTGCAGATTTTACGAAGTTCAAATCACCAGCAGAATTTCAGCATGGATCACAGAAGTTTGCGAAGAAATTGCACATTGCATATAGTAGAATGCTCCAGAGACCAAAAATAAGTAAAGAAGATTTCGTACTTCTTTACGATGTACGTACGCACTCCACTAATTAATGGAATAACTAGTAGTCTTTATATGAAACAAATTCACTTCGTACAATGACTAATATGTTCTATTGCATTAGTACATTTAATCAAGCTGAGCTGAAACTATCTCTAATGGAACTGGACTACAAGACGAGTTGCGTTTTGTATTGGTTTTCAGAATGAATTTTTCGAATGATCATATTATGAAAAGACAATGATAAACTGGTTACGATTTAGAGCTCGATCCTTGATGAATCGAATCCTCGATTATTTATTTGTCTGAACTTCAATGCCAATAGACTGAGGGGAGCTTTACAGCCGAGGAAAGCATGCACCACTAAACCTTCTACCGATTTCATGAAAAAGTATTGGATTGTATCCATTTTGAATAACTGGGCATTGAATAACGGATTAGATATAAATATTGTAATTTAGAACTTGCTGAATCACCACTTCGGCAGGAAGAATGCCATGATTTTCCAAGAAGGTAAAACTTGGCTACTTTTATGCAAACTAGACTGGAAGCAGAAATTCTTGATTAAAAGCAATTTGAGATTTCTTAATCCAAATGAGGCACTAACCACGCACGCATTTGAAGGTAATTTGTATATGATGTTCATTATGGAATTAATAGAGCATTACTAAATTGTGTTATTTCTCAAGTTGATAGTCGATTCAACTTAGTACTGCATGTTTTTGGAATAATTTCTCGCGAGAAAGAGATTCAGAGACATCCAATCACTGTTGAAATGATGAAGTCTTCTCTTGTACTCCGATCTCTTGAGCATAGTACATTATACAAGACGATGGTTGTCATTTTCGACAAATATAAGACTTCGCGGAATTTTAGTTGATTCTGAACAATAATATACACATGTTGCGAAAACTACTAATTTTTGAAAAAGTTGTTAGCGACATAATACGCATAACTTTCCCAGAAATAGATGTATGATGATGCCGATACATCAAATATGCGATAAAAGTAGTTCTGCATAGCCAATGCATTCGTATGCATAAGCACACATGAAGCCTTTCACACTTGGGGCATAAATATCAGTAATCAGAATTCTTACGCTGCCATAATGTAACTAATATAGCAATAATGCTGCTACATATTCTTCAAGGTATATTGAACGATCCCTTTTTCTCAAATTCACTTATGCATTTTTCAGTTTAAATTCATTTTTATGCAGCTCTTAGTGTTACAGGTAACTGCCTATAAAATTAACATTTACAATTATTCTCCATTACTGTATTTCTTTCTGTTTCATATGCTGAAATTTTAGAAGGACAAATTATGTTATCATATTGTAATAGTAGCAGAAATATTAAAATAGAATAATTGTAGAACATCAATCAAACACTTGAATTCAAAGAAAACTTTCCAAGCCAAATCAGTATTTAACTAGACGCAATAATTTTACATATTTACCTATTAAATATAATTGTGCATTTGTAGTTATTATTATTTATAAATATATTATTATATTGAAATTGACATTCGTCGTGAAACATTAGAGGACATCGTTTTAATCGCGAGTTAATACGCGCTACCCAACTTTATTTTTTAAAAATACACTGTATCTTTCAAATGAAGATTGCAACACTTTTATCAGCTTGCTGCAGTTTATTTTCTGATAAGAATAAAGAAATGATATGGGAATTTGGTAAACAAAGGTCACGTGTGCATATGTAACATTTATTTTTAGGTTAATCTTTAGCATACAAATATTTTCTGTTTCAAAATTAAAATTTCAGTAGAAATATATGTAGTTAAATTTACTAAGGAGTATGGGGTGGGACATTCTTAATTGGTAATCCACCACATATCCATGACTAACGCAATTTACACGTTTTGACGTTACTGAAATCACCTCTGCTATCTGATATGATGTGTATTATTACATGCACATTAAGTACGGGTTTTCTTGGCATTACATGATATTAAGATGGCCTACCAGCTAACGTACCATTCTATCACTCGTTGGTTCTCGATTCGCCGTTGGAGTAGATATATTAAAGAGGCCCAGAGAATTTGCTAAAAATAAGTAAATATTTGAAAAAAAATTTCCAAAAGAGCATTAAAATGTTAATAAGATAGCTGAAATGCCTAAATCATTTTTACAAAACTATTCAGAGATTTCACGTCATTTTACAGTTATTAAAAGTTTACAATGTTCGTTACTATTATTTTTATTTAAAAAAAAAAAGAAAAGAAAAATGGAAGCGTATAATCTACGTTTGTCTCACAGTTACTTTTTCCACGTCCATTGCATACCAATGACCTCTTCTGCTCAGCGGCTTTGAAAAAGCCCCTGCAGCGCTAGTTCAATAACCTGCGCGTGGACCCCAAACGTGAGGGAACTCGAGATCAACAGACACTAAGTTGAAATCTCGCTGCCATCGTCTTCTAGTTTTTCTATCATGCAGGGATTATGAGCTGGGGCCCTTGAAAATTCTTCAGTAAAGCCCTGTAGCTTGCAGTTCTTTTTGTTCAATTTTATCTGCTGGAGATATTTTTCGCTTTCGTTAGATATACTTCTCTATGCAGTGCCTTTCTTCATTGAGAGTGAAGGGGTTTTAATTTTAAATAATCAGTTAGCATTTTCGTTATTTCAAAGCTTGGGCATTACAGTTTGAAACAAGATGTAGTCTCAGAAACTCATGTAAAATTTGTTCAGTTGCCATAGAATTCCCAAACATTGTTAAAGTCATATCCTGAAATTGCCAAATTTTGACTATCGACATTGTTGTCAGCTGCTACTGATTGAGACGAGACGGGACGAGAGAGAGATTCGCAGCTTTTATGCAAGACGAGACAGATAATTTTCGTGTCGCACCCAGCCCTAGCGGCTGAAACTGCAATATTCTACTTTAGATCGTTCCGCTGTCTTATCGTCCTATAGAGTGAAATTACGCTCAAACATTTTATAGAGTGGTGCGTGTAGCTTGCTCAAAGGAACGTCTAACCAGTTCTCTGAGGAATAAAAGGCTGGGCACCCATATCTGGACTTGAGTTATATCTCTTAATTATTTTCAAGCGATTGGGAAGCATGAAACGTTGCATGATTACATTACAAACTAGACTACATAGTTCAACACGTAGAAGTAAAAGAAAAATATTTGACAGAAAATAAAATATCCATATTGAATAAACTATCACCCTTACTAAAAAACCCCTCATATAAATACACACACATGCGTAAGCGCGCGTACTAGTTTAAGCACCTGTAACATAAAAATAAATTGTGCAAAGCTGTTCACAATTCGATAAAATTCTAATTAAAGGGTTAGATTTTTCTTCACGCAAGAAACAGAATCCAGAATAATAAAATTGTATTTACAATGTGTGCATTTAAGTTTCAAATACTACAAATTAGGCTTTAAAAGTTTCGTGCAAGAAAAATTTAGGTAACGTGCAATATCCACGATTTCTTTATTATTTTTTCAAATGACAGGCTTAGTCAATTATATCACTAGCCTTATGATTTTCCAATGCATCTGAGCATTACATTTAAAACTATTAAGTGCGTTAGGCGTTCCATTATGTTATCCGTTCATTGGGCGACCAGAATCCCAAAGACAACAAACTACGGAGTCCTAGTCCAATTTTAAAACGATGGGCATTGAGGCAACCGTGTCATGTCAAAAGACTAAAAATGGCAACAGCAGAACTACGAATGAAATCCGGGATAGGTGTTCCACTATAGCAGTGGTTCCCAACTCAATTGAATACGCGGACCACTTTTCCATTTCCAACTTACCCACGGACCACTTAAAGAAATCTTTCCGGGGAAGAGGGGGGGAGGGGATAAAATGTGAAGAAATGAAAAGATATTCACAAAATGTAATGCTAGAATAAATAATTCAAAGAAGATTCTTGAAGATAATGGAAATGAATATATTATTTTTGAGAATTAAGAAAGGAATTATAAGTGTTACGCGTTCCACTTCTGCCTTTCCGACGTTAATGTGACTTACTAGCACGGGCTTCTTTGACTAGCTGTCGGACTCTTGGATTCTTCCTTATTTTGCAAGAATAACGAAACTTTCCTTTTTTAATTTTCTAAAACCCACCGTAAACACGTTTTTTGCTTTTTACCTCCTGAAGTTGTGAAGACACATTTTTTTTTAACACTCACTCGCTTCGCAGGCCACTTAGAATTTCTTCAAGGACTTACAGTGGTCCGCAGAACACCATTTGGGAACCTTGCACCATAGAGACATCCCCAATCCTTTCCCTTAGCAAAAGTATTCATGAACTTTTATATTTACGGAATTATTTTAGTTTATAATCTCCAAAATCTCTAATTTTACGAAAAGCTTCATTTTTCATTTTTTTCCCTTTTAATTATAATCTTTCATATTCAGAAAAAAATCAAATAACCGATAAAAGTTGCCATAAATATCCTACCTCCACCCCCCACTCCTAAACAAAGAGGCATGGCCGGAGCCATTTTAAACGAAAGTATTTCCCTGTAAAATACGTTTCCTCATTTATTTTTTCAAAGTGCGACAAATGGCCATACAATAGATTGCCACTACAAAAGCCCCAAGTGTTGGCCAATTTACTACAAGAGCACCTAATAGACAGCGAAAGTTACCCTCTATAAAGGGGACAGACGAATCAATAAACAAGACCATGCTAGTTGTCGAATCCATGGTCATAGTCCTATAGTGTACGTTTTCTGACCACTATACAACCTTAGACGACTTATTTAAAAATTTTTTCAAGGAAAAGATATTTAAAAAAATACAGCAGTTGATTAGTTGTGTACAAATACATAAAGGATATTTTTCGAAAAAATTGCATATTTCCTTATCAACTTTTATATCATGCAGTCATTATTACCATGCGAAGTGTTGATGGATATATAGTTATTGTTTGATGCCCATTAAGCCAATCGTTAATAACTAAATAATTTTTTACGATCTGAACCATTACTGTGCCCTAAAAATTTGAAAGATCAACAAAAAGAGAACCATAAATATATTCTACCATTGTTACTACGTATTCACTAGATATAAGCCAAAACTTATAAAATATTTTGAACGTACGTTGAAAGACACGTTCAATACATTGAATAACTATTTAGCGATAAACGCATTTGAAATTCAATACACTTACTATGAGTAAGGCCATGATAGCATTCTTGCAAGAAGAAAAAAAACTAGCATTGCATTTTTCGAACGAAATATCCTGTCGTCGTGGCAATTATCATTCTTCGAAGCATAAATGATAACCCTTTCGTATCACACGACCAGCAAAGATGTGACAGAGAAACTACATTTGAGCACTAAAAGGCGCAATGCGTAGATTAAATAATACGATTGAGAATATGTGCTTCTATATTTTGTAAAAAATATCCTTGGGGGTAAATATTTATTAGGTACAAAGTGTACCCCTGAGTAATGGTAACCGAAGGGTTAACCCTTTAACGAGCAGTGTGTCCGCTCCGGGAACGCCAAACTCTGACGTTTTGACTGTTGCCAGTCACGAAGAATAGATTGGATTTCTATAAAAATAGTTGCGGGTGACATAGCTCCACGAGAATCCTTTACCTTTTAGCACGTCATTTCCCGTAAAAAAATTGTCACGATAATTTTTAACGGCACTGACATCTGCCGAAAGATGGAAAACGCGAGAAAAGCTGGATAGATTGCCCAATGCTGAAAAAAGGGCAGCCGTTGCCATCGCTCCACTTAACTATCAGCAAGATGCACAGCCAGCTGTCGTCAAAAAAGGGTCTCTAGATCTGCGGCACGCGATGAACGTTTCGATCGCCCGCCATCTTGCTGGTAGTTAAGTCGAGCGATGGCAACGGCTGCCCTTTTTTCAGCATTGGGAAACGGTTGCGCCTCAAAGGGTTAAGGCGTTCAACCGCTAATCCGAAGGTTGCGGTGTCGGTTCTGACTTATCGCTGAAGACCAGTGTGCGCAAGCAAGTTAAATCTGTGGTTCCGAAAGTCTTATCGGCGGTTGTTTGAAGTTTTCGAGGGGTGCCAATATTCAGAAATTCCCTCCACTTCTGATGAGGATAAAAAATTGTGGAGGAAACTCCAGGAAGGACGAATGTTGCTCTAAACGATACAATCGATGACGTGAGCTCGGAAAGTTTGCTATCTAAACAACTCGTCAGAAGTTCAAAGTATCTGTCAGAGCAACTGTCCAAACCACTTAACTACGCTCAGAAAGGCTTTGCTAATTGGAGATGAAATATCGTGTTTAGTTTTATAAGATGAATATTTCTTTTTCATCCTCTTCCACCCATGGCCGAGTGGATAAAACACTGAACATGGTAGATAGCTGAAATGTGAATGTTCATCTTTCTGGTTGGTCTACCACGCGACTGTCGATCTAACTGTTTGGAGCTTGGTGAGTTTTTTTCCAGATGTAACGTAAATACCTGCCCCCCCCATGCCTTTTTTTTAAGTTTTGAAAAAAAACTGGTACAGGAACTCAAATCTGGACTGAATATACTAAAGCCTCGAAGATTAACTAGTTAATCAAATGACACTCACGAAGTCGATGGCACTTTTCACTTATAGAAAGTTTGATAAACAGTATGAATTTTTATAAAAATTAAAACCTTATACTAAAACTTTTCTTACGATTGGATCATCCATTGTTTTCTAAGATACATCAATATGCAAAATTTCATCTTAATTGGCGATTAAAAAATAATATAAAAATTGGCGACACATTTTGACCCAGTCGTGTAATGGGAGCTTAATAAGTGCGTGCAACAACCAGTGCTTTTAGGCGCTGTTAAAAAATAAACTGTTGTATTTCTGCCATACTTATACTTTTTGGAAGCTCTTAGATTTCAGTTCAGTTTTATGGAGACTAATGTACTAACACATGGAGCGTAGTTCAGAAATTTCTCAAAATAATAGTATTCGTGGGTTTGTACTTGCAGCTAAGTAGCTTGTTTATTTCGATGCTATGAATATACGGTGCGTATTGCAGGAAAAGCTCACTCAGTAAGTTTTCCTGCGGAATTTTTTTTAACTTTTTTTATGTAAAATGTGGCGTTTATTTTTGACTATATGAGAGTATTTTAGTTTTAAAAAAAGCGGTAGTGAAGTTGGACTATCAGTGGTATTTAACTTATGGGTCGTGAAGCCAATTGAGGATACCTTGTGGTTGTAAAGTGCATTATAAATTAATACAAATGAAACTTAATAGCAATAAAGTTTTTGAAATATATATGTATGTATTATTGATTTTAAAATGCAAAATTTCATTAAATGTCGAAACTTATCTCACCACAGACTATAAGAACACACATTTATTATTATTTTCGTTTCGTTTTTCACTAAGACTTTGTGTTACTGCGTTTCCTCAATGTCCCGGGTAGGGCCGCACTGTCGAAAAGTTTTGATACCGCCATGCGGTATCGAAAGTTTTGCGGTGGAGGCTTTTCATTTAACTGTCTATTATGAACAGAACAAAGAAAAGGGAAATATTTCATCTAACTGTTAAATTCAATCCGAAAAATTTGAGTATTATTCGCCTGAGCAGTATTGCAGTACATTTGCATGAAGAGAATAAAACTTTGAAACATGATGCTCTCCTATATCCGTACGTTTTCATTCTCTTCCACAGGCAAAGGCAATGGAAAGCTGTGGGAATTCATCCGAGATTTGCTCCTAGATCCAGCAACGAACCCGAGCCTAATTCGTTGGGAACGGCCGGAAGACGGCATCTTCAAGTTTGTGCAGTCAGATCGAGTGGCCAAAATGTGGGGCGACCGCAAGCAAAATCCCCGCATGACCTATGAGAAGCTTAGTCGCGCAATGCGGTAAGGGCAGTCCTTGCTTTTTCATTACTATTTCCTTCTGAATCTTTGATTGCTTTTGTTCTTTCTTTTCCTTTATGGTAACTTCACATTATTTTAAATTTGATTTAAGAGCTTTATTTGATTTAAATCGTATCATAAAATTCAGCTTAACGTGGTTAGTTATGTACATTTGGACTGGAGTAAAACATATGGACTGTTTCACGCGAAACCACCTGATTCCAACGCTTTTACTGCTAGTGTCTAAACAAATATGGTTAAATGGCACCCAACGCTGAAAAGAAAAAACAGCCGTTTTGCCATCACTCAATTTAACTACAGCATGCAAAGGCGGCTGTGCCAGAAAAGTTCTCTAGTACTCGATTGACGATTCTGTCGACCACCATGTTGCTGGTAGGTAAATCGAACTATGATAACGGCTGTATTTTTTTAGTGTTGGGTAGTATATCCAGTCTTTCTGATATATCGATTTGAAATAGTCGTGCTTCAAAGGATTAAGGCTTTGGTTATTAGAATTATATGTATGTTCGAGACAAGATTGCCAGACGTCGTATTTTTAATGCTACTTTAGTATTTTTCCCCCACATAAAATTCAGAATGTAATATTTATCATGATATTTTTTTAGAATGTAGTATATTTCTGGTATTTTTTAAATCATACAAAAAAGGGGGGGAGCTACTAAGTAGTGTTAAAAATACTATGTCTGGCAGCGTTGCATAGAGAGAAGTTTTATATTATATTTCAAGTAAAAAGGCAATAAATTGAAACACTTTTTATGCACTATATCTATACTTTTCCTCTTAAATCTTATTAAAGTTGGAGATAGGAAGAGTATCCCGTTCATAACAGCTGTTTTTTATATGTATCTTGTTTAAATATATCACAAACGTTAAAATTATTTGTTTTACTATTTATTATCTTAAATTTTACAAAATGTTGAAGTGTTCTGTAATATTAATCTTTTGTTAAACTGCTACTCCCGCAGAACAAAATTAAATATTTGTATTCGGTTAACAATCCGTTTACTATTAATATCAAGTTGAGAATCCTATATTTCTTTATTAGAAACTCTAAGGTTTTAATACATTAATTTACTTTAAAATTAAAATAAATGTTTTACCCTCCAAAAATGTGAAAGAATATTGTATGAGATTGCAGTTTATATTTAGTAGTTCTGGATTAGCAAAGTACGATTTCACATTACCCGTAAATAAAGCTCAGTACGATAGCATTTACGCTAAATAAACTAAAAATCTAAAGGTGTCGTGTTATATGCGGTATCATAAGCAATTGCAAAGACAAAAATTGCGCCTTTCACAATTGTAAATATATATATATATATATATATATATATATATATATATATATATTGTAGTCAATTTTGGCCGGTGCTTTATTTTTTTAACGACCGATCAATAATTTAACAATAGTTAAATTGATTAATTAGTAACTCTGAATTAAGAATGATGATTTTTATGCGCCAGTAGAAAGATTTCAACTTAAACTATTACAAAATTGTTTCTTTCAGTAATAAGGATATATGTAAAGTTATTACAACCTAGCTTCTGTGCATTGGTTTAACTAGAGTTCTCCCCATTTTGACAACATTTAAACCATTTAAATTTAAGCATTTATGATATAAAAGTACTGCTAACATTATCCTTAACTTAAAAAGTAACTATAAAAAAAATCCTATTGCAAGAACCTTCAATTACAAATAATCAGAGTTATTTTTAAAAACCAGATTTAATTGAAACTGCAGTAATATACAGATAGCAACATTCATAATTCTTAATTAAGATAGTTTCAAAAGCTGCATAACTAAATTTGTACATTCTGAGTAAATGAATGACCACAAATGAAGGCCGGATTTTAAATGTTTATGCTTTCGAAACTAATATATTAAATAAGTGATAGACGAAATTCTGTAAAAACATACCTTCTTTTTCCCCACGTACAAATGTTTGTTGTGTGACCCTTTCGTTACACGGCAAACATTCACGGTCAGTCTACCTGCACATTTGGTCGTATTTCACTGTCAATGGTTCCTATAATGCTACATAAATGCTGTTTATGAACCAACGATACCGAAAAATTTCGAGAAATTGAAAAACACACCCGTGCAGCTTTAGGAACCATCTAGAGTGTGATACTACAAAGCACCTGGAACGCGAACTTGATTAAAAATATTTTTTCTTTGATTTCTTCTATTACTTTTTTCCTAATGCAGCTTGCACAAAACACATTAATACGTGTAATAGCAGGGTTTCTACAGACCTGGAAAGTCAGGGAATATCAGGGAAAGTCTGGGAAATGAGTTTTGGTCAGGGAATGTCAGGGATTTTGGAAAAAGTCAGGGAAATTAGCAGAAATTGAAGAAAGGTCAGGGAAATGCAAGAAAAATTGAATTTTGTGGCAAAATTAAGAAAATACTTGCTGTTTGAACCTAAGTATAGAAATTGTTTTATTTTCATTTTCTCATTTAACCTTATAAATAATTTTAAAATGTGTCCTTTATGAACATATCTTGTGCAGTTGAAATATGCTTAATTTTATCCAAAATTATTATCAAACATGGTTTTTGTTAGAATCCAGTGATGTCAAATAAGTTTATTGTATATATTAATTTTATTATTATTATTATTATTGTTGTTATTTATAAAAAAAGGGGCGAAATATATAAAAATTTATTAATTAAAGGATGTAATGTTAAAAATAGAAACGCTAAATTCGGGAAAGCATGCTAGATAAAGTCGGGGAAGAGCGTGATAAATGTCAGGAAAAATCAGGGAAGCAAAAGATGTGAAATCTGTAGAAACCCTGAATAGTTTCAAAAATATATTTAAGACTTGGTCATTCATTTTAACTAACCTTATATATTAAGTCCTACAATATTTCAATACATTTTTTCTCCAAATTACGTTCTCAACTAGTTTTTAAAAATTGTGAGATCGTTTCTACGGGAGTAGTAGTCAAAATGCATAATGAAATCCTTGCACTTTTTTCCTCCCTCTCTCATTGCACTAACCTGTATATGTGTTCGTCGAACATTTTGTTTTTTCCCACTCCTAGCACATACTATAACAACGGATATCTGTCACCCGTGCCGAAGACGGATGGACTGCCCAAAAAACTCATCTACAAATTCGGCCCCAGAGCCACTGGATGGCTGAGAAAAAGGGCGTGAAATTCGCACTCAAAATGGAGCTTTTATAACTTTTTTTGGTGATTGGTTCTTTCTACTAATTCTCTCCTATCCAAACTAATCAATGTTTTTCCTTTTTTTTACGGCTTTGCCACGAAGCAATATAGATTGGGCAATACGATTATCATTGGTTTTAAGAAACCAATTAAAATTTTCGGACCAATTCAATAATAATAATCATAACGATAATGATTTTTCAAATGTTTACACTAAATTTTTCGGCAAAAGTGTGGGACGCATACGTAATTCTAATTATGTTGACACCTCGTTTTAGATTAGTAACAGTAAAAAATTGTAGCACATGTAAGAATAACCCCTTTTTTTACTGTATTTTATTTGCACGTAAAAATCCAAGGATGTCATGAGTATTGAGAAAGCGTTTCATTTGAATGCATGTCAAATGTATATCTTAAATATTTGACAGTTTACATTTTCAGGATAATACTGCAAAATTTACGCTGTGATCGTTTTGAATTTATCAGAAACAAAATGCGCTTGTTACTAATGAGGTTATGTAACATGTTAACTTTAGAAGTGATTCACTCAAGGGATTATCAAAGAAAGTAGCTTATAGGCAATTTATCTGAACTATTTCAATACCCCATTCTGTGTGATGCATCACATCATTAATCTCATTTCATTACTAGAAATAGTGAGCTTTTAAAATCCAGAAGTGAATTTGACGTAAAATAAGATTTTTCAAGACATCCTTTAGTCAAACAATGTAACAATATTTCATTGCAGATTTAGAAAAAATAACGTAAGTTACATCTTTTGAAATAATCTAATTATATCAATTCCGATTTATTGACTTATTTGTTTTCCACATGATTTATATTATTCATATTCGAAATAAAAGAAAAATCGTGATATAAAATGTTTAAAACGACTTAAAACACATCATTCTTAAAATGCCACATTTATGAGAGTACTAGGATTAATTTTAACTAGGGCTATGAAGAAAATTCCTAGCAGTTGTTGCTGAAAGGTAAAGTTTAAACCTTTAAAAAAGTATTTTTAGTTTAAAAATCTGTGAATTTGTTAATACAAAATCGAGCAATAAAATTAAAAGCTCTCTAGAAATCAATGCACAGTATGTAAATTTACTTAAATTACTGCATATAATATTAAATTGGCACTATTAGATACTATAACTGACAGATAGATAACTTTATTTAAAGAATTAACTAATTATTTTACGGTAGATTTAAACAGCTGAGAACAATGGAAAACTATCAATGATAAATAAGCTTTTTATTTCCGACTTTTCCTACCAATCTATCTTGTGCCGTGGCTAATTCTAATATCCATGATATATTATTTTATATTGGTTGTGGTCTTGCATGTAAACTGTCCTGATGACTTGATGCTTCTAACACCGGTTGCAAAAACTCTGTTGAGGAGAATTTTTAAGCACTCTTTTTAATTTTTCGATAGACTTGTAAAGAATTTCCACGAAATAATTGTTTGTGGGAGTTAAGCATAACATGCATTAACGGTTTATTACAGGAAGATTGGGTAAAAATAAATTCAATACTTTTAAATTCTAAAGCTTTTATTTTGTTACTAAGCACACTTTTTTCTAAGAAAAAGTTTTAGCACATTAGTAAAAAGCTTGATAATATTTATGATATTTTTCTAATATGCAAGATAAAAAGTTTCGATTATTGAGCTCTGAAAGTTTTGTTAATAAGTAGCAGTCAAATGAAAACGGTACTGAAGGGAAAAAAAATAAATAAACTATTAATTATTCCAAAAGTAATCGCCGTAACTATTAATACATTTATCCCACTACGAAACAAGATGGTCAGTGCCTTCATGAAAAATGCTTACATTTGCCTATGGAACCAGATGATAGTACCCAGTCGTTCACCTTTTTTTTCGAAGCAAGCAAATGGCAACGAACGTCCATAAGTATGGAAGTCGCATGGAGAGAGATCTGGACTGTGTGGAAGATGTGCAAGGGCAAACTGGGCAAAAAAAAAAAAAAAAAAAAAAGTTGGGGAGGGATTCTTATGCAACAGAATGAAGCCCTCTACTCAAACACGCTCGCACGTGACATAATGTGTTCACCTCACCATACACACAGCAAACATTCGGACATGAATTTCAGTTTCTGGCACTCCTGCTGCTTTCAAAAATCGCGCTACACCTCGCTGTTATTCCTTCCCGGCCTCCATACCGGATGTGCATGTGGTGAATGTTCGGTCTGTTAAATCGTGATTTCTAATAGAGAGCTCTTCTACACAAACACCAGCTTGCATTACGTACTCGCTCTATATGCCGGTTATATAGTCAATTCCGTTTTTATTTGACTGCCCCTTATATATTGCAAACAAATTACTAAAAGAATCGAGATTTCTTTTATAAAGATAAACTTACACGGTTGCGATTAACAAGAAAACTTTTTATATTACCATCTGATTAAATCATTCCAGTATAATTTTAATAACTAATGATCTGCCCACTGTTTCAAACGCGCAGCGAGACAAAAGTAATTATTAAATAAATACTTTAAATCGATGAACGGAAAGTCTATTTAATTAAATGGTAATTTTCGCTTTGACATTAACTTTACTATTGGCCGAACAGTTACTTTCGCAGCCAGAATTGAGCATTGAAAATTAAGTTGGCAATGCGCAACTTTGATCAAACTCGCCAAAAGCTTGCCCAACTATCTGCCCAAAATCTGTGTTCGTGTGTGTTTTATATATTGAATAATGTAAGTACTAGCAAAAAAATTATCTCTCTTAAAATAACCGCTTTTGAAACGTACCTTCCTAATCGTATGTCCTCTAAATCGATACTTTTCATAAACAAATCCTCAGTAATAAATTATGTTCTTTGGATTGCTGCCAGCAAGAAAAAATCTAAAGCCCAGCGTCTATCAAAGCTGAGGAGAAGCTGAATGCTTTAAGGCTTTCGCTTTTAGTAATATTTCAGTGGCGTATCGATTAGTAAGCTGAGCAGCGTGCAGTGCTTTACACCATTGAATTAACTACGCAAATACAGAATGGTTATAATTAAAGTTCCACTTTAAAACGGTCAGAAAAGGAAAAGGAAAACTACTGAACCAAATATTATCAAACTTGGTAATCGTGGAAAGGTGGTCCTGGGAATTTACTACACCCGGAAAAAAAGTTCAAACATTCACCACCAAGGGTAAAAAGGCGCTGTATGTAATACTGGTAAACGAAATAATACATGAAGACATTAGGTAAAATATTCGTAATCGTTTTTGAAATGTGTTAAAAAGCATGAGCATGTTCAACGTCACGTCCACCATTGTCTGAAAGCAATTTTAATCATATTACGGCATTCAAAACAGCAGCTCTTAGCATATCAGAAAGAATGTTACGGACATGTCGGTGCATCGCACCTTCCAATTCGTCCAAATTACTTAGATTATCACCATAAACAGTGCTTTTGAGATCATCCCACATCCAGTTTCGTTTTAGAAACGATTAGAAACATTTTAAACCGATGTCTTCATGTCTTGTTTCGTTTACCAATATTGCATGCAGCGCCATTTTCCCCCCTGGTGGTGAGCGGATTATAAATTCCCATGACCTCCTTTACACGATTACCAAGTTTGATAACATTTGGTCCAGTAATTTTTCCTTTTCTGACCGTTTCAAAGTGAAACTTTAATTATAACCACCCTGTAGTTTAAACTTGGCACCGCTAAGCTTCTTGAACTCAGTTTTGGTGGACCCCAGACTTAGGCATGTTTTGTCTTACCTTTCTTTTTACTTAACTGAATACCTTTCGAATTTCAGGTATTACTACAAGAGCCAAGTGCTTTTGCCTGTCTTTGGAAGGAGATTGGTATATAAATTCGGACCTAACGCAACAGGCTGGAGGCACGGCCCTGGCTACCACTGAAAAATGAATCATCTCACTTTTGTACAGTCACTTCTCAAAAGACACAAACCATCGACGGCTGTGCGTGTGCTACTCTTATCAATGTGTGTACAAGGCCGATTCGGAACTGTTTGTTGTTGAAAACGAAGTTGCTCACTCCATGATTTTTTTCAGACGTCTCATTGAAAATAATAATAATAAATAAAATTGTTTTAGAAAACGTCTTTGTTGCGAATATTACGTTCGTGCGTGAAACCAAGTCGCTGGGGTCGAAAACTGTGTCCTCCTCCCGTATCTACTATTGGTACTGTGTATTTTGTGAGTCTTAAACATAATTTGTGTAGAAGAATCACTATCAGTGCAAGATTTACTCGTAATGGTTTTGTGTTGTATGTGTTTCTTTTTTTTCTGCATTAGAGAGAAAATGAAGACACGGTTGTTTAATTTACAAGAACTTCACTTCTGAGTAATATTTTTCTCATAAATTTTCCCAAACGAAAATTTCTGTTGTTGTGTTTGTGTCCAATGTCAAATTTTCTTTACATATACATTTATATATTTCTCACGTTGGGGCTTTCTGTATAAAGTGTTTAACAGATCATTTATTTATGTGTTATAATTTGTAAAATTTATTTTTTAAGTAAAAATCATATCAATCGGCAGTTTTTGATTAAGCATTCAAAACTCAATTTCAGTATTTTGATGTAGATAATCCATATTCGAAAATTCTTCGGAAAACATTTTATAAACCATCTTCATGCTTTTTTAGAGTTTACTTTTTTTTCAATGCTACTTTTACTGCACTTTTAAAACTTTATCAACAAGATTTTAGTATTTTCATTAGCAGAAAAGTTAAGAATGTATTCTGAAAATATTTTATAATATGTATTAAAAATTTTTCACATATCTTGTTGAATGTTGATAAAATTTATTTTTTAAATGTTTATACTTTTATAGCCTTTCTATTGTTACAAAAGAGTGTTTATATATGAATGTATTGAATGTATTGTATATTGTAAAAAGTTGTTTAATAAATGAGATTTTATATGTATGTTCATAAAAAAGTATTAAAGAAATCAGCAGGAAAATAGTAGAGAGTATTTTTTGCACAGGCATGACAAAAGTCTGTAGATTTCGTGTTCATATACATTCTTGTAAATAAAATTATAGAGTTTATAAGAAGTTTATTTTATAACTAGTTTACGTTATAATGTGAGAAAATATGAGATTCTTTTAAACATTACTCTAATTATTTTCGAATTCCTTTAGTTAAAAATCACAATAGATTTTATGCTTTACTAATGTTTTCATTAATATAAAATATAAATATTTGATTTTGATATGTATTTTCATGAAGTGTATTGCTTTTGTCTAGACTATACTTACGATTATCAGGTAGGGGAATTCATTTATTTTTATGCAGCATTATGTTTAATTAGAATAAGAAATAACTGTAGATTTTACAAAAAGTAAGTAATTTATAGAAATATCGGTAGTTTTGGGGGGTAAATGTTTCCACCTGAATGAGAAATTAATTTTTTTTAAATATGTATATTAAATTTCATTTAAAATCTTTTAGTGGCCAAATAAATCTCTTTGAAGTAATAGTTTATATGAGAACTGTGGTCTATGTTCTCACCTCATATATAACCATTGTTCAAATACTCCGTTGATCGTCTTTTTCATACTTATTATTCGTTTGTATTACGTGCTATTATTTATTCCAGGAGCCGATAGTAAAACTTGTGGAATTACTTTTTTGACGAAACTTAGTAACACGGAAACAATATTTGTTAAACAATAATGAAGTACTTTGCAATTTTTCCAAGTACCAAACAAACAATATAAAGAAAGCAAAAAATTCATTTAAAAGCATTAATTAATAAAAATCTCAAAGTAATTTCACAATAACGCAGCATTAAATTCATCTGACGAGATTTCCCGTACTACCTGTTAATTGAAAGCCTGTTTGTCAGGAAAAGTATTTGATGTAACAAGACTGGATTTTTTTTTTTTCTTTCATACTGATATAAAGAGCTCTCTAAAATAAGAATTTTAATACACTTGATAATAAGGATTAAGACAATTTGCAAATTAAAGATTTAAAAATTATATTATTTTTTTTACTCTGCAGATATATGTGTAAAATGCATTGCTCTTGCTTATAAATCTAAATTTTGGAATGATACATTTATGATATAAGTAAAACTTTAGAATTTATACATCTTGAAAAATACATTAATAATGAACTCGATTAAATATCACAAGCGTTGAAAACTCTGCCATATAAATTCATTGGCGATGAATTTATATTCATATTCCATTCAAAGTTGCGTGAATATAATAACGATTAAAATAAAATAAATAGATTACTTAAAAAAAACTGAGTAAGTGACATTACGAAATGTAAATAATGAACAAAATCCATCTGAAAAAAAAATTGTTTTGATAATCGGACATGACATTAAAACTTTTTATTCAGAGATGCTTTTATTATCTTAACCAGTATCACTCTGTTAACTACCTTTCTGTATATATTTCACATACTAGTGCACATATCAACATATATTGAAATTTAAAAATAGCTGCCGGTAGAGAACAAAATAATGGATGTCAATTTGACGTTTCCATTATTTTGTCCATTATTGGTAGGTGTAAGTATATCTTGCATATTCCATTTTTTGTGATAATGATTAATGTTCAAAAAAGTCTCATGCTATTGAGTGCCTTATTGTACATAAAATTAATTTTTATTTTTAAGAATAAGTATAAAGAGCATTATATGAGACTACAAATAATAGTATAGATAGCTTCTGAGCAAATGTTTCAATCAAAAGTTTTATTTTTGAAAGTTTATATTTTTTATGTTAAATATAGTTTATTTCTTGTATTTTTTATTCGTGTTTGTTTAAGATATTTTTTATTCCTTCTCCAGTTTTGTAATTAGAATTTTCCAAACTAGGAAATTCATATATTTCCTCAAGATATAAAAACAACAGAAGTTGTATGTCTGGTAAGAAAAAAAAATTCCTACAGCTAGTGCCGCTCAAATACTGTAGTGTACTGTGGAATACGTACCCTAGTCGAAAATAATAATCATCTTAATTTGCATTCAAACTTTGGCTGAAATCACACTTCTTTGTGCTAATTTCACTTCCGAATGACGCCCTTGGCTTACCCATTCTTATATTTAATCAATTACATTTTTCATGTAACTTATGTTTTATTTGTAATAGTATGTGTATCATCCGTTTCCATATTTCTCTTAACCATTCTTTTTTTTTTCACTGTTGCACTTTTGATTAAGAGTATTGTTAAGTAATTTAGAAAAGTATAACTTTCTTGTTAGCATTCTATCTGAAATGCTAATAATTATTTGTTTACATGAAATGATACTCCGCTATTTCATAGCCTGTGAAATTTGCGTTTTGAATCGGATAAATAACGTACTGGAATATTTGATTTATTTTGCGATATAAACTTAAACTTACATTTGCAGCGACTGTCGTTTCCGTGAACAAATATATGCTGATTTTGAATTCAATCCAGCAGCAAAAACTTCAATTTTTGTTCAGTTTCATGTGCTGGTAAAAGTTTTGGAAATGTTGATCTTAGGATTTCTAGACAGAAGACAAAATTAGCCGCTGCAATTCAATCAATGGAGATTTAAAAATTCATTTCTTTAAAGGCTGCGTGGTTTTCATTTTGTCATATAAGTAATTTCATCGATTTTTGACTAGCGATATGGTTCCAACTTAATTTTCTGTCATTGGTTCTTTGAAATTATTTGAGAAAACAGCATCTTAATATTAATGTATCGCTAGTCACAAAATGAATGCCTTTAAGTGTTTGGGTGCTTCAGATCTTTTATCATTTTACTACGCGGTAAGTCTTAAAATAATATTAATGTAACCATTGACAGTTTCAGTAAATTTTCAAAGGGGGTGGAAGAGGCAATAAGTATGGCAGACCATTTCACCTAATATGGGTCTCACTTTTTTTTAATAATTCAGTTTTAATCTTGAAATCAGGTTTAACCCGTTCGTTTTTATTATTTGTGTGAAAAGCAAGCAAGACTCTCCTTCTATTACCAGTATTGCTTCCTAGTTTGGGTCTTGCTCCACTGAAGGCCCAGTTTTGTGCTTGTGCAACGCAGATTTCTGCAGGAGAACTCAAAAGACCCAAGTTGGGAAAGAATGCTGATCAAAACGGCGAGTCTTCCCTGCTACGCCGTTTCACTGATGAGAACGAACAGGTTAAATCTGGGTTCAGTGGTAAGTTAAATTCCCCTAACATCTCGATAGATTTTTATGCCCATAAGCTCAAATAGGCGCCCGTCTACTTTCTATTCATCTTTGGACATAATACTTGTTAATTTGAAATAGGCATTACTGCAATATTTAAACAAGCATGCATTTATAGAAGGATTATCATTTCATGGGACAACAGCGAGGTCCAAATTACTTCTTAGAGTCTTCCTTTGTGTTACCAAACAACTGATTTTGGATCATCTGCCGTAGTCGGGCTTTCGCGGAGAGGTGCATCGTACAGGGCATGATTTTCAAGTCGGAACGAACTCTGTTTACTTTTTTTAAGTTTATTGGCAAACAAGGTCTCATATGTAAATAGATATCATGGCTATTTTTTTCTTTACTGTAAAGTTATATTTCTTATATTTTACTTCTTGAATAAAATATAATCTTAAATTGACTGTCGAGACTCATTATTTTATGTATCGACATCATTTACCACTAATCAGTATAAAGCAGACTGGAAAAAAGAAACACTTTTTTCTTTTTTAGTTGAAGCAATGTTCCACCAACATTCAATAAAAATCAGTGAAGCAGAATCAAAAGCAACTCAAATATTTTTCAGCTGAAAGAAAGATGTCCCGTGGAAAACGTGTACATCTTATTTTAGAGAAAGTAAAGACCAAAAACCTCAAAAATATCTCCTTTTAATAAAGTATTTAAAACATTATCAACTTTATTATTATTTATTCTTGAAGAAAATGAGTCTCTAAACTCATTTCATATTTTTTCCTACTAAACAATCCTCTCAATTCATAAATGACTAATTCAATCACAGGAAATAGTCCAGGCAAATTAGACCAAAAAACAGCAAATGGGGGGAAAAAATTATATATTTTTGAAACTTGGGGAAAACACTAATTGGGTATGTAGTTGTATGAAACAGAAAAGTTCCCCCCTCTCAGGGTGCCGCGTCCCCCCTTTGGCCCGCCCAAAAGGTCACTTTTTTAGATTTTCACTTCTATCTCATAAACCGATCGTCTTAGCAAAAGAATGTTAATTACAAAATGAAATCTGATAAAATTTCCTACAAGATTGTAATTGGTTATTTTTTTCTATATGCAATAGCTTTCGAGATATGTTTTAGACAAAATCGCAAATTTTTGGAAAACTCTTTCTTTTTATCCCGATTTTTAACCAATTTTGTCTCTTAACTCTTCAACGCTCAGTTTTACAGCAATTGTTTTCTTGACAAAGTTGTAGAGTATTCAGTTACCTTTAAAGTGAGTTATTATTTGTAACTTTATCTTTAAATGATCAAAAGTTAATTGCAATTTGAAATTTTCAATAAATTTAGCAAATTTGAATGAAAACTACATTGCGCGTCAAAGTATGACAAAATCTAGGAAAAAAATTATAAAGTTTTGGAACTTTGGGAAAACATTGATTAAGGATGTAGTTGTATGAAACAGAAAATTCCCCACCTCGGGGGCGCCACGTCTACCCTTTATCCCCCCCTAAAAAAAGGTCCTTTTTGGGGATTTTCACTTTTATCACGAAAACCGCACGTCTTAGCAAAAAATTGTCAGTTACAAAATGAAAGCTGAGGAAGTTTCCTACAAGATTGTTGCGGGTTATTTTTTTCTAGATGCAAAAGCTTTCAAGATATACGTCTTCGAAAAAATCGCAATTTTTTATAAAACGCTTCTTTTTACCACTATTTCCCACTAACTTTGCCTCATAGCTCTTCAACCATCAGTTTGACAGGAATGGGTTTAAAGCAAAGTTTTAAAGTATTCAATTACCTTTAAATTTAATTTTTATATGTAATTGTATTTTTAAATGATCAAAAGTTACAGCAATTTAAAATTTTCAATACATTTTAGGGAATTCGAATGAAAAGTGCATTGTGCGTCAGAGTGCAAGAAAAAGCTAGGAAAAAGCTTATAAACGTTTGAAACTTGGGGAAAACACTGGTTGGTTTTGTAATTGTATGAAACAGTCTCTAGGGGTGCCGCTTCCCCCCTGTTAGCCCCCTCTTCCTCAAAGTTCCCTTTTTAGATTTTCATTTTTATCTCAAAATTGGTGCTTCTTAGCTAAAGCATGCCAATTACAAAATGAAAGCTGATAAAATTTCCTAGAAGATTATAAATTTTATTTTTTTATGTATCGAATTATTTATTATTCGATATCTTTATTATTAGTATTTTTTTCATTATCGAATAGCTTCGAGATATGTTTTAGAAAATCTCGCAAATTTATGGAAAACGCTTTTTTTCATCCCATATTTCGACTAACTTTCCTTCTAGCTGCTGATTCTTCAGAGAATCGAACAGTCTCAATTCATCGCTCAAAGAATCGAACAGTCGAATTATCAAAATTTGTAATCTCCTTTTTTCAAAAAATTCCCCTCTCTTCTGTTACATTTTCCTTATCTTTAAATCATTCTTCAAAAGACGGCCAAGTGAAATGAGCGGGGATAACAAAGAACAATTTGGAACCCAGAAACTGGGGGTGGAGAGAACTGAACTCATCGCTCTCTCTAGTTTATATGAAACGAAAACCAGCTCCAGAAACAATATTATTACTAATTTCATGAGGCTACATTCAAACTTGCGGAAAGAAATGTATGTGTGTGAAGGCCAATTTGCGCTGTACAGCAATATGCAGGAATACTATAAGGATACATTTTTATAAAAATAAAATTGTTCCATAGGTTTGTTGCACTATTATTGTACTGATGTTGCACACAAGAGAAAGTAAGTGTGTTATAATTATGTAGTAATTTTTTATTAATTTTTCTGACATTATTAATTCTGATGATGAATAATCACTGAAATGCAAATGTCAAAGTACATAATATTGAACAGATGTATTGCATTACAGAATTATATTGATGTATAAGGTACCGATGAAATGTGGCAGCCCAAAATTATTTCGTCACCAGAATTACAACCACTGTTTGAGTACTTTTAAATGAAAGAGTATCTTTCTTTTCTCCTAAAGTTTCACAAATTCTATTTTGCTTAGTGAGCACACTCTGAAGGAAATGAAAAAAAGAAAGAAAGACAGTAAACCAGGGGCGTAGTCAAGGGGGGGGGATTAGGGGGTCATAACCCGCCCATGAGGAATTTTTTGCCATACAAAATGTATATTCTTCACTACATTGTCACACCCACGTATACATATATATGAGTTGTAGTAGTCGTAACCCCCCCCATGAAAAATTTCTGGCTACGCCCCTGCAGTATACATTATAATTATACAATAGACAATCTTGAAATTTCAAAGTACTGGTTGTAAGTAATCGATATCATACATGCCCTAAGATTTACCTAAAATACATCGTATAAGAAAAGCAATGAATGCTGCTCAATCTGGATTTTTGATAGTGGATCTGGCTAAGAGTTTAATAAGCTAATTTTTCTTCCTAGATTTTTATAGGTCGCGGTATCTCTTTCCAATTTGAAATTGACAGTCAAACATGAAATATGAGGCTTTTTTACTTACTGTTAGATTTTCTTAATGCATTCTTTAAAAACGAACACCCCAAAAAAAAATCTACTTTTAATGCTATTGAAAGCAATATTAAATAAACTTACCACGACAATAAATATTGTATGTTGTAATGAAGACGTACTTTCTAAAAAACAATTCTTAAGTAACTTGCATTAACATGAGAATGACAAAGTGACTCTGAGTGAAAAAATGGTTTCATTTTTTTATCAAACTACCCTTGTTGAACACGCAGAAAATATTACATTTAGTGACCATTAAAAGTAATTTTTTCAAAGTCTGTCATAAAACTTGTATAATTTTATTTTAATGAGAAATATAAATGAAAAGAAAAAAGAATTCCCAACATAAAACTCAAACTACAGAGTTTCTTACCCGGCATCTTTGAAACGTGCATTGATTTGCCTGTAAAATTGTTTCTCCTTCTATATAGTAAATAAGCTAGGAAGCACTGCTACCTAGCTTTTGTTTTTGTTCATGATGACTTAGGTGACAAATAGCTTGGAAAATCGAAATGCAGACGTTATGAAAAATATTTTTAATTAAAACTTAAATTTTCAAAAACTAACTGACAATAAAGTTTTAGATGCCTAAATGAGTAAAATTCTTTTCAATATTATTCGATCTAACGTAGCTTACGAGTGTTGTTTTTTTTTTTTTTCTGGTAAAATGGTTCCTGTTGTTATGTTTTTCAAACACACGCACTGCATTTTTTTAAAGTATGCCTAATGCAGTTAAAACTGTTCTAAGCCGGCCGATTTATATTTTTGTGAAATCAGTTGATCGTTGCTTACAGACACACCCAGACTACGGAATAGGACCAGAGACCAGGAAATATTCTCGTTACAAGACAGATTTTCCGCTATCAGAGGGCTCATTTTAAGCATATTTTACTGTATATACTTTTTACACGTTCATACAATTAAATTGAATTTGCATAATACAATACAAAATAATTTATTTTAGAAAATTTCAACATTTCAATTTAAAGCGTGTCCCGATTAAGATAATAATAATAATTTCATAAATCAACTTCACATTTTATATGCAGCAAAACCTGACTTCAGTGAAATGAAAAGGGAAAGAAGTACAATTTTTTTGGTTGTTGTTAATCATAGGTATCCGTTTAATGCATGTATACTCTGCACTTATATATTCACACGTACACGGTATTCGGTAGTCAAAGTGTTGCCGAGACTTTCATATTAAAGCCGAATAGTCCATATACATTCGCACGTGCACTTCATTCGGTAGTCGAAGTGTTGCCGAGTCTTTCATATACTAAATCCTTATTATAAATTGACACGTACACAGAATTTCCTGGCCGAAGTGTTTCCGAATATTTCATACTAAAACCTAATCCTTAATACGCATTCATGGGTACACGGCATTCCGTAGTCGAAGCGCTATAGAATATTCCATTCTAAAGACTGACTCTGGCTACTGGACAAGTCTGAAAAAGAGCTAATTTTATTGTTCATATAAGTGTTTTAATATTTCGCCAAAATAAAGGTAAATTAGCTGCTACCGGTCAGGAGAGAAACGTTACTCCATTATTTGGTTATACTAATCAGGTTAAGATCCGAATCATGGCGTAAGATATCTCCATTAGAAAGGTTACAGCTATATTAGAAACAGTTTTATAATTAAATTTTGAGCCACTTCTGTTGACAGTGTAAATGAAATGAATCAAAATAAAAACGTGAATAATCATAAACATCTGGAACTGTTGCTGTTTTGTTAAACAAGAATAACTAAGCCATACAAATCAAATAAAGTAAATAAAAAACTTTGTAAAAAACACACATAAGATGTTATAGGTAAGTGGATACGCACGTTTCAACCAAAAATTTTTTTGGCCTTCTTCAGTCCAAGCCCTACGTTGCAAGCAACACAGGGAACTGAAAAGAGAAAAACAAGCAAGATGTTGCCACAAGGGGCAAAGAAAAGTCGAACAAAACCACGGAGAGGGGAGAAAAAAAATATATATATATAAATAAAAAAAGGGGGGGGAAGGAAGGAAGCACAAAAATACAGAAATAAAAAAGGAATAAATAAATAATAAAAAAGGAACACACGAATACACACACACACACACACACAAAAAGAGAAAACAGAACAAAACAAAACAAAACAAACAGAACACAATATATATTTTTTTTTATATAAATTAAAAACCACGAACAGGACAGCACAAAAAATATATAAATCTTATTTTTTTTTAAATATACATATATATATATATATATATATATATATATATATATATATATATATATATATATATATATATATATATATATAATATATAATATCTTACTTACGTAAAGTGAAATCCCAAGATAATCCAATGATAAAGTGAAAAAAATATAAAAAAATAAAAAAGTAGATAGCACATGGTGCCAATTAACGAGCTTATTCCGGATAAGTGTTTAAATATAGCCTTTTAAGGCAATGAAAGAGTGGAAAAATTGAATATAAAGCGCCAAATTAGAACTGGTGTGCTTTTAAGCCTAATCACATGTAATCAAAATAAACGTAAAGGAAGACAGTAACACACGTACACACACAATAAATAAATAAATAAATAAATAAAAAAGGAGGGGAGTAGACGAAGAAAGTGAAAAGAAACTTACAACAGCAGCTTCCAAGCAGAATGAACGAAAGGAACGGAAGAACCATCGTTCTTCCGTTCTCATCGTTCTTTTGTGCTGTCCTGTTCGTGGTTTTTAATTTATAAAAAAAAAAATTATTGTGTTCTGTTTGTTTTGTTTTGTTTTGTTCTGTTTTCTCTTTTTGTGTGTGTGTGTTTGTATTCGTGTGTTCCTTTTTTATTATTTATTTATTCCTTTTTTATTTCTGTATTTTTGTGCTTCCTTCCTTTCCCCCTTTTTTTTATTTATATTTTTTTTTCTCCCCTCTCCGTGGTTTTGTTCGACTTTTCTTTGCCCCTTGTGGCAACATCTTGCTTGTTTTTCTCTTTTCAGTTCCCTGTGTTGCTTGCAACGTAGGGCTTGGACTGAAGAAGGCCAAAACAATTTTTGGTTGAAACGTGCGTATCCACTTACCTATAACATCTTATGTGTGTTTTTTACAAAGTTTTTTATTTACTTTATTGTTTAACACCAGTATTTTGAGTGTTTTTTCCATACAAATCAAATATTTGCGAACGGAGAGAGCCGCAGCTGTGTAAGTGAGGTAAGGGTAACAGTTTTGTAAATCAAATAATTAGTACGTAATGATATTTGGTTCACACGTACAACATAAACTGTCGCGTAAATACCTAAAAATGTTCGAAATGCGCAATGATTCTACTTTGCACATTCACATTTAGGAATCTGATTTTCGGTGATCGGTAATTTTCACCATACCTGACTTTGTAGTTGACATCTGTCCGCTTTAAGATCCTTATGGTTCTAACATGACGGTGCCCCTGCACACCTAGCAACTGAAGAGCGAAGCTTTCTGAAAGATTGTTTTGGAAAACAAATTATCGGGTATGATGGTAGTGTTAAATGGCCTCCATGATCTTCGGACCTTAATCCGTTGGATTTCTTCCTGTGGGGTTACGAATGGAGATCAGGCTTATGCAACTCCACATACAATTCTTCTGGATCTACGTTTTCGTATTACAGATGCTTGCTTGCAATAGTGATACCTTTCATGCTGAGAAACGTGCTTGCAGAATTACTCTCACGAATACAAATGTGTATCGTGAGCAATGGCGAATTATCCGAACATACTTAGCATTAACTTGTAATCACTTTGTGACAATTTGCCTTCGCAGTATTTTTTTCGTTTTGTTTTGTTATCAAACTCTATTGACGTACATACTTTATGCAATAAATTGTGAGTATTTCTTTATACATATGGCTATTTCTTTCAAACATTTACACGAAACGGCGTGTATCTATTTCAGACTTTTTGGGAATACAGGCGACTATTTATCTTATCCGTGCGAAGCAAATGTCGTTTCGTACTAATAAGTTGATGCTCTAAAACTTTCTAATTGGAAATTTAGCTCTTTCTCTTTTCATTTTCGATTTGCGATGCCTATCTTCCAAATTTCGCCACTAGGGGCGCTGCTGTTGTTTGCATCAGGTCGAACGTGTTTATTATATAGTTACCTCACTTGCATAGCTATTTGTTCGCAAGTATTTTTCTGGTTAAAGGGACTTTCCTATGCACCCTCAAGTACACCGAAGAGCCATTACATTTTGACCACCCTCCATTTACAACAATCAGCTCGCCCAAGAGCACTGACCAAGATTAGAACTTGATTAATCTAGTTTCCAGTTCACCTCCACTTTTGGGGGATCTTGTAGTAAATATTTACAACTTTTTTTCAGCTCTTATAGCTCTGTTTTCTTTTGCTACATAGTTTGTGACAAGACTTAATGCCTATGTCTCCATTATTATTCTTGGTTCCGGGATTTTTTTTAATGCTATTTCTGTTCTATTGCTTACTCTCGATATATGGATTAATGGGATATCCATATTACGTAAGTTTGTTTTCAATTACTTTTATATTACATATACATATATAATTAATAAGTAAAACACAAAGAATATTACTGCAAAAAGGACATACCCCGTAAGGGGGGAAAAAAGCATATCAGCAGAATCAGAAGGCCAAACAGTATGAAATTCGAAATACAATGAACTAAATTATACAGAATATAGTATATATATAGATATATATGTGTATATCCACAGTGTTTTTATTATTATTCTGTGCACTTATGAATATTATTTTTCGTTCTAGTTAATATTTTTCTTCGTTTACAAGAAATTCCGTAGTGGGAAAATTGAAAACAAACCGCAATTATAATTTCTAATTATAACTATTAGTTATGAAAAAAAATTGATTAAAAATCGGAGTAAAGAAAAACATTTTTTTAAAGTGTTCTATAACATCAGTCTGCTCAAGAATAAATGACGAAAATCTAATGATATGAAATAGTAGCAAAGTCTCTTTCAGTGAAAACAAATTCATATTACGATTTAAAAATTATACATATAATTATCACTGAAATCCTGTTTCAGAAAATGTATTATCTATATTTTAACGTTAATCCTTTGCACTTAATGAATAATAATATAAACAATAATAACTTTCTTACTCTTAAATGATTTGTTAAGTATTTGTACATTTAATTTGGTAGTTTAAATATATTGAGAATAAATATGATGAATTTGATGGTTCTGTTTTTGGAATGAACTGCCCATATAAAATCAACAAAATACATTTGTATTACATACACTATTGTATAACATGGTCAAATATACCTTATAGATAAGAAAGCAGGCACTTTCGATTTGAAAAAGGTTAATTGAAAGAAATGTTTTCAGCCAATCTGAATTGTTGTCGCTTTCACTGTTGTGGGTTAGCGAGGTTAAGTAGGATACATAATTTCTCGGAAACGGAGAAAAAGAAATCCGCACGTGGTTTTTCATATTTTTTCGGAGACCTTTACGCAAGTTAGCAGAGAGAGATAGAAAAAGGTTAATGCAGATATCTCTTGGACGTATTCCAAGTCGTGCTTTTCTAATTTTAAAGAGCCTTACAGAATTTTATGGGCATCCACATAATTACTATACAGAAATTCAAGGAACTTTCGTAAATAACTAAATAAAATTACACTTATTTCATGCAGCATTCTGGATTTCTGTTTAAAATGATTAGAATACAAGTAACATTTAAAAAATATTAGTCATTAAATATATTAGATTGTAACGAAAGTTTCCCGCCACCGCAAACATCGTCAGCACACAGTTCGCGTTGGCATATTTGCTCATATTTTGTCAAACGATTTTTGGCATTTGAAAGAAAGAGACTTACTTTATAACACTGCGTTGTGAACTCTGTAAAAAAAATGCAGTTATGATTACGTATAAGGTGTCTCAAATGGAACTATCAGTCTAGAAGATTAGAACCATCATTTACTTCCAGTTCTGTTGCAAAAAGTCAGCTACAGAATATCAACGAATTATTTGTACAGCTTTAAGTACTATTGTTGTATCATGTGACACTGTGCAAGTTTGGTACCAAAAGTTCAAAAATAAGGACTATGACATTCAAGAAGCAGAAAGCTCTGGCTGGTCTATTGATGTTGATGAGGCCAGCCTGTGAGAACTTGAAGAAGAAGATCAGTAATTAACCACTCGACAGTTATCTAAGGAGATAGAAATTAGTTTTTCAAGAAGATTTGGCGGAAAACTTTCGTTACAGCCTGATATGTTCGAGCTATACATAGATTTTTATGGAAATATTTAAGAATAATACTTTTAATTTCTCGATTACCACGAATAAATGTTTATCTAACTTAGCAGAACAAAGTGTAATTTATAAAATATAAAAAATTAAGATATTAAAAATTCATTTCAGGATTTTATTCCAAAAAGGTGCATGAAATAAAATATGGATTTTTTTACTTATTTTCCGAAATAAAGACAGAAGATTTTCAAGTCACCATATTCACTTTCTCCATTACTACTATATCAAATTTAAGGGGGGGGGGGGGAATTAGATTTTTTTAATATAAAAAAAAGGAACATTTTGACAATTTATTTCAGTATTTTGTTTCTAAATATTGTGAGAAAATAGTTATGGGTTTTCTTACTCATGTTCTGGAGCTATATCTATATCGATGCTAACTTCAGCTGCCATGTTAATTTCCTTCATAATTCTTTGGATTTCATTGATTAATACCCAAAACAGTTTGCAAAATTTACTGAATACATTACTTAACGATGTATTTATGACTGCTGCGTGTGCTTATTATAAAAGAAATACGATTCAGTAATGCTTTAAAGATCCGTAGCACGTTTTCCTCTAGTGACAGAGAAATAGAAAAACACGTGTAAATTTTCGAGGCAAAGAATAATTTATTTCCAAAATAATAAACGTTTTCAGAGACATTTTTACAGTTAAAATACACGCTATGTTATATACACCTCATAACTATTCACAATTAGATTTATTTTATTTCGGATTATTTATCTTTTTGATATTAACATTATGCAATGATATCTTATTTGCTCAACTTTTATGTAAAGCTGCAATATACTCGTCAATCTTCGAAAGAACAAGAAAAATAAGTCAGTTCAAATACAATCATTACTGTAAAACTTATCCGTCTCAAACTACATTATTTACATTATCAGTTATATATTTCTTCATTTTTTGTATGCAATAATGGATTATCGAATTACAAAACTCCGCATTTTAGATTATACTCATTTTTTGTTGAATCGTTGTCATACTGCATGAAAACCGTTTGATGCTAAAGGAAAAGTTTTTTATTTTTCCAATTTCATTTACTTGCAGTTGTAAATTAAAGATTGTTCGTATTTTCAAGTATGCACTAAACTGATAGCACTTTTTTTGAAATTCAAACTTTGTATGTGAATAAAATTGCGCCATTGTTTTGCATTGCTGTTGTTTTTTATATAAAAATTCATTATCTAATATACATTTTTTACAAGTGCAGTAGTACATCACAGCTTAATAAAATCAGCCGCTTAATCTGATCAAATTGTTAAGAACAAAATTAAATCAGTATAAATGTGTACTAAACCCGCTGCTTAATAAAATCAAAAATTTAAATTTGTGAACTTGTGAAAATCAAAATTTTAAGATGGAAGAGAGAGGGGAGGGTGTGAAAATTAATCACAGCAGCCCATAATATCTCTCTGATGAAACCTTCACTTCTGGAGCATTGCAACCACGGTTTCAACAAACACACGCATAGCCATTTGTCATAGCAATTTGCTTAGTAGCCCTACCACCAAAAGTAAAAAAGGCGTTTGGAACTCTATTGATAATCTACCAGTTAGTCCTATCCATCTCTTGGGGGCAGATGACTGTATAGAAACTTTATTTTCGCTTGAAGCAAGAAAAAGAGAGCTAGTTTCCAAGCATGTGCGCTATTTTCGATCGCATGAGAGTGGCCAGTGACCACGAGGGGTGATTTATTTTTTCTATGTATGATTTCTGAGGGACTTTCCAGTTCTGTTTGAAAGCACTGACGAACAGCATGTCCAAGTGGAAGAATTCAACTGAAAATATACTTCTAATATTACTTGCTAGAAACATCAAACGTCTAATTGCTCCGCCCAAAACAATGTAACGCTGATAATTTTGCGAAAAGCCTGTTATATAATACTAGCTGAAGTACCCGTCGTTGACGGGTTTGTATGAAATGCAAATTCACAAAAGCCTCGTTTTCGTCAGCATTGTAGGAATAAAAAAATTGTAAATTGAATGAAAGAAAAGTTCTAAAACTTCCGCCATATTTTTTAAAAATAAATAATTCTATTATTTCTAAAACTTCCAACAGTATTTTGTTCTCCTACGAATCTATATTCATCTTTTGGGGAAACTCAGTTGATGAAAGACTGAAATATTTTATTTGTTAAGGGGCCTTAGGAGGATTAAGAATTCAAAAGATCGATTTTTCGATTTTAATTTCATTTGAAACCTTAGTTACTTCTGAACATTTTGACCCCAATCTCATGCAATAAATCCAACAAAAACCGGAGATATGCATAAAAACGTTTTAGGAAAGCTTCATATTTGGACGCGAAAAGGTAACTTTAAACTGCATTTTCTCAAAACGCATTTTTATGAACTATCCGCAATATAACAAAATTCCTACGATTCGTACCGTCACGAAATTTTGTATAGTTATAACTGGTATCAGTATCTATAGAATGAATTCATAATTAAGAAAAAAATTTAAATGAAGAATTTTAAAATTGTATTTGAAATTAAAATTTAAAAAGAAATCGTACTTTACACTCATATTTCTGTTAAACATTTCAAAAGTTTATCTCTCTCACGTTTAATATTAATTCATTCTATAGATACTGATACCAGCTGTAACCATACAAAGTTTTGTGAAGATACGAATCATAGAAATTTTGTTATCTTGCGGCTCTCAAAGCGCATTTAAAAATGCGTTTTGAGAAAACGCAATTTAAAGTTACCTTATTGCGTTTAAATATGAAACTTTCATAAAACGTTTTTATGTGTATCTCCGGTTCTACTTGGATTTATTGCACGAATTGGGGTCAAAATGCTCACAAGTAACTAAGGTTTCAAATGAAATTAAAATTGAAAAATCAATTTTTTGGATTCTTAATCCTCCTAAGACCACTTAAATTAAACTTATTAAATTAAATTATAATAGGGGAAAAAATGAAGCTCTAGAACAGGAATGCATTGATAAAATGAAACCAGCAGAAGGTATTTTTCCACCCCTGGTCATCCTTTAAAGCAAACCTCTCGAATTAAGTAGCGAGAAGATCCTGTATTGGTTTCAATAACGGATTTCAAAAACATGAACGCATGCATACAAAAAAAAGAAAAATATGTTACGTCCTTGGAGAAACACGATTACAAAATGAGAAAAAAATACAAAAAAAATCCACCCCACAAGAGAGAGGTCAGAGTTGAAGGTGAGAAACATCGTGTCCACTCTTCTGCTTTGCACAGACTCTTGTACACAACCCTTTCATTGGAAACTGTTTTTGAGAAAATAGCCGTGTCACCGCTAACCAACTTGTCAGTATGAAAACTTTTCATATGGAAATTGCCACACGTGTGATTTCATTTCGCTTCATTTGGCGACTGTTGATTGTGGCGTCCAGCCCCCCCCCCCTCCAGCACCGAAGGACAAAAGTTAATTACCTCGATTCTTCTAAAGATCTAACAAGTGCGCAAAGGTGATCTTGATTGACGCGATCCTTCTACATAGAAAAATTTGTACAGAAACTTTGTCTTTATTCTTTTTTTATCTCCACAAAAAACGTGACGAATGGTTTTTGTGTTTTCTAAATATTTTTATTTACACGCGAGTTTTCACTCTCGAATTGTCAACACCTGAATGAGAGACTATATGGAAATGAGATTTCTACGTTTTGTTTTTCTACTTTCTATATTTGTAGATGGAACCTCGAAGACCACAAACATTTTCTCAGAAATAAAAAGGAAAAAAAATCAGAGAAAGATTATGAAAGATCAGAGAAAGATTATTATGATTATGAAAGAGAAAGATTATATGTTTGCTTTTAAACTCGAAAGATTATACGAGTTTAAAAGCAAACTTCATACATTTCATTTTCAAAACCCCCCTTTGTTTGAGAAGGAAAGGGGGTAAGTAAGGGTTATTGTTGTTTAACTGAAATATGTTGAAAGTAATTTAAAAGCATTTGAGATATAAACTCTATTTTATTTACCCATAATGCTCACTAAAATTAAGAACTATTTTAAATCTTGGATTGCTAAATTTCGGCTTCTCTTTAGCAGATTTAGGAAATTCTTGACAATAGTCACAACTCGGGATGGGGCCCGCTAACACTAATGCCGGCGTGAAATTTCCAGCATTGAAACACGCACACACACACACAAAATAATAATAATAAGAGTAATAATGAAATGAAAAATAAAATTCATGAATCGTTGTGAAAGTACCATTTTACCAATTATTGTGTTTTTGAAGCGTAGTACCGTAGAGCGTCATGTAATACGAAAAAGCAATAAAATTTAATACGCATAAACTCCTTTATTGTTAAAAAGTATATAAAAAATGGATTTGGAATTTTTCCTGTAAAATAAAAATTTTGGGTTGGTCCCTAGGCCTAGGCTTATTGGCCCTGCTCTGAAGTCTTCGAGCCCCAAAGTAATATCGTACCTCAAAAAGATAAGAAAATATCTACCTAACAAGATACTTTTTTCATCAGTCCACTTGGAAAGTGAGTCCGATATTTTAAGTGCATGGACAGCCGATACTCCGGGTGGTAATAACTAAACACTTCCACTATAAGCAGGGTTTTACAGCTAAAACGGGTAAACGTACTGTAACCAAATTTAGTATACAGACTTCAAAATGAGATGTAAAGAAATTTCGGTCACAAGAAATTTCTAAAAAATAATGTCAGTTCAGAAAATGTCCAATAGGTGCCGCTTTGCATGGTAAAACTGTAAATTTGACAATGGAAATGACTAACTCAAAACGTGCAAACAATTTCGACATTTATTCAATAGTTTTCGAACATTTACTATTAACTATTCATTTATTTCAATTCCTGAGTTGAATTCGCATGCAAAACGCCAACTAGTGGGCATTTTTGGAACTAAATTGAAACAAACCTTGCTTGCATCTTGTATACAGTCAGTACACCAAAGTTGGTGTCAGAATGTATAACCGTTTCAGATGCAGAATGTTGTTTATAGCGCAAGTTTAACTATAACCACCGTCTACACGAATTTCGTCAAATATTTGTACTTTTTTCAGTATTGCAAGCAAGGTAACCTCCTTTCTACTGCTACATTAAGTTCACTTGAATTCGCCATTTCAACACGTTCTTAAATCACGAAGTCACAAGTTTTCAGAAATCAGTTAAAAATGTTCAAAAACACAAGATTTTTAGGTACTTTTTATTCTGATGTTCGTTTTTGCTAAACCAGTGAAGAACCAGTTCAGAAAGTCGCCAGAGCAATCGCGATTGAATAAGGAAAGCTCAAACAACTCGGGAAGAATTGATACGCCTTTTCACAATAATAAAAACGTTTTTTAGAAATATAGTGACTTGTGGAATTTTTAAGATAACAAATGTACCTCCATCTTATTTGCATCGTTTTACCTGTAGTATTTTCCCTTACATCTGCTTCATCATTACAGAAATAAAGGATTCCTTTTTAATGCAGTACGCTTTTTCTCATGGATCAAAGTACGAGAACTATTATTAAAAAAGTGAAAAGAATGTAAGAAATAATTGGACATCAGAGGGCGCTTTCTCTGCAAATGGACTAACGTATGCGCATGCGCATATGTGTGACTTCGCATAATCGAATTCTACGATCTGTGTATCTCAAAAGTAATCTTATGGCAGAACAACAATTGTTATTTGCATAAATAAGAATTATACTCAATAGATTGCCCATTTGAAGTAAGTATTTATCTTCGTATTCTACTTTTAGCATTGCAGTTTCCACACGCTTAAACCCAAAGAGCGAAAAAAATGATACATTGCGGAGCGAACCGTTTCCATGGAAACCCTACACGAACGTGCTCTTCAAGTAGACTTTTTCTGAGAACGCCTTTCCTCCCTTCCTATTGTTTCCGAGAATTTCCGTCCTCGCTTATTGTTATATTCCGCTCCGCTCTTGTAATCGAAAAACGCTCCTAAAGGAGAAGCTCACTTTTGAAAACTGGCTCAAAAATCGCTCCGACTGATCGAATTTCTCTCTGGTTTAAAAGTGCATAGTGACAGAATTCGTTGTAGCCATTTAAGTTGTTAAATTCAATAAACCAATGAAACTGAAGTAATTTCTAGAGTTCTTAGACTGGTAAAATGAAATGTTATTAATTTGAAACAAACTTTGCTTAAAAAATACTCGAAACTTTTATGTAATTTTTGCTATTTTGCATTTCCTTCGAATGTGTGACATTTCCACAAAATTCATCCTACTTACTGTAATCGTAACAAACATCCAAAGCCACACATAGCCCATCGCCTCAGAAAGTACGTTCTGCTGTCGGAAAAATTGGATCCCCCCCCCCCCGTTTTAAGAGGTTTGGCCCAATGAATGCATAAGCGTAATTTACTGTGGGCAAGAGGTTGCAATTACCCCTCTAAAATTCAAGAAAATGCAGATGTCACTTATATGAAAACAGTATTTTCTTCAATAGGAAGTACGCCCCTCCTCTGTGTTACGTGCCATTTTACGCCAATGCATAGATGATACCTCTCTTTAATATTAATCTATGCTCTCGCTTTTGCGGCCAATTGCTGGAAAGTTATGGAAAGTGTTTCCCTGTTCGTTAACAATAACAGATCATTTACTGAATCTATTTTTACTCTGATTACACTTTTCATACCAAAACGTAGAATGGTTAATTAGACGTGACCTAATTCGGCATCCAAGCATCTCAAAGACTTTTGTAGCTCCTTACTACTTTTGCTCCTTGCTACTTGCAGAGAATAATTTAGCTTTGAAAAATGATTTTTCCTTAATTATTTAGGAAAAAAAAAAAAGTAGCGATTCTGTTCAGATTCATTTAGTTTGAAAATTCTATATCAAGCTGAGCATGTTTAAAACCACTCTAGTGGTGTATGAGCATTTGCGTAGTTTTTCATGCGATTGCATCAATTTCAACATTGTTACCCATGCCTTTTTAATGTACATTTATCAAACTTTAGTGTATTAACATTAAATACTTACTAGTTTCAACTACTGTAGTTTTACGTTTGAGGATAGCAAAACGCCTTTAAATCAATGCGATTTATAATAATATTTTATTCGACAAAATATTTTACTCTCACGCTTACACAGTACAAACTACAAAATATGTAGAATTTCTTTTATAGTTCTTTTTTTTTAGGAAAGTTGAATAGAAACAATAAAACTGTTTAAATGAAATCAGACGATTTTTAATTTCTCAGTTGGAAAAAGAAAATGTTTATTGGAATCAAGGAGGTTTAACTTATGGAGGCGCCCATGCTCCCCTACGCAATGCTAGGAAAGTGAAGCCTGCCACGCCCTCTCATTCACTCAGAAGATTGAAGAACGCATAGAGATGCATTGAAAAACGAGTTCCGGAAAGTGTTAATAAAAATAATTTAAAAGTTACTAACCAATTTGTTTATCCATTTTACGTTTATGGAAGATTGTTTATACGTATTAACTTGTTTTTTATCGAATAATTTCAAATTTATTTTCGTGCATTGCGTTTTAAACATCAAGTGAAACAAAAAAACAGTTATTCTTATGATTATACTATACTTTGCAAAACTGGTTATATTCTTTCTTGATAATTGTTTTATTATAATAAAAAATTGCTTTTTATATTTCTAGGAAGACATTTTTGTTGTTATATGTGTAAAAATAAATTTTGTTTTCATTTCACATCAGCCTTAATAATTATTAAATTGCTCACATTATATTAACAACTAGCTGAAGTACCCGTCCTCGACGGGTTAGTGAATGAAAATTTCCAAAAAGCAAGAACTTTCGTCAGCATTGTAGGAATACACAGAATGGATGTAGTATGTTGCCAAAGTAAAGAAAGCGAAGTTATAATTTTTATGTATTGTTAAAATATTGCAGGTTAGAGAGTAACTAAGTAATTTCATTTCATTCGCTTTAGTCGTAATTATGTGATGCGCGAACAAATATTGACGCATATTAAAATAATTTTCGCAAAATCTCAAAATTTAATCAACATTCTTGAAAATTTTGAAGCCTAGAATTTAAGTTGAGTGACAACCTATCATGTCACCCAAATTCGTTTCATTCCCTGCAGTCTTTATTTCGTGATGCTGGAACAAATTTTCAGCATTTTAAAACGATTTTCGAAAAATCTCAAAATGTAAGCAAAATATTTTTAAAATTCAACGCCTATAAATTAAGATTAGTAACTACCTATCATATCACTCAATTTCGTATCATTCGTATTAGTCGTTATTTCGTGATGTTTGAAGAAATATAAACGTATTTTGAGAGAATTTTCACAAAATCTCAAAATCTAATAAAATGTTTAAAAAAATTGGACTCCTATAGTTTATGTTGAGCAACCATCTATCGTGTGACCAAATTTCATATCATTCGCTTTAGTCGTTATTACGTAATACGGGAACAAAGATTCACTCAGTTTTAAACGATTTTCACAAAATCTCGAAATCTGATGGATTTTTTTTAATTAGATGCTTATAGTTTAAGGTGAGTGACCACCTATCATTTCACCAAATATCATTTTTTCACCTTTGCAGTTATTACGTCATGTGCGAACACAAATTTACGCAGTTTGAAATGATTTTCGCAAAATTTCAAAATCTAATCAAGATTTTTTTTAATTCGACTCCTATGTTTTAAGTTGAGTGACCATCTATCATGACACCCAAATTCATATCATTCGCTTCAGTCGTTTTTACGTGATGCTTGAACACAAATTTATGCAGTTTGAAAGGATTTTCGCAAAATCTCAAAATCCAATCAAGATTTTTTCAAAGTTCGACGCCTATGTTTTAAGTTGAGTGACCACCTATCATGACACTCAATTTCATATAATTCGCTTCAGTCGTTTTTACGTGATGCTTAAACAAAAAAAGCGTCACAGACAGAATGACAGAATGATAGAATGACAGATAGACAAACTTTTTTTTGAGGGTCGCATCGGATTCCCGGGTGCTTGAAACGGATAGAAATCGCAAAATTTTTGAATTCCAAGAAATGTACAGACAAAAGTCTAATTTTATTTATATAGATAGTTTTAAGTCATATTACAGGTATTAGAAGTAAAAATGCAATTTCAAATATGTTAAATAAGGTATATGAGGTATTTACAGACAGTGAGAGAAACATTATCTTCTTTAGACATGAGGATACAATTATACACTTCAACCTTCTTTAGAGATGGATTCGAGACGTGCGAGACGAGAAACAGGGCTGTCTCGTCTGGTCTCGCAGGGGCAAAGTTCGGTCACATCTCGGAGTCCCTTTGTCTCGTCCCGCAGAGAAATTTTCTGTCTCGTCTCGCGGGTCTCGCAAAATTATGGACTGAGATTTTGCTACCATATTTTAGTAACTTATTGCTATTTTATAGGAAAATAATATTAATAATAACAATTACTTAGATATTAGAATATTAGTACATATATTAATTATCATATTAACTGATATGTGCATTTGAAGTGATAAAAATTCAGATTTAATCCGTATATGTAATGTGACAAGACACCAAAAAAATATTTATTTTTATTTAGTTATTTCCGAAATTGCGTAAATGTAATATGCATGGTTGATGGAAGTTTTATTTGCTTTTGAAATTATATAAAGCTTTGAATTTTGTTAGAAATTATGCAGAACTCAGGACATGGTGCGCAAATAAAATTGCAATCTAACTAAGCGGATCCAATGTACAGAAGAGTGAATTCATAAAATGTTTCAATGGGGACAGGATAATTATAATAAAGCCTACTTAACCCCCCCACACACACACACACGCACACACCTCGTTTTAGTTTTCAAGGTATGGGTTTCACATTTAATTGGGAAGCCGGGTTTAACCTGTTCATACACCTCGTCCAAGCAAATATACAACGATTTGAATATTCTGAAACAAATAAGCCCCTTAAAATATCAGTATAATCCTAGTATTTCCTCCCTTCCTCCCTTTTGAAAGCAGAATTTCAATTTGGAGCACTGGATATTATTTATGTCACATATCTGTCTTGCAGTAATTAAGTGGATAAACAATGATAAGACGTATTTCTGCAATTTAAGCATCAAAATATTCTTATCTTTTAAATTTCACTATTTCATTTTGTTCACTATTTTTACTTAATTGGTACACTATAGCTACAGTACACATAAAACAACAATAATAAAAATGAATAAAGTCATGCAAACTAACTGATGTGATACATGCGTGAAATAAAATAAAATATTCTACAAATACAATTTATTACGCATGCATGTACAGTTTGAAACTTGTTTCATATTATTTTGGGTGGTTTTATAATAAAAATCTCAATAATTATACTGCAGAACAAATTGATAAAAAGGCAAATGTGTGAACAAAAAAACTGATAAAAATTATTTTAAACAAATGAAACCTTGCGCATTTCTTAATGGTAAACATAAAGTGTTTGCCTGGATAGTTTAATAAACCCGATAACTGATAATTTACCAATATTTTTGTGTAGTGATCCTTTTTGATTACCTAATGCAATATGATAACACTAGGAAAGGAAAAAAAAAATAAATTTCAAGCAAACAAAAGTTGTTAAAAGACGAGACCAAATTAGCTTAAAACGGAAGCGATACGGAATGTTGATACTCATTACTAATAATATAATTATGCTAAAATAGAACATGCATTCAGCTGTGCATATTTGGTGATGTAGCCGAAAGACACAGTCATACAATAAAGTAAATGTAGTACGAAAGTTACAATAACAAATAATAAAATTGAACTTACCTATGAAACGATATGTTAGGTAATCATCTGCCATACGTGTTTAAAAATAATTGATTATTTAAAAATGAACAATAAAAGTATTACAGAATTAAGATTAATTATGCCTAAAGATGTGGCTTTAAGATAAACTTACGTAAAATCAGTAAAAAATGAGAAATACAGCAGTTTTGTTCTTGAAAATTTACATGCATGCCAATGACGATATCGGATGTTTTGAGTGAATGAGGGGGCGTGGTCGTTGGCTTCAAAAACGGGGAACATGGGCGCCTCCATAAGTTAAGCCTCCTTGATTGGAATGCAACTTCGGCCATTTTTAAGTCGCTCAGTCGACCATTTTTAAGTCATTTCAATTTATCTGTTTGTATAAGTAATATGAAAAATCACATAAAAGGCTATTCTCGACAGATTTCTTTTTTTTCTTTTAATCGAAGATGAAATCGACGACATTTTGATGTCATGAATTTGAAATTTCATGAGAAACTTAATGAAATAGTAAAATTGTGACGTTAACATGGCGTACACTATACCAAATACCACCTATTGTTATACCACTATTTGTTCCGTATACCAAATATTCATGTGGGATTCTGGTGTGCAGGGAATGCCCCCCCCCAATTTGAGGAAACAATGAAAAATTGCCTATCTTGTGTTTATCAATAACCATAATCATTACGCTCATGCATTTAGTTAATACCAGAAAATACCAGAGGCGTCAAAGCTTTAGACACAACCTTGGATGAATTGGCGCGCGTTGAAATGACGCAAAGATTGCACTTCTGTTCCCTGTGTTAACTCCAGCATTGGTCTTTGAATGCCCCACTGATACCAGCCTTGCATAAGCGCAACGCTTATGCTAATCTCAGGCTCGTGCTCCTGTTCTATGCTAAACTGAAAGACGTGTAAGAAACTTAAATAGTAAAGACTTCTTCATCATCTAAAATGCTGGATATCTTTAAACTGTTTATTTAACCCATTTGCATTGCATCATAAATGAATATGAAATGAAGGTCTCTATCACCAAGTGATATCGACCAACAAAGTTGAGCGCATGCATACGGTTCTGGTGACAGTGACTAGGGAATTTGAGCGAATATATACGCTCCGGTGATAGTGACCAGGAAAACTGAGCGTATATATACGCTATTGATGCAAATGGATTAAACATCTGAAGGTCTTCCGAATTTTGCCTTGATGTGTGCGTGCGTGTGTTAGCGTGCGCGTATCTACATCGGAAATACTTCCGCTCATGTTTCAATTTCCGACAACTGGCGGTCGAAAAACCCAATCGTCTCACGACTGGCATAATTTCTAATTAGAAATTAAAAAGATCGTTATTCGCTTTAGAAGTTTGGTGTTTCGCTTTCAATTTATCTGTTCGCTTGCTGTAACTAAAACATTTCGGAATCATTTAAAAAGCGCGGTTTCCGAACATGAACGAGAATGTACACATGTATGTGTCCTTATGTTCCGGCAGATAGTATGTTATGCATTTTTGAAATTATTCAGTTCGTTCTATTAATGGGCGTGAGCATGCTTTTATTTATTTATTTTGCCCACTAAATCTTAAGAACTTCGAATTTGTACTGTACAAATCACAAACAACCCGAATGGCATTGTTAACGTTATTTAGTATCTATATTAATGCTACATCGAAGACATTTTTAAATGTTTTAAAATAGCTATAATTTTTTTAAAGAAAATGCAGATGAAAGTCATTCTCACTTTCAGTTTTCGTTAAAAAAATACTAAATATATCCAGTTACGTTAAGGAGAAAGTTTCGATCCAAATGAAAGGCATGAATGAGCACTTGAGAGTCGGAAATCCTTGTCCGTATCGAAAAGTGTGAAATATCTAACACTTATGATACTAAACATATCTCTATAAAAATTTCATTAATAATTGAAAAAATCTTGAATGCAATTCGTGTACACTCATAAAAAGTAAGCCATTTTCACTTATGTTTTAATCAGTAAAGAAAATTCGCTTCAAATTTAAGCTCTTTCAAACTCGTGTGAAAGCTCAAACCGTTTTCCTAACACAGAAAGTTCATTGAGGTAATGTGCAAGATACATTGAGATCCCTTAGCATACTCTAAAGATAAATACTTTAATTATTTATTTTTGTTGTTGTAGACGCAACTTATTTTCCTTCTTTGTTTAAGTTCTATAGATTACCACTATAATTTAAGCTATGACGCAAGATCTTGGATTTTACGTAACAGTTGGAACTGAATTCGGGATGTGACATAAAAATTATGCTTCTTATTGCACAGTATTCAGGGAAAACCTTATTTTTGCGAAATGTCCACCGAGATGTCCGTAAGTGTCAGCTTTGACGCAGGAAAAACATGCTGCGAAACCATAGTCTTCAGATCGAGTTTCGCTGTTTGCATGGCAACGCTTCGCTGGTTATGAATCTATTGTGCCATCTTTCCGAAGGACAGAATATTCGAACGCACAGAGGACACCATGGAAGGGGGCCCGAAAGGCAACAAAAAAATAACAGTGAAGAATATTTTGGAAGAATATTTCGCCACAAATGACCTTTCATTAGAAAAGTGATGATTCGAATTTCGATAAATTTTCATTGTTTCAAACTCCCCTTTGTTATCCGAAAGAAGATGCTCAGCAATTAAGAACATTATGGTTCTGCGATATCGTCTGATTCCGGACTGAACAATGAGAATAATTTTCTATCTCACATGGACATGGAAAAACAAAGTGCGTTTAAAGCTTTTTAAACAGAAAATTATCGGGGATGCTTCAAGGCTGCTCGTACGACTCGTGTCGCAAGCGCTGTAATTTGCTACTGCAGAGATGCTTTTCTAAAAGTTTTTCAAGATGATTTCTTTTTTAATCTTTGTTCTTTTCAATTGTTTCCAGTCTTATCGTCACCGTAATATCCAGAATTCTAAAAGGGACGTCTCTCTGGCAGTCCTTGAGAACGTACCTGGAACTCTGCTGGACACTCTGAGTATACAATTAAATGCGAAATTAACATTTTCGTACTCGAAATGATGTATCGTGCGTTACGAAACACACGACAATGGCGACAGTGGCACTATCTCATGAGGATCGTACTCTGCTCACGTGATGTGCAATACACATTGCAAGGTAGTTTGAAGATTTTTAATATTCCTTTTCGTGTTCAAATTGCCATGGTAGGAATTTACATATTTTTATTTACCAAATGGACTTGAGACTAATGGATAGGAGACATTCGGTACGGAACGAAGAATGAATAAAAAACTTTGCTCCCTTCCGTAAACCAGCTTATTTTTTTTCCAGGGGCAGAGGGGTTTGACAAAAATATCAATCTAAAAAGAACCAAAAAACATAAATATCTAACAGTCACTTACACATTCGATGTCTTGCTACCCAGTATCGGTCAGGGATGGTTGTTCCGCGGAGGACAAGTTTGTTTTAAAGGGTGCAAACTGTAGTTTTCATACACCTAAATAACTTTACAAAAATTAAAACTAGTATTAAGAAATAGGTATCTAGCTATACAAAGTCCCCGATGCAAACATCCGTTATCTCACAGCAACTATAAAATTATACTGTTACCGCCATAAATATTTTAAAAGGAACGAAAAATATTCTACAAATTTAAGCTCACTTTTAGATGTTACCGTACGGAAACTGAAATGCACCAAATTTTTCAGTTTCGATCTCAACACTCCCTCTCTCGAGGAACATAATTCGAATTGTTTCATTAACTCATTCTATCGTGAGATAAAATTTGCAAAAATCACAATCCGACATCAGCGTCTTGAGGCAAAACGACAATACTCCATCACACAAGAATAATCGTAAAACTCTTCAAAATTAACCCTTTAACACGCAGTGTTCCAGTTCTGGGAACACCAGACTCTGGCGTTTTGACTGTTGCCAGTCACGAAGAATAGATTTGACTTCTATAAAAATAGTTGCGGGTGACATAGCTCCACGAGAATCCTTTACTTTTTAGCACGTCATTTCCCGTAAAAAAATTGTCACGACTATTTTTAACAGCACTGACATCTGCTGAAAAATGGAAGAATGGGAGAACAGCTGGATAAATTGCCCAATGCTGAAAAAAGGGCAGCCGTTGCCATCGCTCGACTTAACTACCAGCAATATGGCGGACTATCGAAACGTTCATCGTGTGCCACAGATCTAGAGACCCTTTTTGACGACAGCTGGCTGTGCATGTCGTCAAAAAAAGGTCTCTAGATCTGTGGCACGCGATGAACGTTTCGATCGTCCGCCATCTTGCTGGTAGTTAAGTCGATCGATGGCAACTGCTGCCCTTTTTTCAGCATTGGAGAAGGGTTGCGCCTCAAAGAATTAACGTCAAAATCACATTATCACAGGGGCGTAGCCAGGCGGGGGGGATATCGGAATATATCCCCACCGAAATTTTTGGATTAGTAATAAAATTCCGTCTATTTATACACATATAAGTTCATATCCCCCCCCGAATTTTTTTTCCGGCGCATATCCCCCCCGAAAATTTTTCCTGGCTACGCGCCTGCATTATCGCCCTTTTATCAAAAACTGACAAGTCACAGTTGATTTCAGAAAAGAGCAGCTTACATCGCCGAAAATGTTGTTGAGAGTAAATGCGTCGTACTTTTTCTAGATTCTCACCTTGGCTTGGATCATCATGAGAAGATGGAGGACTTCTATCCCTCAGATACTCGGGGCTTTTGGAGTCACGGATTGAGTACATGAACTTATAGAGAGTAGTAAGGTGTGTCCCATCTAAATAAAGCCACTGTGATTGTGTGCCGTTACTGGATGCGAAACAAACGAATAAGAACGAAACAAATATATTAAGAAATTATACACAGACATACGTATTTACAAGGAAAAACTCACTCCCTGCCCACCTGGGTAGGAATAAAAAGTAAATGTGTAAAAAAGAGAGAAAGTTCCCCTCCAAAATTCGGCCAAAAACTGTTAATAGCCAATAGATGTTTACATATGACTTGTCTGTGTATGAATTGTCTATGAGGCATATCATTTACCAATCCTTGAAGTACGGTAACATCAATACTATTCCAGTGTTCATGTTCAATGATGGTGGCCTTCAATTCTGTCACAAACTGAAACTGTCTAACATTTGCATATCCATCCCTACTGAGGATATCCCACGCATTTTCTTCGGGATTGAGATCAAGTGAAAAGGGCAAGGCATTTCATGATATATAACCCATCATCGAAAAACCATTTTCAAAAGGATTTTGGGCACGTTGTCATGATGGAAAGTCAGACTGCGGCCACCAATTCTCCCTGGAAATGGAAGTAAATGAATTCTAGCATTTCTTGGTAAACAGTAACTTTTATATGGATTGAAGGAAAATCCAAGTAAAGTTTACCACCAGGTACAGGCTCTTCACACTGTATAATCAGCCTCCTTTTTCTCATCTTGTGTAGAAGAAACAACAGCTCCTCAATACTATTCACAAGCAAAGCTATCACAGAGTAGATTTGGCCAAATATCATCAAACTTGGATGTATCAGTCTGTATCGTGCTATGGTCTCATGAAAATAATAATAATAATAATTTGGATGGCCTATGCATCATTGCGTTTTACTGACATAACAGGAAGATACCGAAGTTTGATTTTCCATCATGACAACGCACCCATTCACGTTGCAAAATCCTTTTGAAAATATTTTTCTATGATGGATTGTATATTATGACATGTCCTGCCTTTTTCGCTTGATCTTAATTCCCAAGAAAATGCGCTGAGTATCCTCAATAGGGATTGATATGCAAATGCCAGACAGTCGGAGTTTGTGGCAGAATCAAAGGTCACCATCATTGAACACCGGGATAATATTGATGTTACCGTCCTCCAAGGATTGGTAAATGATTTGCCACATCGAGACTTTTCAAAGTCATATGTAAACATGGTGAATATATTGGCTATTAATAGTACTGGCTTTATTTCAGTGGGACACTTTTTCCCTTATTTTTCACATATTTATTTTTTACTTCTGCCCACGGGGTGAGATTTCCCTTGTAAATACGTATTTCTATGTATACTTTCTTAATAAATTTTTGTTTGCTCTTATTCGTCTGTTTCACACCCAGTTACGGCACAATCACTGTGGCTTTATGCAGGTGGGACATGCCTTATACCAGGATTTGAACTCGTAACGCTCGGGTTACTAGTCTGACTCCTTTATCACTGTACTACCACGGCCCGTGAAACACGGTTAAAATAAGTCAGATACTAACTTGAGTATTTTTAATTTAGAATGAAATGATGTCTTTAATTGGCAAAATAATTTTTGTAGAAGCCTACCGATTTCAAACATTCCAAATACAATCATCGGCGTAAATTTGACATTAACTATGTGCAGAAGTACATCGTTTTTTAAGATTGATGCACATTTAATTATAAAAATATAAAGTACTTTTTCATTCACTCATTAAGGTACAATTTATGTTAATTAGAAAATTTAATTAGATTTTATCAAAATGCCCACCACTGTTTGCAGTACATATTTGTTGTAATTTTTGGAGTAATCTATTTGGTTCGTTAATTTAATAATACAATCAAGAAATTTATGCTTCTTAAGCATTCTTAATTTTATTTCCTTACATCTCATTTAATTGGAAGCTGCATAATTGGGAGGATTTGCACACCCGCAACAGTAACAATGCACACGAGGTAAAACCACCGAATTGCATGAAAATATCTAAACAAGGATGATCATTCTGTATCACTTCACTCTGAGTGAATCCCTTTGGATGTCCAGTGGAGTCTTGACTTACTCGAGGGACGTGTTTCAAGACATCTCACGTTAAGTGCAAATTTCCCATTGTGAAATACGTGGCGCGCTTCTAACTGTTGGTGAAATACCTCGTATTGCGGCCGAGGAGTATAGTTTGAATCAGCTCTGTGATACGTTACTCGTGAAGAACCTCGTGTAAGATAGGTTGCAGAGTAGTACGAGTTTATTTGTGATGTAGATCACATATTAGTTATCAATTATCATTTACTTTCTGTTTCTTAAATGTTATCTATTTAAAATCATGAATTCTAACTTATTTTCCTGTTCTCACTTTGGCTTGCAATTCGTTTCTCTTCTTCCCGCAGGCAATAGCCTTTAATTGTTTACTTTTTCTAGTCTGGGAGTCGCCGTTCTGGGCTGAAAATAGATTACCTTACATCTGTTGGCGATCGCAACGAACTGTTTGATTTCCTTTTTTCGGCACAGTTTTGGCATAAATTATTCTTGATGCTGTACACCATCTTTAAAATTACTTGTTCGCGGTTTCATTACTTTAATTTTATTGGATTAAATTTTATGGTTGCTCTGTAATTGGCGTTGCTTATCTCGGCCAAGTTATGCTCTCGTCATTATCAAGTTCTATGTTGGCATGTTCTTTTTAGTCACTCCACCTTAATTCTATTGTCCTTGTAGGATGAATTGTTTATTTGGCCCCCACCAGCCGTTATTTGTTATATGTTTTTCTCTAGTAGACGTGTTTCAATAAACAATTTTGTTGAGTATCTTACGTCTTCATCAATCTTACTAATGAAGTGTTTTAATTAAATGAACTTGTGGTAATACACAAAGCTTTTTAAATTTAAATTTAAATCTGCAAGTAATTTCACCAGTATACCATTGTACATCAAAAGTGATACTGTGTGCATCCCGCCTTACTCAACGATTAATAATCACTGTACTTGGTCATAAACCCATCATGTGTATGAAATAGACGTGTATAATTTTACGCGAGTGAAACCGTGGGGCACAACTGGTCAATTATATTTATAGCTAAGACATCATTTAGTATTAAAAAGGAAATATTTCACGCTTTTGTTTTATTAATTTGCATATTTTTGAGACAGAAGTGGTAATGATCCTAATTTCTATTCAGGAAGCACTGCAATCATTGCCATGGACACACAATTGCGTTGCATTTCCAGTAAAATAAGGGCGTTGTCTGCCAAAAGTGTTTCTCCATAGTACTCAATGACATGCACGCATTTTTATTTCATTCATTTATCTATTTTTCTATTACTTGTTACGTTATGTATTGTCTGACAAACATTTTATCCTCGGTGGCCAAATGGTCAGACCATTGACTCCTGTAATCGCCTGAGTCATTACTTGAATCTCCTCCATTGGCCACGGATGTTAGCTTCTCTTCAATTTGCTAGTAATTTTCTGGGACTGACCTATAAGATAATTGTAATTGCTGATAATAAATGTATCGGAGAAATTGAGACAACATTCTTATTGCTATGGGTATCGAACTCCTTTTAGCGTGTCCTCATTTAAGGATGCTCAAGTACAAACATTTTGCAAAATTCACCTACTAGGGGAAAGAGGCCTACTTGCTCTTTGTTCAACCGCTCGTTCATTGCACAGCAGAGTATTTATTTTTTTCAATGGCGGGCACTAGCCTAATATAGGCATTGGCCCCTACCGAGGCCGGAATTACTGGTTTCTTTATTATAGAGGCACCTAATAGGTGGATCAGCCCTGCCTCCATTGAAGGGACGGACAAAATTACAACCAAGCCCGAGTCGGGAACCGAACCCTGGCCCATGATGTTGTAAAATGGATCTGTAATTACTACACAACTCGGGCGGCGTTGTACAGCAAAGTTATGCATACTGAACTAATGTGCGCTGAGACGGCGCAAGGGGACGTAACACCACCCTGCAAACGTATAAAAAGTGCACCTTTTATGAAGATAAAGTTTTTCTCAGTTTTTAAGTTCGAAATGCTTCTCCTTCGTAGATGGCACCCTGACGCGGTGCTTATCTTGCTTGTCGTGTCCTGCCGCCCCTGAGTGTACGCAAAAAAAAAGGATAGCAAATTATAGAGTGCGTTATTCGTAAACATTGGTGTCAGTAGAATGGACGGTGGCCGAATAAAGGGCAAATGGACCCCCTTTTTTACGTAGTTGTACATAAGTATAACTCTGATTTAAATTGCAATTTTGAGAAAATGCTTGAAGGTGACAAAGTAACTGCGCTTATTGCATTTCTTTATACATTTTCTTTTAGAGAAATAAATAAATTTATCACACACTGATTTCGGAAATCAAGTCATCCACCGCTACAAGCATTAGCTGCAATTGGAGAGTGCAACAGTATTCACCGGGAGCTAAAGGGGTTAAACAGATCAAATTTAAATCTTATGGCACAATTTAATTGATAAAACATACAATTTCTATATGAATTTATGTTATGAAAGTCCTAAATACTTAAAATGTATTCGGTTGTTTAAAAAAAATATGTTTCAGTTTCATGAATAATAACTCGTTCGGCCATTAAACATAAACAAGTCATTCAAGATTTTTTTTTTAAAAAGTGTAATTTGCAAGGAAATAATTCATTATTCGTGAAACCAACACAAGAAAATTGATTTGCACTCGAACACTTTCTTATGTAAACGCTCATTCTTCCATAACTCAAACTTCATTCAAATATCAACGTTCTCTATGCTTGACACTGGAAAACGGAAAACCGTCGATGTTGTCAGAGATTTATAAGGCAATGTGACTGGCAAATGAGGGGCAACGCTTTACCACTGGCTTAACGAGACAGTAAGCTGTCTGGTAAAACATCAGTTTTCTCGAAGCCTGCTGACCTCTACATTCGACATTCGGTTTCGAGAACGTTTGTTGATGTTGGGAAGAACCAGAACCTTTCGATGTTGGCGAATGTGTAAAGCGGCACTCCGTGTCCACACTTACGGCTAAACTCGTTTATTAAGATAAATTTGTTTTAATTCCACTTTAATTAATTACGCTTGTGGGAACGGGCGACAAATGATCATTCTATACCGTGTCCTTCAAAAATCCGTCAACTGGAAGGACATACAGCAAAAAATTTCGTGGTAATTATTAATTACGATAGAGCTCGGTCCAACCTGTTCTCAGCGTTGAATACATTTAAATGTCCTCGATGATTTCGATGTTTGAGTGTCTGTGTGTGCGTGTGTACTTTGAAACTTTATCGTCAGAGAGAAGAAAAAAAAACTGATTCTGTTTGTATGTACTTAGCACGAATTTGATTTGATAAATTAATAACTATAATTTGAACCATGGTCTGATGGTCTTTCATTTTAGCAAGGCCCGTTGGCCGAATGGTACACAGAATAGGCTGGATCTCATGATCTACTCTCATTACAAGTCAATCTGATGAGTTCAATGTTAAAAGATCGACATTCAGCAATCGTTACAGCATAATATCGGTTTACAAGACGCTCAAAAAACGTTTTGCAAAATTGTAAACAGTTGTGTAGGGAATAGACACTTGTAATAAACACTTTTTGCGCTGTAAAATGTATATCTTTATTTAAGATATATTTGTTTTTGGACTATTGTGCTTGCCCTGCTGGTCCGTTTATAAGGCTTCGCTGAAATGCAAAATATCCTTGCAATTTTGCTTTCATGAATTTGTTGGTAACAATCTACAAAAATTCAAAAAGTGTTAATCAGTTTTCATAACTTAAGGGCATAGCAATGGACTTATTTTTCGAAACTCACCTCTCTTAACGCTTTCAAGAGCAACTACTTTCACGTCGATATGGTAGAACAACTAGAAATATACTTTTTGGACACAGCTGGCTGTGTTACTAAAATTGTGCTGTTTCTGATAGTTAAATCGATCAATGGCAACGACTACACTTTTTCAGCTTTGGGACCATTTAAACATGTTTTTTGGGGGTACTAACAATGAAAGCGCTGGAATTGGCTTCGAATGTTTTTTTAGAGAATCAATTTAGTTCACTATGGTTGGAGTTTTGATTAAATGAAAAAGAACGATCAATAATCTTCTAATTGATTCATTTATTGTTATCCGTTTATTTATTTTGTTTTATTTTATCTTTTCATGTCCAGTACAACTTCTCACAAGTTTCCCAAATATTTCCTGAATACCTTGTAGAACTTTTCAGTAAAGTATTCATGTGTACGTGAAAATTTATATCTCAGTTCGTACGTATATATAAGGACCTATTTTAAAAAATCACTTAAAATTTTATTCCTAAAATATGTTCTTTCAAGTAGTTTTGTTTAACAAATTAATTAGTTATTCATAAAATTAAGGTAGAAATTCCGAATTCTACAGATTAAAGCAATACAAATTTTTAAAAATGTTAAACTTCCAAAATGTTTCACCCATATCATTTGCATTTATCTGTTCTGGTTGTTTTTCCTTTGTAAAATAACGTCTTAATCAATAATTTTTGTTTTAACTCGATCTGTGTAAAACAAGATTTCCGATACCCAAACTGCTTCTGAAAAAGGATATCAGGCCAGTCAATTTTTCTTTCTTCTGTTGATTTCAATTAAAGAAGAAGAATTATGTATATGTTCTTTACTGGAATAATTCGATTAATTAAAGACTACAAATATCCTCCAATATTCTTTTTATTCAAGAGCTAAACCAAAGTTTTATTACATGAAATTGTACCGACAAAACAGCAGCCTGTGTGAAGCAATGGCTGATTTGTCACTAATGGCAACTTCTGGACATAAGAATATCAGATGCGTCAGCTCGTACATATAGGAGCCTTAATCGAGACTTATATACTCCGCATCACTTCTGATGTACATCGAAAGTGACTCGCCCGCAGTGAAGTCATACAGAGCAATCATCCTTATTTATATATAGTATAAGTGTCCAGTTCGATGGGTCTTCCCTCATGTGCACTGTCATTGTTGCGGGATTGCAACCCCTCTCAATCACGAGACTCCCAATTAAATAGGGAATTCGGTAAAAGAATTGAACGTACTGTTTGTTTGCATTTCCCCTCAAGCCTACATTCTTGATGAATGGTTGGTTCGGGGTAAAACTTTTTCATCAAAGTTGGTCAGAGTCACCTTGTTCCATCGTTCATTTTTAGTGTACACTTTGAATGGAAAAAAAAAATGCAAGGCAATGTACAGCTGCGGAAATAAAAGGCCCATTTTCTCTTTATTTGGCCATTATTTGTCGGACTGCAAAGTTGTGTGTACCATTCGTTTGCAAATAACGTATACTTTAATTTTCTAGTAATTTAATTTACATAATTACAATACAGGCGTCTTCATATTTAATTCTGCATCAACTTCGTTTTTTTCAACGGAACCATACTACTTTGACTTTATTATACAAAAGAAAACCTTCAAATTACCCTAAATATAAATTTTCACCAATTTTCTACGATAATTTCCGGAGATATTGCGATTTATTTTTTGCGCGATTTTAAGGGACTTTCTGCAAATTGAGAAACGCTATTTGTAGATTCGCCTTTCATTAATTTCGCTCGCGAGAGTTAAAAGAAATAAATATTATTTTCACGGAAAATACTGTTTCTAGTCTTTTGTACAAAAGTTTTCCAGTCTTTTGTCTAAAGTTTTTTGTACTAAGAATATCAGGTGTAGAATTTAGAGTATTTAGTCAGTGGTTCAAATGACCCGTGAGTCCATTACTTCCTTGGTTCGTACACATGATTTACAGAAAAAATGCCAAAACGACTGCTCACGATTTTGAAAATCTTTCTAATTTTGAAGTTGCTATTGAGTATTTCTCTTGAAGGTTCTCTTAAACAGGTGAAATGTTGCCAGGAGTAAGAGACTGTTCTCTGCTTTTCTGACTGCAATCATGAATGTTACTCAGCTACGGTTAAACTTGAAGAATGGTTTCATGATTGAAAATTTATTTGTTTGAATTTCATGTAAAAAACGCAATTACATTTTTGCCAACCCAATATTATCACTATGTTTGTTATTTCACATTCTTCATATAATATTATCCTCTGCAATGTGCAATATTCTTATAAGACTTTTGGCAGTATTTTAATTTATAGTCAGATGAAAATTTAGACAGAAAAACATGATTTTGAATGCTTGTTGAATGTTTGATAAATTATGGAGAAGTCCAAAGACCCGATGTTTCCAAAATTAAAATGGAAAATATTTTATTTTGGGGAATATGGTAGCGGACGCAACAATAGACGCTCTATAGAATCACCATCAAAATGTAAAAACCTGTAATTTATTTTCTTCAAAATTTGATATTTTTTAATATATCTATCTTTTTTTATATATCTATCCGCTATCTTTTACTGTTTTTGCACAAAAGAAATCTAATTTCCATTTATTTTACGCAATTTTTAAAAAATTGGCACTTAATAAATTTAATATGATCCCTTAACTCTGGAAAATAACACATTTTATTTAATATAAATTAAGCTACTAAACGTAAAAATTTGAAATTTTGCACAGCCATGTAAAATCACTTTTTGAATCTCTTTCCATCAAAATTTGGCTAGGTTGCTTTTCATAATTTTTTCGAATATTAATTTAATAATTCATAATTCATATTAATATTTTATTAAAAATTATAATAATAGAAAATTATGTTTGGGTCGTTTAATTCTAATAGTACGAATAAAAATCAGCTTCTTATTATCAATATTGTATGAGATATGAATTAAAATATGAAAAAAATATTTTAACATAGGGGGAGGGGGATTTGGGGTGCTCATAACTCACACATTTTCAGTTCAAATTTATTGAAAATGGGTAACCGGGGTTAAAATGAGCTAAAATTTTGAAATATGAAGGGAAATCTAGGGGTTGCTATTGGGGGGAGGGGGAAGTTGATGCGAATTTTAATATGGAGACGGCCCCTTATGCAATTTTTATGTATAGCAAATTAAAGTGTACGTCAATCGTAAATGATTAGTATATGCATCTCTGTTGTGCGACGAACGACGGCTGAATAAAGTACAAGTGGGCTTTTTTTTTTCGCAGTTGTACATTTATCGCTTTGAATTATTTCTCCAAGATGAACAGCAAAAGTGATGGGCGTAAATGAGCCTTTAGGATTATATAAAGACATTTGGACTTTTGGTGCTGTAATTGAGTGATGTACGTAAAAGACTACAGAACTGTTGTTACAGTGGATTTGATAAGCTCTGGAACGGTACAGAATTTTTAACTTGATTTTTAAGACCAATTTCAAACCAATTTTTAGACTATCCGACTTCTGAAGTGAGTGAATATAGCTAACAACTGAAACATGCACGCATTTTCTTTTTTAAATTCAATTCTGGATGTAATTTCATTTGAAACTATGCAACTCAAATACAGCTTTAAACCCATCTATTTTTCCGCTTCAGATATACCGATCCTCTAATTACAAGAATTCGTGCACAGATGTGTTGAATATATTATTAAAAGTACCAAATAAAATAAAATTAAAGTGATCAAATTAAATAACTTTACAGGGAGCGCATGAAAAAAAATTAATAACTATCTATGTCCGTTTCAGGAAGCACAGTGGTTTTCTCATATTTGAAAGCAAAATATTCTCAAATCTACAAGAAAGAAGGAAAACTAACACAAAACGTGAAGGAAGGACAATTGGGAAAAAAATGTTGCCATTCCAAAGAAATGGAAAGTTCAAGAAAAGCAGGAAGAAATGGAAATCTGAATAGAAAGAAGTAAAATTAATTGGAGTTGGAGAATCATACTAAAAAATAGAAAAAAAACTGTTTAGTAGAAATGTAAATAATGAGGAAAGAAGAACCGCTAAGCAAAAATAGAACAGAAAAACGTATAAATGCATACAAAGACTTTGTAATATGAGACAGAAATAATAATATATATTTTTAATTTATTAACAATTATTATTTATTTTTTTTAATTTATTATATTATTATTATTATTCAATTTAGTAAGTAAAAATAAACAAAAAAATCTGAGTATAATTATGGATAAATCACCGTTGACAAAGAACATGAAGTTTTTGATAGTGAAACCCAGGCGGTGTAGCGGTTAACAAGCCGTTCTATCGCTATTTGGGTCCGGGTTCAATTTTGATCTTGGGTTTTAACTTGCCCGTCACATCACAGGGGATAACATTGGCCACTCAACGGGTTGCCCTCATAAAAAAGTGGCCAATATTTTGGGTCTTAGTAGTGGAGAATGACCGATAGGCAAGTGCCCCGTCCCCCCCCGTCGCGTCAACTTCGTTCCAGTTTTCAATGCAATGCACCTATAACTTAAATTATTTATAACAGTAAGGTCTCAAAAAATGTGTTCCGATATTAAAGCTTGTAAGTAATTTAGAAACTTGTTTTTTTAATAATTACAAACCTTCCTATCAAAATTTTAATTTTGTATAAATTTAAAGTGACATGAAAATTTTACTGTAAGAAGCACTTTACATTATTTTCCCGTTTCCAAGACGCTCAGAGGGTTAAAAGAGAGGGGGTGAAGGGGGAAAGTATGCAAGAAGTTGAGAAGCTTTATTTTGCTATATTTTGTATTTACATTCCTGTGGATTATGACTGTTTTTAGCCCGAGAAAAGAAAAGTACGCAGAATTCTGAAACGTTCGTAGAATTTTGTTTTATTCCTGTTTGTGTTCAAAATTATTTATTTTAATTAATTATAAACTAGAGGTTCTTTTAATTCAATAAGACTGACGTAAGTATGCAATTTCAATGTTAAATTTTGCAAGAGAGCAATTTAAATAAATATTCCATAAAAACTACATTAATTATTCACAAATCAAGATTGCTGAAAGAAAAGACACTACATTAAACTCGGTTGCGGTTAATTTGTGTTTCTAAAGAATACAGCTGAATGTTCTGGAAGATATTTCTCGCAGATATAATGAACGTAAATTCCAGATTTCAGGATGATATAGGGCTACCCTTTAACTGCCTATATCGCTCAATGCAAAACATCTTACAAATGGCGTAATACATCCATTCCCAGCGTGGCAATTTTGTCCTGGGGCGCCTTTCAAAAGATTTGCCTCGACCCATTCTGTCACTTTTCCCAGGAATTATCTGATATTTAAAGATCTACTCCATAATTAATAAAAGTGTTTTTAAGAGGTTGCGTAAATTTTGCAACAAGTGGGCTTCCCTCAAAGAAACCAAAAAAAAAAAAAAAAAAAAAAGTGCTCGATAGACAGGATTTATCCCCCTCCAACCCCCCACCAAACTCAGTCAAACAAAATTCTAGGACCAGTTTTGGGCTTTTCACGTTTCCCAGACCAGACCAAATAAACGCATTCTACGTCAGCCTTGATGAGATTACAAGAATAGCTGTTCTTCATGATCCGAAACCACCACGTGATCGGGATCATTCTTTGACATTTTCTTCTCTCAACCCCTTCTTTTCATACGCACGGGGGAAAAAAAAGTGAGGGGGGAGGAAGGGAGGAAAATTTACGGCGCAAGGTCAGCGACGAATAACGTCAGATACGCCATGCGTTTGCGTACGTCGATTTAGTTTCAGACGCAACATGAAAGAAATCATCTATTCCATCAGACACCAGAGCCATTTGTGGTTTTCTCGTGGCCCCTAAAAATATAAGAAAAAGAAATTTTAAATTGGGAAGGGAGGGGGGGGGGTGTAAAGAAAGGAAAAACCGATCGGTGTTGAGCTATAAATATACATTTCCATCCGAAAGCGTTTCCCCACAAACTAACAGTCGTTAGTTTGTTTATTGCGTGCTCATTTTTTTAAAGAACATGACTAATGAAAAACTGATCCAGCTGGTTTTCGATCGGTACATGTAAACAGAATCCGATGGCTGAATCGCAAAACAGTTGACGATTCAGCCATCCCTTCTTAAGGCTGGTAAAGATGCTGAAGGAGAACTCTCGGATCTGAACCTCCTCTTCTTGATGTGCGATGTCTCACTGTGTGGTTTACGTTCTTCTCAGTGGGGGAAGCCCCTTGACACTAGACACTTGCCACGCAGAGTTTGTCGAGATCTGTGGCTCATTTGGGTCGTTATCGCACTTGTTCCTCTAAAAAAAAATAGTTCTTTATTTATTTCAAGCGCATATTTTTTTACATCACAGTATTATGATGAGTACAAGCAACCGAATCACGGAAAAAGCGCACCGGAAAAAAGCGCACCCGGAAAAAGCGCACAATATTGAATGGGTTTGTATTTTGTGAAGAGAAGAGGGGGAGGGGGTGGGGCATGAATTAAAAAAAAATGTGAGACACAAGTGGGCGTCCTAAAGGGCGTAAACAGAGTATTAGTGTGTTTTGTATTTATCTCTATTGAAAATTGCCATTCAGACAACATTTTCAAGAACGGTGGCCTGATTTGTAAGTATACAGTATGACTCTCCTACACTCTACAGAAGACCCTACAGACTCTACAGAAACTCCTTGTTCCAGATTAAAAAATAAATAGAAAATAAACAAAGGAGTTATAATAACATTAATACTAATTTCAGCGTTTTTTTAATAAACTGATTGTTCAATTTGTTTGTATTCTTAAGACAGTCCAGAACTAGTGATTCAGTAACAAATTACAGCGGTTTCGAAAAATGTAAATACCATCTCTCACCCAACAGGCAACCCTAAAAATCTAAAACTCTCACAGATTTAACATGCACGTTCTCTGTAATATGTTATCACATTCAGTCTGATTTGTGATCAGCTATGGCTTATTATTACTGGTTTTCTTTTTATAAATGCAAGAGTTTATTCTGATTCATGGTAATTTATCTTGTTAACTCTTTGGTTTTAAATAATAATTCTTAGAATGAATGATTTATATGTATATAAATATTTTTATTTTTGAATGTATTTAATTTAAATATTACTACTTTTTTTTCAGAGATGCTTTTTTTTTTTCAGAATTAAATTATGGTGTGAATAAATCAATTTTAAAAAACTTCCTTAAAAAAACACTTTTAAAATCAAATGTTATTATAAGTGTAATGTTTTTAAACAAATTTTCATTTCTAAATTCTAAAAGAAAAAAAAACCCTTTTTAAAGGAAACTGGCTAAAAATTATTTAAAACTCATTTCTTAAAATGTAAAATATCGGTTATATATAACTGTAATCAGGGGCATAGCCAGAAATTTTTCATGGGGAGGTTTACGACTACTGCAACTCATATATATGTATACATATGTGTGATAATGTAGTGAAGTATATACATTTTGTATGGCAAAAAAATTCTCATGGGGGGGGGTTATAACCCCCCCCCTAAACCCCCCCCCTTGGCTACGTCTCTGACTGTAATTAAAATTACTTTTTAATTAGTTTTGTTGAGATAGTTTTAATAATTATATTTTTACCATTATTAGTATTGCAAAGCTTATTCCCCCTCACCAACTTTGATTAAATATTCATGCAAGCCTTTTTATGAGAAAAACTGAAACTTTCAACATTACCTCATTAATGCATAGAGGCATATTTTAGTTGGGAATTTTTGTAAGAGGGCTTTATAAAAATTAAAAGTTTGCATTTCTTTACATTTAATCTCCTGAAAGTTTTAATTCACCACAATAAAATAACTTTATAATTAATTATATATTTATAAGGTCAATATATAAAGAAGTATATCCTAGGTCAGTGTTTTTTAGGGACCCTCTATAATAGGGATTGAAAGTGATTATGATTTTTATTTAATATTAAAAATATTAAAATTTTTACTTCCAGTGTAAATTATCAAGAAAGCTATTTTTGTTTTGTGGTTAAGGCAGATTTACACGAAGGATGTTTGCTTAATTAGGGTATGCCTTGGGCGGAGGACTTTTTGAGGGGTTCTGGCGCGTCTGGAGAAAACAGCCGCGCGGTTGGCAGGAACTCTAGAGCTATACACTTCAGCCGTTTACCAAATTGTCATGAAATTAGTAAAAAGTATTTATACTATAATGCAAAAGGTCAAAATATTTTTTTTAAAGCTTTATAAGTTAAATTTATATCTTCTAAAGCTCTTTCTCTACTTCACATAACTCAGTAAACTTTTAAGATAAACTTTTTTAAAAAATTGCTGAAATAAGCGAGAATGACGATATATAGAAAATTAAATGGATAAGTTATCGAATATTGAACTACATATATGAAAAAACTACAGCAAGAAGGAAAAAATATCTGTTAAAACAGTTATTATAACTTGATGTAAAACTGTGAAAACAACTCAATTAAGAAGGTTTTTTTTTTTTTTTTTTCATAAAATATCTTGTATTGCATTGAAAAATAAAACATAAATAAATAAATATTTTAAAGAAACCCTAATATTTAGAAATAATTTAAAACCAGTACAGCAGATTGGGAATGAGAAAAATTGTTTAAACCAAGCGCTTAAAAAGTAACCCTGTTTAAATTAAGCAACCTTGACAGTGAACTTTTTAAATATTTTATCACGGCACAGAATGGAGTTCCTTTTCGCATTTTTAATGGAACAGTTAAAATGACCCGTTAAACAAATGTTAAAAAAAAAAAAAAGATTTTGAAAAAGTTTGGAGGAGGAACACGTGCCCCCCCTCCCCCCACAGAGATTGTTATGCTGTCACGTAGCCAGAAATTTTTTATGGGGGGGTTAACGACTACTGCAACTCACATATATGCATACATGTGTGTGATAAGGGAGTGAAGAATATACATTTTGTATGGCAAAAAATTTCTCATGGGGGGGGGTTATGACCCCCCTAACACCAACCCCCCCTTGGCTACGCCCCTGGATGTCTGTTTTAAATTTTTAAACAAATAATTGTTTAACTGATTTTGGTACGAAATTGGGGGGGAGCACAGGGAGATACGTGCCCCCCCAATCATTTCAGCACTACTATAGATTTTCCCCTATTTGTTTTGATAAAAATGATTTTATCCATTCTGCAGATGTACTCGGATATTTTGGAAGAAGGACCCCTTCAACCATCGCAACCCTTGTTTTAAACCCCGAGTTTTAGTGACGGGATGTGTTATCCGTCATTCATCAACCCGCGACGAAGAAAGAGAGTGTATTCCTTCACACTGTCTACCCTCTTCTCCCGGGGCTATTTCTGATAACACACAGTTCTTTCTTTCTTTGTGCTTCTTGGAAAAACGTGAACGTGACCTTGACAAACACCTTGACAAACACCTTGACAACTCAGTACTCAATTGAATGCCCTCACCTCCCTCTTCTACAAATTTGAACCCAGTATTTAACTGAAGGCTAAGTGAAAATACAAGTGTTTCTATAGGGAGGGGGGGGTGTGCACTCAGAGTATGAAGTATGTTAGTGTAAAAAGGACACCAAAAAAAAAAAAAAAAAATCGAATACTTAAAAAAAATTCACTTCCTTTCGGATGCCCACTCCTTCCTTCCCCCCCACACACATACTCATCCAAAAAAAATAAACCCCTTCAATATTGTGCGCTTTTTTCCTCCCACCACAAGCAACCAAGCCCAGGCCGAGAATCGAACCCGGACCCAAAGTGTGGCAGAATGTCACGCCAGCCACTATACCATCTGGGCGCCTGGTGAACCCCTGTTCTCACCTTCAGTACGAAGAAAAATTTCAACCAGAAAGTAAATGATGCCGAAACCATCGATTATAAAACCTTTTTCAACATGATTTTAAGAAATTTCGCATGTACCACTGCTTAAAATATAGTTCTCCTTTTTGCTCCCATCTTTGCTAAGAGTTTCGATTAGAGATATGGATACTTTTTTGCTCATTTTCTAATGCCTTTAAAATGTTTTGTCACTAGAGCATAAAATGCGCTACTGCACATTTTAACTTAAAAAAAATGTAATTGAAGCCGTGACTTCCATAACCACGCAAGTCCAACCGAATATATCTTGAGAAAATCAAGAAAAACCGAATATTTCTTAGACATTTGAACTTGGAAATCAGATTTTTTTATCATAATACTTTGATGAATTACGAATGTCACTAAGCATTAAAATAATTACAAATAATTTGTCTATAATAAAATAACGAAAATCCTGGACTTGTATTGTTATGGAACTCATTAGTCTATTACATTGATTTGAAATACTAGAACTTTGATTTGGAAAAGAAATATACATATTTTTAAGCAATAATATCGGGGAATGAAACAAAAAACAGTCCCTGTGCATAAACTCAGTCTCTGTTTCCACAATAATATAATACAACACATAAAACATTTAGTTTATTCATATCTTTATTTCGCTTATTAATCAGAATTCGACATTTCACTATAATACCATAAACTCTTAATATAAAATTTCTCATGCTGAAAACATAGGCGTAGAGTTATATGGGCCCGTGGGGCTCGAGCCCCCCCAATAAATTGTGAATAGGGGCTGAGCCCACCCAATAATTTACCACTAAATACAGAAAACTAATTTATAATAACACAAAAAAAGTATTTCACGCCATCTACAAACGTTTAAAAAACCTTTACTTGTACTATTAAAAATTTTCTCCTTTTGATTTCAATCATGATTTAGTATTCATTGTGACGCCACGTAACACACAATGTTACTATAAGCTGCCCTCGCCAGGCTCTGGTTAATTAAAATTAGATTATGCAATGTAAAGTATGAAATGAAAAAAGTTCAGATGTGTCTAAAATGCACTATGTCATCGAAAATGTTTTTTTTTTTTTTTCACCTTTGGATTTTTTACTTTGCTTCTATTTTTAACTTATAACATGGTAGGAAGATACTAACATGGATACTTACTTTACATAAGTGTAGAATTCTATGGACCCATAGAGCTCGAGCGCCTCCAGTAATTTACACTTATATATAGTAAGTCATAGCTGCCAACTACTATGGAATATAATTAACCACTTTTTGTAAACAGTATCTTTTAAAATTATTTTTTTGAAAATAGTAACCAACTCGCGCGCACAGCACCAAAAAGTTTGCTATATTTTAAGCCGAAAAATCATGTAGAAAAAGTGGTTAATTATATTCCGTAGTAGTTGGCAGCTATGAGTAAGTTATGTGTACGTGAATCAGTGGCGTAGCCAGAAATTTTTCATGGGGTGGGGGGGTTACGACTTCTGCAACTCACATATATGTATGTGGGTGTATGATAAGGGAGTGAAGAATATACATTTTGTATGGCAAAAAATTCCTTATGGGGGGTTATGACCCCCAACCCCCCCCCTTGGCGACACGACTGACGTGAATATATGCGGTTGAGGGTCCCGGCCCCCCCAATAATTTTGAAAACTTTACGCTTACGGCTGAAAATACATAAATACAAACTCCTAACCAACAATGATCTCACTTATTTCAATCTGGTCCTGTCTTTCTTTCAATTCAAGAGCCTCATTTCCAACAGTATTGAAAAGAACCTCTCCACGCTTAATGTTATGTTTCTGTACATGCTTTGTTTATTCGTTTGATCTAGACTTCTTTTTGGCCACAGGTTTATTATCATCAGAAACATCACTCATATCACTATCAATAAAAAACCAGAAATTGCCAAAATTTCATGTGACAATAAAGCAGAGCCGAAATTACACCAACAGATAGATAGACTGTTGAAAGCTTGACACACGCGCCTCTCTGGGACGACAGTGGAAGAATGTTGAGCTGTTAACCCTTTGAGGCGCAACTCTTTCCCAATGCTGAAAAAAGGGCAGCCGTAGCCGTCGTTCGACTTATATCTACCAGCAAGATGGCACGCGATGAACGTTTCGATCGTCCGCCATCTTGCTGGTAGTTAAGTCGTGAATATATCAAATCATAGTCGTGAATATGTCAAATATTCGTGAGAATAATACATACAATCTGTTTAAACATTTTTCTTTTAAATTAAATTACTTATTTATGTACAATTTTAGTTGAATCTTCTAAACCAACCGTCCCCCTCCCCCGTAGGCAGATACCCCTCGTTCAGGTTTGGCTTACTCACACACAGCACAACGCTAAACCAACCGTCAAAATTAGGTATAGAACATCAAATAACTTTTTAACGATGTAATTGGAAACAGAATTTTTAAGATAGGAATGGCATAATGCCATCCACAAGGGAAAAAAAAAAGAGAGAGAGAGAGAGAATATTTAAAAAAAAATGAAAATGCGTTTTCCATGCTGAGTTTTATGCAGATGAGCATTTTGAGAAAGCCTCAAGGAACTATAATTCATCTGCCTCATATTACACTAAGGGAAAGAAGGCGAAACTGAAACTTTGCCTTAACCCTTTGAAGCGAACCCTTTCCCAATGCCGAAAAAAGGGCAACCGTTGCCATCGCTCGACTTAACTAACAGCAAGATGGCAACGGCTGCCCTTTTTTTCAGCATTGGGCAATCTATCCAGATGTTCTCGCATTCTTCCATTTTTCAGCAGATGTCAGTGCTGTTAAAAATAATCGTGACATTTTTTTACGGGAAATGACGTGCTAAAAAGTAAAGGATTCTCGTGGCGGTATGTCACCGGCAACTATTTTTATAGAAATCCAATCTATTCTTCGTGACTGTCAGCAGTCCAAACGTCAGAGTTTGGTGTTCCCAGAGCGGGAACACTGCCCTTTAAAGGGTTAAGTAAAACTAAAACCCCTTAAAAGCCATTCGATAAGCGAAAGTAGTTGCAGGTTAGTCATTGCTCCATTTTTGCCCTTGTTCAATAAAGACCATTTAACTTCATTTATCTCAAAATTTTCCTTCCGTAACGCCTTTCTACCAGTGAATTTACAGTTGGCCGTTAACCAGCCAGTCTCTCTCGAAAATCATATCAAATCTGCTGCGCCCCCAAACCTTCGAGCACGCGAATCCAGATACAGTCTCTGCCACTGGTAAATCTCGCTGTTACCTAATTTCTGCTCATTTGTTTATATCGCGGTCAATGCCGCTCCTCTAGTGTCCAGTATCGACATTTGCCAACGGGCCCTGTGTGTGTGTGTGTGTGTTCACATTCTGGCATAATCACGTCTATTACCCATCATTGTTCCTTGCTTGGTCGACCAACGGTTACGGCACAAGCAGGGTGTTGTCATCTGTGGACGGTTGTGTATGAGAACGTCTTATTCCCGCCAAAATGCAGGAAGGCCGAGTTGTTTCCGGCTTTTTTGGAGAAAATGAATTCCATCCACGTCCATCTCTATTTTGCGACTTGCAATAGCATTAAGAGCTCTTGCATAAGGTTAGATCTGAAATAAACGAAACTACCGGTAAAAACTTTATCGAAAATGTGGTTGATGAAAATTGCCAGTTTTCTACAATGCATTTGTTAGTCTCTATATATAAAAGAAGATGTCCTGACTGACAGACTGACACATCAACGTCATATTGCTGATGCAGACGTGAAATTTCAGAGGTTTATTTCTTTTGTACCTAAGGCATCGTCGTTAAGGAAACAATTTTTTAAATTTTTCATTCAAATGGGTTTTCGGGCCAAACTTTATTTTCACATAATCCTTAATTTCTCAAAAGAAAACGGAGATGGCCCTAAGCTTTTTGCTTTAAAATTCAATGAACAGAAATGCCTAAAAAAATTTTTCAAGGTTTTTTATAATTCGCATCAAAACGCATATACTTGTAAAAAAGGTTCTTTTCACATTTCCCTTAATTTCTCCAGAGAAAATAGAGATAGCCCTAAAATCCTAGCTTTAAAAGTGTGATAAACAAAAGTACCTTAAAATCGTTTTCTTTTTCAGAGTTCGCACCCAGACGAGAGAAAAGGGCCAAAATGTTATTTTCACTCAGCCTCATATTACAATGAGAAAACGGGATAGCCACAAAATTCTTGGCTTAAAATGTATGAACACAAGTACCTAAGAATCTTCAAAGTGGCAACATTTCTTGTTTTCTGATTTAACTTTCATTTTAAAGTTGCTCTTAACTGACATGCCACACGTGTTTCCATGATCTCAGTTTACATTTACCTCTTCATGGAAAAGAAAAAAAAATGTCTTATCTTTCTAGACAATCAAATCCTATCAAAAATTTTTCGTAGTCTGAGAAAACGTTAATTATATTCGAATTGCTATGGCGTGCATTTTTAATAATTAAAATTGAATGAAACCAGCTAAGTGTCGAATTTCGGAAAATTTTAAATGTCTAAATTAACCAGCTGGATTGAATTATAAACGGATATTTATGATTCAGTTTAAGCAAATATATTTTTGCATTTGTCATTTTTAATAAATTCAAAATCTAGCAATTCAGGATTCAATCGCTTCGCCTTCACCTTATGACTATGCTAAATAGCAAAAGTAAACAGTTCCAAGTAGGTAGGTCAGTCACTCAAAATAGTTGCTAATCTTGCAAAAAAGAGTTGCCCATTAAATTTCTGCATTTGTTTCTCAGATTTTGATATAACTTCCAAATGAAAAAAATGCAATGCTGTCTCTCCCGGAGTGTTAGTCTTTTTTTTCCTGCCGTGACATTGCATAGTGGGGCCCGGGATTTCCAAAACAAGCGATCTGTTAAGCCATCGGCATTGTCCGTCATTATTCTAAAATTAGAATTTCGCTCATCGAGCATAGAGCATAAAAGAAATGTGCCGTGCGACAAACAATGGAGTAGCAGCATGCCTGGCGTGCGCCTAACAGGAGATCGCGTGCCGCCACGCAAAGGAGTGATCTGGCAAAAACAGAATGTGCCACCTCGCATCTTATTGCCATCAAAGCTGGCCGGTGTGCGTTATGTTTTTCAACCAACTCTAATTATCACTGTGGTTTAAAGGGCTCCCTAGGCAAAGAGTTTTAAGACGGTGCCCCTTTAAATCAAAATGCTTTGAAAACCCCCAAGAAATGCCGCCTTGGCAAGACCACCCACTTTAATTATGCCATTAACCCTATTGTGGCTGATAAGTCAATGGTTGTCACTCGGTTGATGAAAATGGCAATGCCGTCATCATATTCCCCCTGTGTATATCTTTTTGTAGTGGCGTAACTGCCACTGCCCGAGACGGAACGCCCAGGGCCTTATTATCACATGGGCAAATCGGGATTTTGCCCAAGACCCCCAATTTCAAATGTTGTTCTGAAATATTCTTTTTTATATCAAAATTTTATGAAAAATAAAACAAGATTCATTGATGGGGGGCCCCCAAATTCATCAATGCCCGGGGCCCCTTTTGGTCATAATCAGGTTCTGGGAACGCCCCAGTTGCGTCGCATTCTCGTTGGTTAAAGCCTCTTAACCTGTGCGGACTTGCCCTAAAATCGTGGCTCAGAAAATTTTATTAACGGCTCAGTCCATAAATAACAAAACACAGAGGGGTTGAAAAGCGGGGAAGGGGTAAAATTCTCAAAAACGGCCCAAATTGCATGTACCCATGTGTAATTTTCCACATCTTCCACCTGGCCAGTCCGCTACTCGGAGAGAGAGATGGACTGAAGAATGAGTCGAGCTGCATATTAACATTCTGCCATTGATTTCAAAGCACACAGGAGCGCGTATCTCGCGTTCATTTCAGGCCAAGTGAGGATGTCACAGTTGTTTACTTTTATTTTGAGAGCTTAAAAATTTATTTAAAAACTGCGTTTTAAGTACTCAAAGCTATGCTCAATATAAAACATGCACTATAAATAAACATAGCTTTGCAAGCAAACATAACTTTGAGTGCTTAAAATGCAGTTTAAATAAATTTTTAAGCTCTCAAAATAAAAGTAAACAACTGTGACACCTTCACTTGGCCTGGATTAACGCAAAGTGGGTTCTCGAGTGCGATATTCGAAAAGCGATATATGCGCTCCTGTGCTTCGAAATCAATGGCAGAATGTTAATATGCAGCCGGGCTGTGGGAACAATTTTTTCTCCTGCAGATAGAACTAAACAAATTTTTTGCTGCCTGGCTACAGCCGCCTCTCTCTGTTCGGTGCCCTAGGCCGTTGCCTAGTTTGCCTGTATGGTCGGTCGGGCCCCGGGTTTAAATCACTTGGATTAAAACACTTCCACACCATTGACTGACTTGTTCTCTAGCTTGTAAAATCCAATCATCTCGAAACTATTTGAGTTCTAATTCCGTTGTATAGAAAACTCTATAAATGAGTATATAAATTATTAGAACGTGTATGTTATGAAGCCTGAATTAGAACCTTACTGTCATAACATAAATGGGATTTTTTAAAGCCCAATAAAAATGCTTGAAGAAGCAAACCCCAGAAAGTCAGAACGACAGTGAAATTTGATGTCAGTTCCTTGAAACAAAATTTCTATCTCAAACATTAAAAAAAATAACAAAATACAAATAAAGAAGTATCGAGATCGTTAAATCTTTATCTCGATCTTTTTAATTTCTTTCTGACTGCAATTTAAAGCCAGGCACTAACAATAGAACAAAGCCACTTCAAAGAAAGCAATGGTAATCCCTGGATACAATTTTTGCGCGTATATGTTTTAAATCTAGTAGTCATGCTAAATCCGATATATTTAGCGCTAAATGCACACTGATCCAAACTGTTAGATCAGTAGTTCAAAATAGTTGCTAAGCACTCTAAAATACTGTCACATTAAGTTTCTGTGTTTAGTTTCAAACTTTTCAAATAAATTTAAGTGACTGGTAAATTGCTACCATTACCACGGTAATTTGCTTCAGGGTGATTAAACAGAGAACCATAGTGTTTTAGTAAAACTGATAACTAAAGAAATTATTTTGTAACCTGAAAAACGCAAAAAAAAAAACCAGCTGAATGTTTACAATGCATCATCGAATAGCACATTGAAAGGACAAAAGACATTTTTTTTATACTTTCAATTTTGAACACTATGTAATGTAAGGATAAATACGATACATGTTTTGAAATGCTTTTAGCAAAGTTCAATCTCTCAAATAAGGCACTTTTTGATGAATAGTAAACTCAAAAACAACAAATTTTCAAAATGCCACAGGTGCATTCTATATCAATTTTAAAAGCTTAATTTTTCTAAACAAGTTAAAAGCGAGTATGAAAGTGTAACTTCGTATTGAATAGTAAATATATTTAGTCGAGAAAAAAAAAATATTTCATGATAATATGCTATTTTTTCAAAATTTTAATTATCTTTTATTTTCATTTTACCTGTATAAATCTTTCCCAAATTATTACTATTTGCAGATAAACATTCGAAATTGAATTCATACTAGCATTCTAAACGTTCATGAGAAATCCTACAAAAGTGATCGTATGGAGCACTAGGAAAATACAGATCAGCTTAAAAATTCAAAACTGAGAAAAATGATATTAAAGTACAATATTTTTAAAACTAATTCTTTTGATGACTTTCCTTAAAATACAAATTCTGAAAAGTTAAAACTGTCCGATTTTAAAAATTCATCTTGCGATAGAAAACGAGAAAGAAGCTGACCTTCTTTTTTCTTTTAGGCGAAATGTTCTTTTTTCCGAAATTTTAGTCAATTTTTCACCTTATATTTAGTTACTTTTCAATGTCCCTCGTAAACTTAAAGAGGTAAACCTTCCTTCAAGGACATTTCAGCCGATGTACCTCATGTAAATAACTAAACAAAAAATACTAACTCTTGGCGTTATTATAATTTTTTTTTAAGTTGCAGGCATTGCAGGTTTGTTTTTTTTTTTTTTTTTTTTTTTTTTGTAACTGGGATAAAATCGGTATGCCATCCGAGGTTGAAAAACCGTGGCTCAAAAATTGCATACAAAACGGGAAAAAAATGCTTCAAATTTCGAAACAAAAAATCGTGCTTTTGATTTATTAGTTTTCTTTAAAAGTCCGTCCAAGGTACACCCCCTGTTGACGAATGCCTTTGTGGAGGCTTACCAGTGGCGCACCCAGGATTTTGGTTTGGAGGGGGGGGGGGTTACAAATACTGCTGAACTCAGTTATAGTGACGTTAGATAGATTATAGTTATTATAGCTGTCTTATAACGCCCAAATATTCATTACCACTTGCCCATAGAACACAATTCCACTATATCCAATCTTTTCAGTGATATTGTACCCTAGTGTATCTTTATTTTATACACTAACTGTAAATATTTATTTAAAACCAACATCCCCCACCCCACTTTTAATTAATCCCCTACAAAAAGTAGAAATAATTTCAAGACCATTTTTTAAAATAAAATATTTTAGTTCATTAGTGACAATTTTCAATTTTTAAAGCTTTTCGCGTCTAACTCTCCGGATTTAGGTGGGGGCTTTAGCCCCCATAACGCCTCCGTGGGTGCACCTATGAGGCTTAACACAAGATACCTTAATTTTTCATTTATTCTCGGTATGGTGCCGATAAAATGCCGATGCTTATTCGGAAATCCAACTTGGCTGTTATTAATGTGAAAGTGCCCGCAATGCGACTAGCATACCCACGAGAGGTATTGCAAAATAGGGTTACGTGACGAAAACATCTTTTCATTTTTCTTACTGAGATTCTCCTGGAATTAGCCACGTGGTCATTTTCTTTTGTTCTCGAACAAAGTAAATGGACACTGAAATCAAGCTTTCGTGTCGAAGCCGCCCCCGCGTGGTCATCTTTGTTCTTCGGCTTCCAAATCGGAATTCCATGCGACCTTCGCACATTTGAGGGCTTCGATTGCTTTGGTTCCGTTACGTGTCAGTGGAACCACCTTAGAAAGAAAAAAAAAAAAATCCACGGCTGAAAAGTATTTCACGAACAGGCTTCGATTTTAAGAAAACAGTTCTCTTTGTGAGATTAAAAAGGTCGCAAAATGCATCTTAATGCTGTTCTTGTTCGATTAAAGGTAATCACGAAACTTCTGAACAACTGCAAAGTGAAGCAAATGAAATTAGAGACTGGTGAAATGTTCAGTTCATTTCCACGCAAATTATAACGTGAACTCTCATAAGCAGTAAAAATAAGATTTTTAAACATTCAGGAAAAGAAATGCTTAAACTGCAGTATTCATCTAAATGCTTTGCCCCTCAGCAAGTGCCATTAATCTGTGTTATAGACCCCCCCCCCAAGAAAGTCTGATGAATCAGATCTATTGTTTGTGTGAGGGCATAATACTGCTAGCTTATGAAAAAGCAGTCTGGATTTTTTAGCCCTACAGTTTTTTCGTTCACTCCGGTATTTTCTGTCGACAAAATTTGTGGACCGTTTTGATTCGACACAATTTCGTTGCATTTTTCAACTGGGTAACAGTGCATTCGATTGAACTCAAATTGAGTATATATATTATAGACCGCTGATGCACAACCAGCATTGATTTTGGTATGCATAGAACTTATAGTTTTTTTTTTTTTTTTTTTTTTTTTTTTTTTTTTTTTTTTTTACAGGGCTGTAAAAAATATTTCTTATACATTACGGACCTATACTTAAAAGTGCACTAGCTCCCAAGCAATGCATTCGATGGAATTCACATTTGGTATGTATATTATAGACTACCGTCGTAGTACTGGTATTGGTGTGTATAGGACACAGTTTTACAAGGCTAGGGTCTATGGAGAGAAGCACTTAAAAGTGCCAGATAGAGAGGGGAGGTTGGGGGAGAATAAAATATTGCACATCACCAAAGTTTGCAATTTTTTATGATTTATCGCCAAGTTTGGCGCCAAAAATTATTGTCCTCACAACTGAACCAAACTCTGCGATATCTTCCGAATTTGACTAGAAACTAGCAAACGCTACAATTTATTACAAAAGAGAAGTACAGTTAGAATATGCCTGGTGAGGATTGTAACAGTTTTAGTAGGCGATTTTAATATAGTTTCCAGTTCTGATATAACAATCTAGACAAACACAATGCAATCATGGATTATGATGCATATTCCAAACAGCATTATAAATTTGAAGTACAGTTAGAATATGCTTGGCCATGATTGTAAAACAATTTTGGTTGGTGATTTTAATATGGATTTCGATTCCAAAGAAGTGTTTTATGGAACAAGCAAGAAAAATACGGCACACTTTCCAAGTTAATGGAATTAAGGATTGAAAATAGGGACGACGCATGAATTGTGATGCGCTTTTGATATAAAGCACTTTAGTGCGTATATAAAACATGGAAGTATTTCAGATTTTTTTTTCAATTCTCTGACATAATTGTTTATTTTTAAAACTGTTTAACACTAAGATGAAGCAACGTAATTCTTTTCAATGAACAATAGTTAGTGTAACTTCTCTAAAAAATATAATTTCTATGATCATGTTTAATTTTCATCTGCGATCATATTATGAACTCCTGATAAAACTACCGAGAGATGAAAATACTTTTTCGGTTAATGTAGAATTGACATTGATACAAAAAAAAAAGTCTGCTTATTTTTGAAAATGTTTTTCCAACCCAACTTTACCAGTCTTACCTTTCTGCATAATTAGATTGCACTGATTCAATTAATTAAAATAGATGTACTTTTTTCAGACTTAAATTTCGTTAAAATATCAAAGTATTAATCACATAGTCATTAGAAAGATACAGATGTATTTAAATGAAGGTGAGTGTGTGTGGGGGGGGAGGGGGGGGAGGAAGTTCATGATCTTATTTTATTAATGAAAATATATGATCGAGAACACGCAATTAAATTACAACCTTTATCTTAATTCGTTTATTTTTTAATTTTGAAAGAATCACCCAGAGTAAATAAAGTACTCAGTAGCTCCGTATTAAAAACAGAAATTTTCCAACTAAACAAATTATGTTGTTTCACAATTTAATGCGAATACTCTTTCTCTGTAAATTTTACCACTACAATTTAAAGTATATTTTATTCTTAAGCGAACGCTTTATAACACTTTAATGCTAAGATGAATTTTAGCAACTAAGACAAATGGGTCTTTTATATGTACAGAGATGTACACAGACGAATAGTGGAGAGATATCGGCATACATCCTTCCACCCCCCACCAAATCGCGAAATTCTTCTGATTAGTTTGCAAGAACTTTCTTCATTACATTTCGTTATTAATACAGAAATTATTTTATATTCCCCTACCAAAAAAGTTTCTCGACAATAACCCTTTTATGTACATGAGCACTTAATAATATAGTATGCTTCTTTATGAAGTAAATGGGAAAATTTAAATTTTTTAAGAGAAAAACTGTTTTTATTTTAACTTTCTCATGTTTAGCCTGATGAAAAATGATACATCTCTTTTACCAAAAACTAAAACACTATATTAGTTTTACAGGTTTAGGAACTCACTGCATCCTTCAATTAATGCTTCCTAAATAAATTAGATAATTTGTTAAAGAGGTATAAACGTATTTATTTGAGAATGAAAAGGGCTTTCCTTTTAGCACTCGGGTGCTATTTCTTTCAAGCACGGGATTTTTGTCTACGCGGCACGCCGTGGTCAGTTTTCCGTTTGATTCATGTTTTCTGCAGAGTGATTTGATATTACTAACGGAAACGTGGACTATCCCTTCAGATGATTTTGGTCGAACGGATAAACAGTGGTTTCCAAAACAGAAAGCCATCTGGTGCTATGATTTTTATTGAGAAAAACTTAATGAAACACTTTACCCTTGCCTACACGAGCCAGATCAATGGTGTTCAAATGGTCATTGCGTATATTCAAGATAAAGTGAGATTTGCAGTTACATACGCTAGTCCTCGAATTTCTCATGAAGATAAATTAGACGCTATATTCGAAACGTTACTGAAGGAGGATGGTTGTAAGACTGTTTTAGTAAGAGATTTTAACATAGAATTAAATTCCGATCAAGGATCCGATTTCATAACTGAAATGAATACTTTAGATTTTCCAATACGCACTAATCCAAAACATTTCACCACTAGGGGCCAAACAATAATGGATGCAATTTTCAGTCACAAAATTATGCGAACAGGAGTCTATATCAGCACTTACAGTTATCGTTTTCCTCTATATGGCAGAATTGATTGAATAGATTAAAAAAGACTTAAATTCTTCCAACCGAGAGAGTAAATAAAATCTGGAATAATTTCAGATTTTTATTTATTTATTTATTTATTGGTAATGTGTGTGTGGGGAGGGACTTTATTTTTTTAAATTACTTTGATGTTGAAAACATTTTAAAATGTCATTTTAAGGTATATTTTGAAAATATTTGTTTTCATACAGAGAAAATTCACTTCTGCAATGATTCACGCTGGACAAATTTACTTTTATTTGCTTTATATTTGTAGTCGTCTGTCGTAATTCGTCAAACTGTTGCTATTTGCTGTGCAATGTTTACTCTAATTCATGGTCGTCCTTGGGCATATTTTACTCATTTTACTCCACTAATGAAACGAACTTTCATCAGTGCTGCCATCTGTGAGCTAAATACTAAACAAAAGCAATAGCTTTTGTCTACAACGGAAATACATTTTGTGTTATTAATTTTATTTCATTCATTTTCTTTAATTTGTAAACATTAAAACGAAACAAATAAATTTAGAAAAGTAATAAAACGATTAACCGGAAACATTTTCAATATGTCATGGTGTTAACAAATAAGTACTTTTCTTTCTAGGAGTAGCTTTAGTATACATCCATTAGGAAAAAGTTGCATCATCTCCTTTCTTTAGTGCTGCCATCTATATTGATTATAATAAACAAAATTCTAAAGACAACGTGCTCTTACAATTTCACATAAAGTTCAGGCTCAAATTCACTGCATAAAGGTAAATTTGTGCGCCGACCATTTTGTATGGTGGATAAAGCACCGTACTACGGTTTCGGGTTCAACTCCTGGTTGTCGAGGTTCGATCCCCGACTGGGCGTGGATGTCATTGTGTCCGTCACTTCATAGGGGACAACGTTGGTTCACCTACTACGCACTTTATTATGGTGCCCTATAGTAGTGTCCAACAACTCCGGCCTTAGTAGTGGCGAATGCCTCCAAGGAATTGTTAGGGCCCGCCATTTGAAAAAAAAATCTAACTAAAAAGTGAAAAATAAATATAATTTAAAAAAAACTAAAAAACACGCTTTAGTGACAAATTGAACTAACTAAAAAGTGAAAATAATTCTTAATATAGAAATAAATTAATGAACGAAAAATAGTATTATTTTGAAAAAACTGTACAGCGCTTTGTGCTAGATTTTTGTATCATTTTTGTACTAATCGTACCAATTGGATATTCTGAAGAACTGATATATGGGGCACCGCACGCTTTTTTCACAATAATACTATTTTTCGTTCATTAATTTATTTCTATATTAAGAATTATTTTTCACTTTTCAGTTAGTTCGATTTATTACTAAAGCGTGTTTTTCAGTTTTTTTTTTTTTTTAACTATATTTATTTTCACTTTTTAGTTCGATTTGTTATAAAAGCGCGTTTTTTTGGTTTTTAAACTGTATTTATTTAAAATTTATGTATATATTTTTTAATTTTCGATATCTCCCATAAGACACTAAGGAACACTAAGTTGGAAAGTACAAACTGTGAGATAATTTATTTTCACTGTGCACCAGTGGCGTAGCCAGGATTTTATTTCGGGGTGAGCTGGGTATCAGATTTAAAGCTAACGTTCAATTGTAAGTAAATATCAAATTGTAAGCTAAGTAAAGGGTCCCATTTCATGGGGGGGGGGGCTGAGCCCCTTCAGCCCCCTCTGGCTACGCCCTTGCTGTGCACTTGCTGACAAGTATTAATTAACCGGCAGTTAAATGCTACCTTCCTCACTAAATGCTACCTTCCTCACTCACCTTCAAAAGAAAAATGGATCTCTAATCAGCAAGCAAGTTTCATAACGACTATAACAAACACAAACATCCATGTAAATACAAAATTGAGGTAAAATTTTTCGATTTGCCATCTGGATTTTAAAAACGTAACTACCCAAACATACCATTGAATACAGTTAGCAATAGCGAGAGAGGTTCTGCTGAAACATTGTGCTGAGCCTAGTGCCGAAATGGTACGCATGCGTAGACAGCGCGCTTGCTCCATCTCTCTCGCTCTCACGCATAGAAAATACTAATCCTGACGATCCTAATCAGGATAATGGGATAAACTTATCAAATTATTGCATTGTCATCGGTCCTTGATAAGTCTACAAAGTTTAAATTAAATCTGACCGTTTAAAGTGGGTCAAAATCGAGTTCAAAGGAGTCGGTTACAAACAAACAAACAAACAAACATACAGGTGAAACTAATAAAAGCGTGTTAAAAAGGATTTATTTTATTTGTTGTAGTAATGTAACAGCAATTTTAAACAATGGATTGGGAAAATGATTGGCACAATGTGGTATTATAATCCCAAATTTACCATAGACTTCAAGTCCAAAAAAGTGTTTTGTGGAAAAAGGAAGGCAAATACAGTATACTTATGGATTATGGTACAGTTTCCAAACAGCATTTACGAAGGTGAAGTATGTTTAGAATATAAACCCAGTGGTTTAACGGTTAGCGCATTTTGCTGCCGTGCCACAGGTCCCGGGCTCGATTCCCGGACAGGGTGGAGGGAGACTCAGCCTTTCATCCCTGAAGTGAGTCGACACAAGGAGTACCAAACTTGCTTGGGAGTTAAACACTGGGAACATCGAGTCAGGCTGACCACTTGACAGAGGCATATGCTTCCGCACACCAGAACCGTGGTCGCAAAGATGTGGTTGGGCAGCGCAGGCCTTAGCCGCGCAAGTGGGCTGATGCGCTAATTTTTAACTTTTTATAGTTAAAATATGTCTGACGAAGCTTGTTCAGCAGTTTCCGTAGGTGATTTTAATATAGATTTTAATTCTGAAAACTGTTTTATGCTACAAGAAAGACAAACACGGCACACTCATGGATTACGATGCACATTCAAAACAGTATTTGCAAAGGTGAAATATAGAGTGGGCAATATGTAATGTAAAAGTATAGAATATAACAGTTAGAATGTGCTTGGCGAAGATTGTAAAAAAGTGTTAGTGGGCAATTTTAATATAGATTTCGATTCCAAAAAAGTGTTTTATGGAACAAGGAAAAAAACACGCACGCTCATGTATAACAGACTCTCCAACTTAATGAAATAAGGAAGAAAAATCGGGACAGCGCATGGATTATTATACACTTTTAATATAGCACTTCAGTTCATTCGTATTTAAAATAAGAAAGCGTTTCAGATTTTTCTTTCTTTTTTTTTTTTCATATTTTTCTCCGTAGAAATACATTGTGGGTTATTAATCTCATTGTTGGCAGCTGTAAACTCCTTCTTAATTTTGGTGCTTTATTTCTTATTTCTTTAATTTTTCAGTTTTCTATCTGATATTGGATCTTCACCATCGAGGGTAGCATGAAAAAATGTAAATAAAGCAGGGAGCGCGCACGCCACTTGGCAGATTAGTTTTTCTTTTTTTTTTTTTTTTGTCTTTCGAATAATTCCGACCTTTTTTACTATTTTCACTTCATACTGTTGGCGTTTACCTCCCTGAACCCGTATCTTCTAATGCAATGTCGTATGTCTCTCTTTCAAGGGTAGACTGAAGGATGCCGTGGCAGTCAGGATCACTCACGACGATTCCCCTGGACGTCCCGTAGGCGATGGCTGGACCCAAAATATCGCCTTCAATGAAATAATAGAATTTATAATTGTATTCATGCTCATTCGTATTTTCATATATACTCTTCCTTTTCTACTCAATAAAGAGTAAAAACAAATTTTAAAGATTTCATTCATTTCACCGCCATCTAGCGCAGAATTTCTAAAGTAAGCTCAATTGACGCAAAACTTTTTGTTTACTTTCTGTCACACGTCATGTCACATCTGCGTCGCTCTTCGATTTTCCTTGTCCGTTTAGTCAAATACCTTGGTGACATTCCTTATCGTTCGCATTTATTTTTTAAACATTACGGTCAATAAAGTGACCGTCGAATTCGACCGGTTCCAGCTAGTTAAGGATAATTGAATTAATAGTAATAGTAGTTTTAACCGTTTCATGCAACGCAACGTGATAGCGCTACAATGTTTTGTCTCGAAAAAAGCGATATTCACGGGTTTTAAAAACTTCAGCATTAAAACCAACACCACACTTAGATATAATGCGTGCCTACTGTGACGTCAAGACTATAGACTGTGACGTCAAGACAGAGATTGGCTTCTTTCCCGACCAACGAACGGTTTATTATATTGGGCAATTTGAAACTGACTGAAGTTGGTTGTGAAATTTCTAAGGAATTTTGCTTTGCATAACTCGTTTTTTCTTTCCCAAATATTTAAAGTTTTTCTGTTTATATGAGGGAATAGTTAGATATTTCTAAATTTTGTATATCAAGCTTCAAAGTTTTCCTTTATGATTTAACAGTTCGACGGTTGCTCTTAGTAGTGATCTACAATAAATGGCTTACCAAAATTAAAATTGCTCCTTTTCAAGTTTGAGGAGATAACTTAAAAAAAATTCCATGAATTTGGACGTTTCTGATTCATCGAATTCGCCACCGGCTACAGCAGAGAAAGGTAATGTCTTTCCATCGGATAATTATAGAAGTAATCTCACAGGAACAGAAATGGTAAAAATTCTCTCTTCGGAAAATGACAGAAATTGTGGTTGTTTATACCAGTAGTCAAAGCATTCCCAAATCAAGTGTAAGGACTCTCAAACATGAAATAATATCCCATATTGAAGATACGTAAGGCAGTGGCGTTTCAAAAGCACTAAATTATCGACCTTTACAGTTCTTCAGTTGCTTTGCTTGATATTGCGCCCGATTAAATGAGCTGGGAATTTTAATTGTAAATTGTGAGCTGTTCATTGTAAAATGGCTTGGAAGAAAGAGGTGTAATAAGTATTTCTACAAAAACACTTTTTATTGCATTCTACATAGAATGAAAGTTTTTTAAAAATGTTTAATTTACAGAGGGAAATATATTTTACACTAGTTAGCATGGAAGTGGATTCATTTCACCAAATACATTAAACTCAAACATGCAAGCAATTAACAAAAATCCTATATACAGAATAAGGCACATAGTCCAACTTTCAATTTCCAACCAGCTATGCTGAAAGTGATGAAGAGTAAAACAACAATAGACAAGAGCGTAGTAGTAGCAGTATATGTCAAAGCCGAACTCTTGATTACTACGCTTGCAGTTGGAGAAAAAAATAATGTTTTGATGAACCATGGAACGCCTAAGCAGAATAGAATGACAAAAATATTGCTTCCAATCAACTTGCAAACTGTCACATTAGCCATCCCTAAAAAAGAAAAAAAACTCAGAATAAATTCTTAAAGCTGAGTTTTTATTCCGTTTGAATACCACAAAATAAAACCTTTACTTTAAATCATTGCTAGTTGAAATATTCGGAATTAGCAGCAGAATCACACTCACAACTTGAGGCATTATTATATCCTGACCAGAAGTGGTGCCAGATTGGGAGGTTTCCCACAGAATTAGGGGGGATTTTTTCGGAGAAATAGTTTAGGAGACTTTTTAGGGGGGGATAAAATCGGGGGATTTTAGGGGAATTTAATTTTTTAATCTCTATGTGCCGATGGAGCGTCAATGACCAATGAAATTGAATTTATAAAAATAATAACTGCGTGCCCGTTCTTCGCACGGTATTCCTAAAATATGATCGTAACAAAATCTAAAAAAAAAAAAAAAAAAGTTTAGATAGTTCCTTCTGTTGAAACTATAGCGGGATATATTAACGCAAGGTAGGATTATAGTTTAGTTAGTTGTAATACGACCGTTGAAAAATTATAAATATAACACTTATACTTCCACTAAAAATTTATTAACGTGGTACACTGTGCTTAAATCCATATTAACCTAACAGATCTACTAACAGTATCTATTACTTATACAGTAAACCCTCGTTATATCGGGCTTCGATATATCGCGCATTCGGATATATCGCGCTTTTTCTGTCTTCCAATTTTTTTCTGTACTCTTTTGCTTTGTTACTTTACTTGAGAAGTACTCAGTACATTTGAAAAATACATCTTCTATCACATAAGTTAGGTACAATTAATTGGTTTTCACTCCCTAATCGTTTTCACTTCTTAATTGAAAAGCAGGATGTCAGAGTAAAATCAAATCAAATGACACCGGATCATTTTTTTAGCAGGAAATTAAATGTGTATTTGTACATAAAATAAAAATAAAAGAAACTTCTACTTTTATAGAAGAGCACATCTTTTATTGCAGTACATATACTATTAATTTTACTATATTTTAAACGCATGTGTTCATAAAAGTAAAGTTTTATTATATCACCCCTCTCCGCCCGTTATATCGCGCCTTCGGATGTATCGCGCATTTTTCTTGTCTCCTGACAAGCGTGATATAACGAGGGGTTACTTTACTACCTATTACGTATATTAACATTATCTATCTTCGTTTCTCACTCTTTAATGCTCAGTTTAAAGAAGCAGCTCAGATATTTGAAATCAAAGGTTGTTTTTCTACTCTTTGGTGATTCTTTGCACTTTATGCATTAGCATAAACGATAAACATTTTTCATATTGGTTGCCATTAAAACATCTCTCCATATATTTTTAGCATAATCTTTGTCCGATTTGCGTAGCCCTGCAAAATATTTCATCTCGCCGTGGTGGAAAATATCCAAGCAGTTTCTTATCTAAATATTTAAATCCTCCATGGTTCAGTCTCGTGGAAAAAAAAAAAAGAAAAAGAAACTGTGTAATGTCGAGGAGCAATTTAGAATCGCTGAAATTGCAAATAGCACGGGTTAAACTGTTCTGCAAAGTTTAATAATTTCAGCCAAATTTTAATTCATGACTTCACGTTCTGACCTGGGTAGTTGAGTCTGGTTATTTCGCTCAGTAGTTTTCAAGCGAAGTAATATTGAAACTTACGACGTTGAAAAACTCTCACTTGCAAGAGAGCTTTGTCTAATATATATATATATATACACACACCGCCAAAAGTCGTCAAAACTTGACGACATTTTGCGGTGTTTTGGGGAATACATACGACGGCCGTCATCAAACCGACAGCCAGTGGCGTACGTAGGGGGTGGGCCCAGGGGGCACGAGCCCCCCCCAAAATTTTCAACTGAAAAGGATTTAAAAAAACAAAACAAAAGTAGGCCTTTTGTTTGATCATCAAATATTTCATTTTAAAAGGTGTTCAAGTTAATTTTATATACAGGGTGTCCAGCCTTAATGTGACCCAATAGCTAATTCCCGAACCGTTCGGTTTAGATATGCACTTCCCATTTGAAAAATGTTTTAAAAAAGGTAAAGAATGTTTTTACGTGCTTTTCAAATCAAAAAACCCATTTAGAAAAAAATTACGAAAATTAAATTTTTATACGGTCCCCAGGTCCTATCACTTATATTTAGGAAAAGATGCAGTGCACAAAAACAAAGTAAACACAAAAAGTTTCATTTTATTACGATAAAAACTGTCCGAGTTATGGAACTTTGAAAATCATACATTTCATCCATTTTCTTGGCCAATTTCAAGAAGCTAGTAAGGGACCGTCTCCAAAGTGAAATTAATTGGAACTCTGCCAGGAAACTTTTGCTCTTGCACGTCACTCTTATGTAAATCGTTTTTAAATTTAAAAGTACATACATTACGTTAATATTACAATAATTGAGTACTTAAGAAATAAAATTTAGTCTGTGTACGTGTAAAACATAGATAAAATAAAATATTTTGGACGAAGAAAACTTTTCAAAAGCAGTTCCAAAAAAATAGACTTATTTGCCTGCGGCTTCAGACTGATTTGCTGCGGTACTGATCATGGCGAATGTTAAAAATCTGTTGTGTAGTCGCTTGCAATTGCATACAGTCGCATTCTAATATTACGAATTCTAGTACGGGAGAACGAGATGTATACAAATGAAGAACACTGCGAAATGGTACTGTTGTATGGGCAGTGTAATAGAAATAAGAGAGAGGCGGCAAGACTTTAAGCCATTAGCGAGCCAGAGCGAAAGTTTTCTGGCAGAGTTCCAATTAATTTCACTTTGGAGACGGTCCCTTACTAGCTTCTTGAAATTGGCCAAGAAAATGGATGAAATGTATGATTTTCAATGTTCCATAACTCGGTCAGTTTTTATCGTAATAAAATGAAACTTTTTGTGTTTACTTTGTTTTTGTGTACTGCATCTTTTCCTAAATATAAGTGAAAGGACCTAGGGACCGTATAAAAATTTAATTTTTGTAATTTTTTTCTAAATGGGTTGTTTGGTTCCAAAAGCACGTAAAAACATTCTATACCTCTTTTAAAACATTTTTCAAATTGGAAGTGCATATCTAAACCGAACGGTTCGGGAATTAACTATTGGGTCACATTAAGGCTGGACACCCTGTATATATTTGTTGAGCGAATAGCCCATTTCTAGTTTTTTTTAAGGCCAGTTTTTGAAAGAGGACAAATTCATTTAGTTTCACTTTTTCCTTTGGACCCGTTGGGATTGAAAATTTAGTCGGGCAAAGATCATAGCAGTAACAAGGTTTTTTTTTTACCTCCCTTCGTTGAAAAATCCACTATTGTGGACGATTTTGTCTTCAGGCTTCCCCTTCTTTTAAACAATAGGATAGCCTCAAATTTCTCTGGACGACTCAAAGTATCTTGATTGGCTTCTTTTGTTCGAAGTGGGAATTAGTTCCAGATGTTTTAACCCCGTTTTCCTGAAGTAGCACCGGAAAAAGGTAGGGTCATTCGATGTCGAAAAGCTGATTTCTTTAAATTTCTGGTTTATTCTATACATTCAAACACATGTCGCCCCTTCAGCTAGTTGAAATATCTGGACCCCTGATATTAGTCTGATTCATTCAGAAAGACGTGAGATTCTACGTTGTTCTTTTTTCAGTGTAGCCGACGTTGGGTAAGAGCAGTAGTGAGATGTCTGCTACTGATCTGATAAGAACTGCTGGCTGGCTGTCTGTCTGATAAGAACTGCTGGCTGAACAGTTGCATTGCTGGATCTGTTGAAGCTATGTGAAGTTTATTTTTGTGTTGTCAACTTTTGGTTGAATATATAGCAGTGATAATTGTAATCCTTTCGTAATTATTTGAAAAATAAAAAAATTCAAAGCTCTGAAAAGCTTTTTTGTTGTAAGTTCATCTAAAACAGAACAAAATGAAAACAGTGCGAATACTGAGATTACTGCGTCTACATCTGAAGACTTAGTTTGCCCGATTAGAGAGTCATCGGTGTGTTTTGTGACACCGCTTGCCTGTTCGACATTGAAAGACAATGGAAGTGAAGGAAAGTCTCATGTTGAAACAATGACATTTGGAGTGCCCGATACCCACACAACAAAAATTTCTGAGACGTTTGGCAATGATATTTTACTCTTTGCTACTCCCACAACGAAATCCATGTCTGACTCTGAGAGATTACAAGCATTACGAAATATTTGGATTCCTTCTGAAAATTACACTTTTCCTGAACAAAAATTTGTATCTAAAAAGTGGCGAGTTCAGATATCATGGCTCCAAAAGTTTTTTTGGCTAACCTTTTCAAAAACTGAAAATGGCGCTTATTCCAAATATTGCGTTTAGGGCGAGATTCAAATGAAACACAATTCGAACGTTTTCCGCGTCGAACAAGGGAAACTTCGAAATATATCAATGTTTCTTATTCAACTGAAACAAAACAATCGTGTTTTGATCACGTGACAGCGCGATAGGTTTGTTCATTGAAGCATTCTGGGGACTGAACTGGGAACTGGGGACTGAAAAATGTTCGATTCGAACTCGATCGCACGCGTTTCACTTGAATCTCGCACTTAGTTTCCCCCCAACTGATTTCGTTGCCTCCTTTCGTTGAACCTATTTAAAAAGTCTTCCTCCAAAAGCATCTTCTCTTTAGGCAAATAACCCTCATGTAGAATTGCCTTAACCACAAAATCGAATCTGAAGAGGTTTTACCTGATCATTGCAAGTTTAAAATTTTTTTGCTGTGAAAATAATCATCGTATTGCAGAAAGATTATCAAATTAAAGATCACATTATAGTCTAACCCTTTCATTCTTGAAATCCTCTTGGTTTGTGTGAAGTTTGATCTCTGATTTCAAACTCAGTTATAAATAAAATATTACGCAAATAGTCTGGTACACTCTCTAATCGCGATCCTTTCTCCACCCCTGATAGTTATTATGACACTGGCATTAAGTCAGTTGTGCATGTAATTTCACTTTTTAATATTTTGCGAAGAGTCACAAGTATAATGCTGAGTGTAATCTAAGATAACGACTTAACAATATTTTAGTTTATGGTAGAAAAATATACGTAATCTTTCACTAAGTTTTTTACTTTATTTTGGTCTAACAGCAGTTTTTCTTTGTGTGTGTGTGTGTTCTAATATATAAAATATTTGTTTTGCGCCTGTTTGCACAAATATCCTCCTACACCTTAATTCCCTCGCCCTCCCCAAAAAAAATTCCTGCTTACTACGCCACTGCCGATAGCGAACACTATATATTATGTTAATAAGTATTTTCCACTTTGTGATGACTTTTGAGTTTCCCACAATTTAAACAAATGCAAGTTTCCTTTCGTTATCATGGTTGCTGAAAAGTCGTAGTGTACAAAAATTGCCAAGGGTATCTACATGCATTAAATAAAAGCAATCTTCTCATAGGAATACATGGACAGCGAAACGTTCTAATGTTTTGATAGGAATCCATAGCAACAGGCGGCTAACTGTCCCTTCAGTCAGTCTAATGCTCCATGTTCAGTCACGTGATTATCGATAATCATTTTTTCTAATTGGGGTAATCGTAATCGTTTCCTCACATATGGATCTTTCTATCACCTGACTTGAAAATGTTTCACTTTTGCCTCTGAGCGTTTAACTTGTTTACTTAATTTCTTCTATGTTTCATTCATTCATCATCGTATAGAAACAATAAGTATTACATTCAAATTTTTTTGAAAATCAGAATGTTCAGTGATTATTTGAACATTATTCTTGAAATGCCTCTATTTTTTATGTGAAGCTCATGAATCATATCAACTGTCATATTAAAGGGAACATTGTTTTTCTTTTTCTTGCCTGATCTTGCTAGTAGGTTTGTTTTAGCAAGTGTTAGAACACTTTTATCGCTGTTTCTTTTTTTTGTATTTCTGCTAATAAACTATGTTTTGTCGTGCTGAAATTGTTTACTGCGATTTAAGAAGTAATACTCTATAGAATATCTATTAGATTGTTTTTTTTTTTTTTTTTTTTTTTTTACGTTTGTCCAAATTTCAATCATTCTCTTGTTATCCAGGTTAATTTAGTAAATTACATTTCTATACAGAGATTTAAGGAAATGGTTTTGAAATCGATGGTATCTAAGGCACACTTTTTATATGTCTTGTATTTATGTCAAAGATCGTTATGATAAGAATAAAAGTATTTTAAGGTCAAATAAAATATCTCTAAGTATGATGCAAACATACTTAAAAATAGAATTTAAATTTTATAAACAAACTATTGGTAGCAGCTGTTATTACAAAAATCAGAAATGAATAATAATTATATATTACGGTATTTTTGAGTAATGTGTTTCTAAAAATAATCACAATTTCCTTCCATAAATTTTTGTGACTTATATCAGTGAAATTAATTTATACTGTGGCGTATGTTAACCTGGCAATATTCTATCCCTACAGCAGTATATTTCTTCCCCCTCTAAGCTTTTTACTTCCTTGTATGGAGTATAAGGAACATCTTCAAAGCATGTTTGACAATGCTTCAACTATTTTGTTCATTATTGGTAGATGACTGAAGTGTGAAGTTTCGGGGGTTTCTGACCTATCGTGCAGCTGTCGATGTAATGGTCAGTACTTTTTGGCGTCTTTCTCTAGATGTGAATATGCTATAGAATGCCTTAAAAAGTCTTCGCTCCAGGCATTCCTCCCTTAAAAGATAGCTCTAGTGTGCTTAGTTTTAACAAAATATCAACAAGATGAAATGTTCCAGATCTGTCATTCTTATTCATAAACTGCGGATGTTTTACATTCATCGTATAGCCGAGAGAGAATTGTATGCCACTGCCTATAGTAATTTAAAAAAATTAATAACACCTTTTCCCCATATTCTGTACCAAATCTTAAAGAAAAATTAGCTTCACCTTCTAACGCCGAAATCTTAGAATGTAAGGGGCGACAAGCTGAAACTCCGCCCCGGGCACCAATAACCCTTGCTACACCACTGGTTGTATTTCATACATTATCTTTTAATTTTATAATGAATTATATACAATAGTGCAATGTGTATTTATATCTAAAATATTTTTGAAGTACTGTATTGTTGCGTTTTATTTCCAGGCCAAATATATTCATTTGATTGAGATTTCTACAGCTGGAAGAAATGTCATTCAGCAAAAGTAACAATTTTCCGGATTATGGAGCTACAGATTCTCGGTTTGGTGGACCAAGAAATCCACGAGTACAACCTAAATCAAATTTTGGTAAATAATGCATTTTAGTATTAAGGAAAGTAAAAAACTTTCACACAAAACTCAAGAGCCTAAAGTATTCTTTTACATAAGATTGTTAAATGATGCATTGTGTGAGAAAAATACTCTGATATTTTTGATATCATAATTCCTATTAATTTGATTTTGTGCTAAAATTAGCATTTGTTAGTGAATATACTCTGTACATATATATTATCAATAAATAATTATTATCCAGAATGCAGACTTATCAATGTCAAACTCTTCACAAATCTCCATTGTTGACCTACATTAAATAAAGCCATCTTCTTTTTTCAGAGAAAAAATGTTTTGTCTTTATCCTAATTGCCTCTGTTGTTGTGCACTTAAAAAATAATTCATTTAAATACAAAATACACTAATTTTGGAATAAAATTCAGCAATTTCTGTACAACTACCACTATACTACAAAATTAGAAGTGAGTTAAAATGTTTTGACAGTGATAGTATGAGTACTTATGCAAAGAAAATTAGTATTCATCTACAGTTGCAACCACGGGACTACAGAAAGTAATATTCTATCTGTCCAAGAAGCAAAATGCTATTGTGTTGGCTTATTTTTTTTCATATTAAAAGAAATAAAATTATGCAGCATTTCACCATTGTTATTATTACAAAGCCAAGTTTTTATTCATTGATAATTTCATCAGTGATAATTTATTTTTTCTGTGAATGATTGACCAACATAAAGCATGTGCAAATTTAATACTCAAGTTTAATGCATGTTATTTGTTCATTTCTTTTAATTTGTTCGACAGTCAAACTTGGATAATCCGAAGTTGAAGGTACCAGAGATAAAACTTGAAATATCCAAAAATTCAAATTACATATATTCTCTCAGAGATAAATATAAAAAATTTCTAGGAAATGAGCAAAATTTTGAATTATCCAGAATTTCAAATTAAACAAGTTCGAATTGTCCAAGTTTCACTGCATAGCATTTTTCTTGATATTTTAATGGTTCTTTCCAGTTATGTTTTTAATAACAGCACTGTTATTAATTTTTTTTTTCTAGATCTTAATACCTATCATCAACTATGTGATTATATCAGCTGTAATATATTTTCCATAAATAACAATGGTAAGTATTTTCATAGTACTAATTGTAAATCTATTAATTTTGTTAAATGTAAAAAGGAAAATTTTCAAGTTTATTTCAAGCTTTTTTTTAAATAATGTGTTTTGAATAGTTTTTAAAGTCCATTTGTTCTAATTTTTCCTTAATCAAATGAGTGAAATAATAAAGATGCACACATTTATTTTCAATTTTGTACTTATACCTGAGATAAGTTACTTTTGAAGATCAAATTTCTCCATTTAAGTACTTTTTACTGACTTAAAGGTGGCGGTACCATGATCAACATGCATATATATCCTGGGTGATTCAAAATAGATGTTGCAGTGATTATCTCTTAAAACTTGTGTCATAGAAATGTAACTTCAATAAGCTAAGTTTGTGAAATTTAGTGTTGCTTTTAAATCTGGAAATTTTTTTAAAAATAAAGGGTTGTATATTGAAATAAAAAATTTAATTTTTATACGGTCCCTGTTTCCACATCACTAATATTTGAGAAAACATTGGTCTGTATCTAAGAAGATAAATAAAAGAATCTTGTGTGCCTGAGTGAAAGAGTTAGCGAGAAATTTAATGTTAAAAATGATGACTTAAGCAACTTTAGCTACTGTGTTGGCATCCATAGTCCGGTAAAAAAAATTCTATACTTTAGGGGACCAACTATGAGTTGATAAAGATTAAATGATGACCCCTTTGTTGGAAAGTAGAAATTACGGGCATTCAAAATCGGGAAATTAACATGTTTAGTTTTGCCAGAACTGATAGATTCTACATTATAAAATTATAAACATGTTTTAATGGTCATTCACTCATAATGTCACACTTCCAGATAATGAATTTAAAAGTGTAATAGAGAAAGACAGAAAAAATGTTGTGGGTTAACTTTTAATAGAAACTGCAAAACAAGCATAATAGAAAAATTCTAACTAAAATGGGATTTCTGGAAGTCAAATGCTGCTATCAAATGACCACTAGCATAAATTAATGTCAGTTGAAAAATTATTTTATTTTTCTCTTTGAGACATCCTCCTAGTATTTGGCAACAAATACTAAAATTTTTAGCTTGCAATATCTTGATAACTACTTCACTCAGAGGTATGTTTTTTTTTTTTTTTTTTTAAATTATTTACCTTCTTGCATGCCAAGCACTATTTTTCCTAATATAAGTGATAAGAAAAGAGGGTCTATATAAAAATTAAATTTTGTATTTTAACATGTGTAAAAAAGTTACCATATCTGAAAGCTACACTAAATATGATAAACTTTTCTAAATGAAAGTTTAAGAAATAACCCCATACCATCTCTTAAATCACAGAGTATATACTGTAAAATGCTGCAAAGGTGCCCCCCTCCTCGATTAAACGTCCTCCCCCTGCTTTTCACATAACTTTTTGTTTGTTCTTAAAATATTGAAAAAACACCCCTTACTCAAATCAATTACCATTATTCCTCATTATTGCTATTTTTCTCTTTGTACATTTTTATTTTCAATGTGCATGCTCTATCTCGATGTATGAGTTGCCTTGGCAACGACAAAATTTTCGAACAGAACATAGGGAATTTTATCAGCAACGTTGACATCACTGGCTGTTATAGCCTCGACTTCATGCCATAGCAAGTGTGCGGAACTAGTTTAGCCTTGCTCAATTTGATTGAGTGAGAACAAGTGCAAAAATGCCTAAAATTACTTACTATTCAGTTACAAAGAAGTTACAAGTAGTCAAATGGTATAAAGAATATGGATGCAATACATAGGACTGCAAGACTCTTCAGCATTGATCGAAAATGAATTATTATTAAGAAAAAAGCTGATCTAATCAGCATGCACAGGAAACGCTGATTGATTTTAGAGTAAATTCCAATGTAATAACTTTCAAAAGCGATTTTTCTTTTAAATCAAGGGTTATCACACAGCATTTAATGCTTAAAACATATAATTCTTGAATGCGCACTCATATTATATATTTAACTTATTTTTTCTATTTCTATATTTTTGCCAATTTTTACTGTTTATCCACCCCCTCCCCAAATAGATTGTGATTTTCCTTGAAGATAGAGGGAGCTCTTGAACAGTATTTTATGGTATATTTTTTACACATGTGCAGCAATAATTTTTTCCCGCATGAACTGATTTTCAAAGTTCTTTTTTTATTGGAAAGGGTGGGTGGGGGGGCTCAGGGGTGGTCCCATATTAATTTGATCATGTTCAGATGATATTATCATTCTAAAAATTAGGAAAAACTGGAGTTTTAAACCATTGTTTAAAGAGTTGTCATAATGGCACTGGTCGTAATATGTTGAAAGTCGTAGTCTCCAAGGTTTACCATTTTTGGCAATTTATTGCCGAGTTTGGTGTCATAAAATAAGTTCCCAAAACTGAACTCACCTAGGCGACATCTTCTATATTTGGCAAGAAATTGTTAGAGCCTACTCTTTTACTGTTGAAATAATGATACAATATTGATATATTGCCACAGGGCAAGATGAAGTATTTCATAGTGCTTAGTACATAAATTTGCCTAGGATAATGAATAAGAATATATGGAGAACTGTTTTAATGTCAACCTTAATGAACAATGATAATGTGCTCGTGCAAATTGCAAAATTATAAAAATAAGCCATGGGGAGGGGGGGGAATATCCAGCTGTTTTGGAATAATTTTTTGTTATTTGTATGTGTAATTTTTTTTTAAAAAATCATTCTTGTTACTCAAAAGTACTGAAAGAGCATTTATGTCCAAACCAACTGGCACGCGAAAAAGGAGGAGACCACAACTTACATGGTTGGACTGCCTAGAAAGAGATCAAAGATCTGCCCATCTTGCATTTCCTTAATTGGAAAATCAAGACCATGGTCCATCATGGGCTGTGGTCCCATCATGGGTCCATCATGGGCCGAGGGTGTGAGCTGGCACCCAGAAGTCTGGCTTCTGGGTGCCAGCTTTTAACACCAAGAAGTGTTAATGGTACATTTAAAAACAAAGTCAAGTGATTTTAGTTTATAATTACAAAAAACCCCTAATTATGTCAAGCACTTCAAAATTTTTAGACCATCTCTTCACAAGCTGCATTATGCACTGTAATAAATGATAAACGTATACCAGTTAGGAAACTTTTAGGAAAAGTTTCTTTAAGTTTTTTAGAGTGTGTCCCTCTTTGAAAACTTTATGCAGTTTCATGCTTAAGAATATTTTCTGAAAATTTCATAAATGGCACTGTTTTTTAATTTATTTCAGTGTGTACGGCAGTTTATAAAGAATCAAGCTGAATTTTTCCCAAGTCCCTGGTGGTGCAATTATTTTGTTTTAATTTTTGTACCAAGACTGTGAGGCAGATCTTTTTTCTTCAGCATGCACCCTTAACTTGTAGCATACTAGATAATTCTTTAATACATTAAGCACAACCTTGAAGTTTATCATTCGAGAATCAATGATCTGGGATTTTATATGCTTAAAATTAGTAGTACAGTAGAGTATGTACTCAGAATTGTCTTATTCTCAATAGTGATTCATTATAGAGGTAGTGTTGTGGCTCTGACTTGTAGCTTTTCTGTTTCCTTGAACAACATGTGCTGTATTTTCATCACACATTTTAAAAAGTATATTTACCCTATTTTTTTTTTTTTACTTTTAGTCACTGCTCTAGAGAAAGCTTCAAAAGAAGTGGGCACTTCAGTTGATACTCCTCTACTTAGAGATAAAATGTAAGTACTGATTATTGTCATAAATGTTACAGATTTATATATAAATGGAGTTTTTACCAATTAAAATGTAAGTTACCTTTTTAACCCATTTGCTACCAGTGTCATGTATGTGCAACACAACATACAGGACGTCACTCTTATCAGTCCAGTGTTATTATTGTATACCTATTGTAGAGATATATTTTAAACTTAAATATTATGAATTATCGCATATGTTATTTATATTTGTACAGTAGACTTGATTAACCAGGATCGGATTATCCAGGTTGCAGGTTATCCAAGACTGTCCCAATTTATTATGTTGATGATGCGTGGAAATTGGTATACTGCACTATGGTTGAAAAAAATTTTGCAGGGTGATTTTATCGAATGAAAGAAAATGAAATTCTTACTGAAGTTGATGACGATGAATTGCAGAGAAATATCTTATAAGATTTGAGACTGTTTTGAAACCTGCAGTGTAATAATGGATTAATGAAGTTTGGAATTGAATTTATAACTATTGTTCATGCTGCATCTGGAGAAAATCGTCGAAAATTCTAGACTGCTAGATCGACTCCTACACAATAAGCCAGAACTCAGGACCTTCACTCTTCAGCCATCTACCAAGTCTGTCTTATCCACTCGGTCATAGTGGGGTGAAGGGATGAAGGAAATGATGTAACTTATCAGAAATTGAATCATGGTGACGCATCCGTACATGACACGTTACTTAATTACTTGAAGCAAGAAGACGAAAACCAGCTGAAAAAATGATGCTAAGAAATTTGCTTTGTAAATTCGTAAAGAGCAAAGGAAAAGCAAAATCAAATTTCTGTCATTTCATTCTTCACAAAAGAGTGAGGAAAAATAATTTTTTTTGGGGGGGCAATGCACTAATTGTAAGTCTAAATAACATTAACAGGGATGTGCCAGCTGCTCCAATTGCTCCAAATTGTGCCAAATCAATCCTGATGTGCCAATCTGCTACAAAAAGATCGTTTTTGGACATTTTTGCTCCAAATTCAGCAAAACTGCTACATTTTTAATTTTTCCATGTATGTTTAAACGTTTTAAATCTCCCGAATTTTTACAAAAGTCATCACACGTTCTAAGCATTCTAATTTCAATCTTTCTCTATTAATCTTAAAAATGAATATTTTTTCTTTGGCATACGTTTGTTTAAAACCTCCAATGTCTTAAGAATAAAAATTGACCTCTGTTTTAAATTTAATTTTATATAAATTTGTAATTTTTTGTTACCAAAATTTTTATTAGCTGCTGATGGTAGTTAATATAGTTTAGTAAATATTGTTTTTTTGATTTAAAATAGATATTTTGTATAGCAATGTATAAAATAACTGAATTTTTTATTTATTTCATAAGCTTCAAGACACCCCCCCCCAAAAAAAAAAAAAAAAAAAAAAAAAAAAAAAAAAAAAAAAACTGGTTTTTGTTATAAGCTATGAGTTTCTAAGAACCTCCCTAATTTTCATTTCTTTTGTTTGGCATTCTTTAATAACTTTTCTCTTTCCCTCCAAAAATAAATTTTGTATTTCAAAATTGACATTCTTATGCTCCAAAAGTGACTTTTTCTTACTCCAAATTGCTCCACTAATCTGTTTTTCATGCTCCAAATTGCTCCAAAAGTGTATTTTTTCTTGCTCCACAAATTGCTCCAAAATTTAATTTCAGCTGGCACATCCCTGCATTAACACAAAAGAAAAACAATGAATTTAAATTTTATTGTCTTTTTTATTTTATTGTATAAAAATTTGTTTTCTATAATTTTTTTCAAACATTTCCTCAAAATGTGATCAAATTTGGTTATCCAAGATATTCGCTCATGCAGGGCAAAACATTTCCCAACTATCCTGGTTAATGGAGAGTCTACTGTATAATTTTTCACAAATCAGCTCTATGATGTTTAAAGGTACTGAAATTCTTACTAGTGGATGTGAGCTAAGTTCTTGGTCAAAATTTGTCTAAGCTTTGATTATACATGGTACTTGATACATCTCCAGTCCTGAATTTAACTAGCTCATGTTTCTGAAAATTTTGCATTTGCTAATAAGTTTGCTTTATATTTAACCATTTTAAGGAATTATGATTAGTTGACTTTCTGTTGAAAACATCATGAGACAGAATTTATGAAAATGTGCCATAATGTCCACCCAATATTGTCAATTGTTTGATTTGCCTTTTGCTAGTTATTTTTAAGAATATTTTTTTAATAAAACACTTTATAGTAAAATTTCCTACTACAAATGATTTCTAGAAGTAATGCCTTTCAACTTGCTAGAGTGCAATCATGTGGTAGAAACCTGCAATTCAGCAATATATGGAATGAAAATTTGTCTATTCCTCTACGGCAGATAAGATTTAATATATATATATATTAATAAAAGAAAATTTGACGTTAAACAAAAGTACTATTGTCCTCAAATATACTTGAAAATTTCATTGAACTTACAAAGCATTCAGTTTTCAAATATCTTTTAGAAGACATGACTAAAAATTTCATTTACTGAAAGATAATTTAATTTTTTAAAGACTACGGGCCAAGGCCCCCAGGCTCGCTACGCTCGCTTTTCGTATGAGGGATTCGGCCCCTAATCAGGCTTATTCGTAAAAAAGACATAATTTCAATAGACAAAACCCGAAGATTGGATCAGATAGAATGTTACTGAGCTAAGCTACACATTGCTTGGTTCTTGCATCTTCATTGGTACACAAAAATTTAAACTTCACACTACAGTAGACCCCCTACCCCTCATAACACGGAAGATATTTTGTTATGGGAATCTGTGTTGTACGGGTCCTGAGCTATACTCCACCTGGATTGCGGAATCCGCTTATAATCGCTGGAAAAATTATTTGCACTCCTCAGAAACACAATGATATTTAATGTTGCCATTCAAAAGTTATATTAATTAGGAGCTAAAGCGTAATAAAATCAGAACATCTGTTTTAGCTGTATTTTTAATAATGTAAAACCTATTGGACACCTTGCGAATTTGCCACCCATGGCGATTTTTCATTATTTGGCGACTTGCGTACATGTGAAGTTAATAAAAGCTACGGAACAGATAGGATAGCTTGCCACCAATGGCGACTTTTCATTATTTGGCGATTTACACATGCTCACAACCTATAATTACTGTTCATGTAAGGTTATCGGAAAACCGTTATCCGTATTTTCATTTACATAATCGTTTGCAGATTGGCGTACTTAGCACCACGAATTATACCATCTCGTCGAGCTAGCAAATATCCAAAGTGTACTGTAGCTGCTATAATGGCATAGTTAACGCCGCCAAATATTTCTACTGGTAGCAAATAATCCAGCTGGACGAGAGCCGGCTTTAAAATAATCTGCATTTTAATTATTTTTCATTTTCAAGATATTAGTTATTCTGTTTTGGAAAAACGAATAATTGCTAATTCTAAACTTCTGTTGTCTAAGCGAACTTACTATTTGAAAATTGTCAACTTTGTGTAACACATTTTGAGTTACTTATTTCATATAGTTTTTATTTTGGCGTAAAATGGGCGTAATTCTAACTCATGTTTGTAAATTTCACGCGATTCTAGATACTTGGAAACGCTTTGTTGCAAAGGAATGAATGATTTTATGCCAAATCTGGCAACCATTCGGTTTATTTTTTCAGTTTTTTATTAATATCTTCTAAAATAATTCGATTTTCGAAATTTAAATCAGCTTAGCAGGTTCCTCGGAATTTTTCGAATCTGTGGGCACCTTAGTCGAAACTCAAATCCCCACAGTTTAGGAGGAGATACGCTGACAAGCTTTTGACAGCGGCGGCGACAGCGGCCTTTACTTTTTTTTAGAATAGAGAGATTAATTAAAGTGTTCTTAAAATTACACCACTTGCTTTGTAGAGAAATATGAATATTTTTATTTAAGCCTTATATCTTAAAACTTATTTAAGTTCTGAATCAAAGATTATACTATGAATTTCAGAACTTTTTATTTGTGACCTATATTTGAATTTTATTTTGATTTTTCCCTTTGTTTTTTAGACATGCCACGCAACAAAGTACAAAAGAACTAGTTAATAGCACAACAAAATTTTTGAAAGAATTGACATCCATTGTTTCAAATGGAGGCAGGGTGAGCATTGCCTTCCATTTCTGTAAATACTTAGTTTTATTTATAATTATTTGAATGGTATATAAAACATTTTATGCACTTCTTTATTAAAGTACCATTTTAAACAATTTGACTAAAATTTTAGTTAATGGGATTGGAAACAACTATAATTCCTGTAAAGTTTATTTTATGTAATTTTAAAATATTTTATTAGCTCACTTTTATGTCTGTTTGTCCATAAGGTTAACTGGAATCTATTAACCTATTAACCGGAAACGTAAAACATCGCGCAGAACTGGATGTGGATGACAGTGCAAAATTACTTGTTTTCTCATCTGTGTGTTAGGACGTTTTTACCTGAGATATCAGAACATGGATCAGCACAAATTTGGTGCCAAAGAATTGTTAAAGAAATTTTCTGCTCAAATAAAAATGATGAAGCACACTTATTATATTATATACTGATGATACTGTTCTATGCATAATACTAAAATATTATAATTATGAAATTAGTTTTTATCAAGTAATAAAACACTTATGAAAATTTATTGCCTAAATCACCATTAATTTAAGGAAAAATTAAATCAATTTAAAACATTTCAAATTTTATTATAAATACTTTTATGATATAAGTATGTATTTTGGGTCCAAATTTTCTGAAAATTTCAACTCTGTTTAAATCTTTGTTGAAACTTTATTTGTTTCAAACATAAAAAAATGGGCAAGCAACATAAAATAATTTTAAAAACCAACAAAAGAAGTGTGAGTTTTACTGTAGCCATTAGAACAAATTTTACTCTTAGAATTCCTCCACAAATTCTGTACTCAGGAACATATGAAATCAAACTTCTGTCTTTTGCTGAATGCAAAAAAAAAAAAAAAAAAATCTATCAATTTGACCTTTAAATCTATCAGATTTACTCTTATTACTCCTTTATAGTCAAAATCACCTAGAAATCGAATTAACATAATATATTATTTTTTTAAAAATAAAAATCATTATATGTTTTGTTTTTCATGTATTATTGAGTATCAGACTTAATTTATCATGTGTTAGGCGGCAGCGAAGAAACTAATTATTGTTTAAGACTGCATTTTTCATGGATTATCATTTTCATTTATTGAAATAATAGAACACTGCTTAGATGCATACATATGTATTAGATACTGTAAAATTCCGATTTAAGAAGCTCCTTCTGCAAATTCAAAATCAGTTAAATTAGAGGGAGGACATTATAATTGCCCCACCTCCTCCACCCCCGGCAATGACATCACAGCTGCCGTTCTTGGTGACATAACAATTCATAGCAGTGGTCATCGCCGGGAACGCATTTGTCCTCCTTTCAAATAATTGGGGTGGGGTAGGGGGGCTTATAATTGGGATTATACAATATATATATATATAAAATAGCTTAACTTATGTAATATGGAATCCCAATTAAAATATTAATTGATAGCACATAATAACAAATATAATACATAAACATGAAAGTAGAATTGAAAATCCAGAGGCTATAAATAAATAGAAATAATCCGAATGATGTGTATTAAGAGGTACAAAAGTGAAAAGTTACTGTATACCTCATAGATATGATATGAAGAATGTTTAAGAAAACATGCTTCATTGAAAAAAAAACTATAAGAATAAGCAACAAGCATCATAACACATTTTCTAACAAAATTTCATATACATCCACAAAAAGGTTTTTCTTTCGAAAAGAAAGAAAATAGACACACACACATACATATATATATATATATATGAAATTATATTACCAAATATTGGCGATATTTTTAGCATTTATGCATAGAACAGTGTAAAAATAGAAAAATATTCTGAAAGACTAGCGCATTTTGCGGCATAATAAAACAGAATAGTATATAATATAAAATAGCTTAACTTATGTAATATGGAATCCCAATTAAAATATTAATTAATAGCACATAATAACAAATATAATATGTAAACATGAAATTAGAATTGAAAATCCAGAGGCTATAAATAATTTAAAACAGGGCCATCAAAGCCAAAAAGAAGTGGGAAACAAGCCAGGTGCGATCACGTGAGCTTAGCTTGATAATCCCATACAGTAAAGTGGAGATGGAGTGGAAAATTGAAATGGAGTACTCCATTTCAATTTTCCACTCCAGGTACCCCCAGGTTACGTAAAGCGACTTCTTTTGTCGGGTAACCTGCAGAAACCTAACTATTTTTGTTTTTATTTAATTGAAATGTGAGTACGGTGGTTTTCGATAATGGAGTACTCCATTTCAATTTTCCACTCCATCTCCACTTTACTGCATGGGTTTATCAAGCTAAGCTCACGTGATCGCACCTGGCTTGTTTCCCACTTCTTTTTGGCTTTGATGGCCCTGTTTTAAATTATTTATAGCCTCCGGATTTTCAATTCTAATTTCATGTTTACGTATTATATTTGTTATTATGTGCTATCAATTAATATTTTAATTGGGATTCCATATTACGTAAGTTAAGCTATTTTATATTATATACTATACTGTTTTATTATGCTGCAAAATGCGCTAGTCTTTCAGAATATTTTTCTATTTTTACACTGTTCTCTGCATAAATGCTAAAAATATCGCCAATATTTGGTAATATAATTTCATATATATATATATATATATGTATGTGTGTGTGTCTATTTTCTTTCTTTTCGAAAGAAAAACCTTTTTGTGGATGTATATGAAATTTTGTTAGAAAATGTGCTATGATGCTTGTTGCTTATAGTTTTTTTTCAATGAAGCATGTATTCTTAAACATTCTTCATATCGTATCTATGAGGTATACAGTAACTTTTCACTTTTGTACCTCTTAATACACATCATTTGGATTATTTCTATTTATTTATCACATTATTATGTTTATTTATTACTCAGATGTTTGAATTTTTCAATGTATATAAAATATGGAAAGATTAAACACCCAAAAGTCATTAATGTATAACTTTCTGATATGCATAATTTATGTAGAATTTGTTTGTTGAAGAGCAGTTTTAAGTGAAAGTGTATTTCTAATTTGTACATACAATTTATTTATAAAGAATCTTTAAATTAATATAATCTTTTATTTGATTTTTCTTAATATTGGAAGAAAGTGTAATATTCATTACGATTATATACTTCTTATATTTAGGAACATCGTTTACAAGCAGAAAGAGTAAGGAATGAATTTCAGGCAACTGTTCAGCGTTATGATACATTGCAAAAGGTACATGATTTTTCTTTTATTGCTTAATTGCTTATTTTTGTGTGCTTGTGTAATTTCTGCTTATTTAAAAATTACCTTTTTTCTCCTCTAAAGCTTGTCAATATTTTAAATTTTTTTCTCAAAATTTATACATAGAATATGAGCATATAATAAATATTAGATGTGATGATAATCTTATTTGTAGAATGAAAAAAAACATGTCTAATATACAAAGATGGAGAATTATGTTCACCTGCTTGCCACAGTCAAATGAATTTTCCTGTGTGGCGAGTAAATTTGTTTAGGTTTTTAGAATTGTTAAAAATTATTACTGCTTTATTACTGGTTTATATAAATAATAGTTTATATAAAGCAGTAATAATAGTATAGAAAGTAAGCAGTAATAATAGTATATAAGTAGTGAATGCTCATATGAAATTGTTAATATGTAAATATACAGTCAACTCCGGATATAATGAACCCGGATGTAGTGAACTTTCGGCTGTACTGAATGCAAACCATTAGTCCCGATTCACATACAGTATCTCTGTTCACCATGTGGACTTACAGGTCCTGATTACCGCACAGGCCAACTAGGCTTCGGCCTAGGGCCCCCAAGTTTTGGGAGGCCCCAAAATGATTAGAATCATTTTAACAATTTAAAAGAAATTAACATAAAACAATATTAATGGTGGTAAATAAAGAGATGCGGTTTTACAACACATAACGCTATGCAGACGTGTTTGCTCACACTGTATTCCAGGGATAGAAGAAATATCATATTATGGTCCAATGCATTCCACCATGGGTCATTCATCAACGTGACCTCATCTGAATCCTAACTTCTGAGTGAGCATTAGAATTTTATGAACTTTGAAATTAATGAGACAAAGGGAGAATTGGACCCACCCTCTTATGCACAACAAAAATTAGTACTCTGTGATTATATGTGTTAAGGTATGACCGTATAGGGGTCCCCAAAAAGTCCTTGGCCTAGGGTCTCTGAATGTCTTACTCGGCCTCAGTGTGGACACTCCAGTTTTAGTGAATTTTGGATATAGTGGACGAAATTTGATGGTTCCAGAGGTTCACTCTAACTGGAGTTGACTGTATGCATATATACAGTGGACTCGCACTACAATGCAATTTGACTTACGCAAATTGTATTTTATGCGAGTTTTTCGCAAGTATGCATCTTAAAGGTAAAGTCATCTTAAAAGTCACAACTGTCCTTGAAAAACCGCTACCCAGATTTTGTGATCGGCCAATAATTGCAATGTGCGTGGGTCATGTGACGCAACCTCAAAAGTTAATAAAAGGGGCTGATGCTGCCTGGGAGAAAACTTTTAGCATGGATGCAACTGCCAAGGAAACATGTACCAAATTGTCCAATCCCAAGGATAACTACTGCCCATCTGGACAGCGAACTCCCTGTTGCCCAGGATGGCACATATATTTATATTTTTTTATAATCTGTGTGGTATAGTTGGTATATAAATAATTGAACCATACAGCAAAATTTTGCTATGTTGTCCTATCACACTGTTATCATATCATACATTATGGGTCTGTGATGTCTCTTGATGATTGATAAAATATCTTTGGCTGGTTAGATTTATCAGAAATTCGCTAACTCGGCTAATAGGGCATAAAATTTTTATTAGAGTTGTTACCTTGACATTTTTGATTGTTAAAGAGACACATTAATAGTTTTGATAATGTGCAGATTTTAATTTTTTGGATTAAAAATCTGTGGTACATATCACTTAAAAAAAGTAATTTCATGCATAGATAAAATTTAAAGGAGATCCAGATTTTTATAGTTGATTTTGGTTAATAATTTCAGCAATTGGGACCTAAGATGAAACATGCAATGCTACAAACTCAGTCTGCCAATAAAAATGTGTGGAATGATGATGAAGATGATGAAAAGCAGTCACTTATGGAATCTGAACGGTTACAACAGCAACAACAAGTTCAAGAAGAACTGGAGTTTGAGCAGGTAAGAAAATATTTATCTATGTCTATCTATTATTTTTATATATAAAGTTAGCTCTGAATTTAGCTACTTTTTAGTTTCAATTAATTAGTAGCACTCAGCAATTAAAATGTCTTGTATATGAAAGAAAAAAACCCCAACTATTAAATTAAAAAAGCAGATTCTGATTAGCTTGACTGGGTAATAGCATTTGCATATTTTTTCTTTTGTCTATCCACTAGTCTTTTGTATTTCCATTGTTTCTATAATGTGAACATACAATTAGATGAATTGTTATTGCTTTTGGATTATTTATCACTAAAGTATGGGAGATTATACATTTATTTATTCTGTAATTTTCTTAAACAAGTTGAGTTCATTGCATAATACAGTAGTGCATTGTTTATTCAAACACAGATTAACTGGATTGTCCAATTAATTAATCAATCAAGGATCATGCTTTTCCCCTCCAATTTCTCCCAAAAAAATGCCCTCCCCCCCAAAAAAAAAAAAAAAAAAACCCGGCAGATTTCTAAATAAGCTAGCTTAGTTAGCCTATTCTACCACCTTTGGAAATTTGGTTCAGCCTATAGACAACACTTTGGTTGAGTCTATTGCAATGCTTTTGTTTAACCTACAGGCTGCACTTTTGCTCAGCCTATAGGTGTTGAATTTGTAAATTCATCTCTGCATGAATTTTCTTACTGATCTTCAGACTCTCTGAAAGGGATCAAAAAATTTTTCCTTATTCCCTTTGGTAACAGGGTTGCCAGACTGAATTTACCAAACTGAGCCAAACTTCTAAATAAATAAGTCCAAAAGAGGTCAAATTTGTTAAATGACATCATATAACATAATATAAGCTGTTTTGTTAATTAATTTGATCAGTCATTATGACATCAGCTATTTATAATTATTGTGGGTTTGTAAGGGCTTCTGAGAAGTGTAACATGATAAATGTCCAGTGGAGATAATCCCAGTACTTTCACATCTGAAAGGACTCTGCAATTGCAGAACAGGAGAAATTACTTTCACTTTGCTAACTGGAATTTCATGAACATGTCTATTTGCTAATCTTTTACTCCTACACCTTAAAACCCCTATGTGAAATCATTCATTGTCTGAGACTGGAATAAAAGATCAATTGTCCTCAGACCATTTAAAGGGTATTTATAATACGTTGAGCAATATACTAAAATATGCACTGCCACAACTGTCAGTTCTAAGCTTGGAAAAAGTGTGAAGGGCAATGACCCAAAAAACATTGCCATAGCCATTTTTTTAAAGTTACCCAATTATCTGGATTTTTCATTAACTAGATCAGCTTCAGTTCTGACCGGTCCATATAATCGGCACTCTTCTGTATTAGAAAATGATAGAGTGGATACTATTTAGATGCAATACCTTGTATGTGAGTTAGAGATAAAATATTTATCTGTTGCATGAATGTTAGGTGTAAGCAAAAGTTTTAAAAATCTGATCAGTCTTGAAGTAAAATAGTTTTATTCAACTTGTTTAATGTTCGTTACTGTGACTCAAATCATTAGACTATTTTGATTAAATGAATCTTATGTTTTTGTTTTTTTTTAAAATAGTAATAAAGTTCAACTAGTTTTACTTCTTACATTCCTTCTTGGTGTTATATAACTTAAAGCAAAACAACATTTAAGTTTTGCTCGCTCGTGGAGAGTAAAAGTTTAAATGTCATGGGTATGAAATATGATTTATCAATACTGACCTACAGGCCGTATTTTTAAATTTATGAGGTTGAATAAATAATTAATACTATATATTAAATTGAATGTTTTCAACCCAAAATGTGGCTGACATTCTTTTGTCAAACTTTAGAATCTGGAATTGGCTATTTCTCACAATAATAAAATTAAGAAAAGATATGAAAGAAGAAATGTTTTGATAATGATTATACCATCTTTGTGTTTATAAGATTAAATATTTGACAACTTGCCATTGAACCAGTAATGCTCCATGTAAAAATAAATTTGAAAATATAAAATAAATATTCCTTCACATTTAAAGATTTTTCATGGTAATTTAAGTATTAAGCAAAATTTAGTAGTGTTTTTAGGCATTCTTTTGAGTGGTGTGCTCACAAAAGATAAATAATGAAAATGGGTATAAGAAATGAATCATTTTATGATAAACAAAATGTCCTGAAATAGAAAAATGTCCAATGTTTAGAAGGATTTTTATCATGTCTAATTTATCAGCAGTAGTGGCAAGATGAAATCTGAAGGAAGTATTTTATTAAATGCTTCACTAACTTGCTAGTAAATGCTGTATCAGTTTTCCATTGTTCTTTGCACAATTATAATTGAAAGTTATTAAAGATCGTGAAATTTAACTTGGTGCATTAAATATATTTCTACACAAATATGCCTTGCAAAAAATCTTTCATTGTTGTGATTTTAATGTTTTTTCCCCTTTGGTATTAGGGTTTACTTTTGGAGAGAGAACAAAGGATAAGACAAATTGAGTCTGATATGTTAGATGTAAATCAAGTGTTTAGAGATTTAGCAGCTATGGTACATGAACAAGGTGATACAATAGGTATGAAATTTACTGTTGTAATTAATTTTATGTTTTTAAAATCTACATCCATGCACTTCTAATTTAATTTACTTTCATATTTATGAAAAATTATCTTCACTAGAAACATTAATTTTTATTATGAATAAATGAATGCAGTCAGGCTTATTCTCATAGAATAATAGTGGGATTGGCAAATTTTTGCAGAATCAACATCAAAACAATAGATAGTATCCTAATAATGTTTTGCTGATTTCCAGTTTTTCAATGAGAGTTTTGTATTCATGGATTTGTTTATTTAATATTTCATTTAGTATAATTTATGTTTGTCAAATCACTGAGGGGACAAATTTTTATTAATATTATATAGAGATATTTTTAAAATTGTGTAAAGTGATTTTTATTGAAGAGAGTAAGTGTTTAAGAATTTTAGTAAGGTAACTTTTAGTCAGTTTTGGAAATTTTGTCCTCTTGGTTCTTTGTTTTCTTTATTATGAGTGGTAAGGTAAAGGAGTGATTGCAGAGCTTTAGTAATATTCATGGAAAATTATTCAACCCTAGTTTTGCCATTTTGTTTCATTGATGTCCCCAATGCTTGCTTATTTAAAAAAACAACCAATTATCTCAGAGAAAACTGCGATGCAATAATTCAGTAAAAAATATATTAGGTTGCTTTTATGAAGAAGATAATTAAGTAATTCATAAATTGATGTTATTTTTGTTCTGTAGTTAGCATATGTTAAAATATTCAATAATAATCATCATTTTTTATTATCTCATCATTTGATATCTTGATCTAGTTTGTTCTATAAACAAAGTTTCTTTCTTTGATGAAGAGTCACGTGTAAGTCACAAAATTCATGTAACTTTTGTGACTTACTTAATTTTATTAAGTAAGCACATAAATTTAGCTTTATTTTAGTTATCCTCTTAGCAGTTTCAGCAGTTTTTAGCATATAAATTTATGCTAAATATAAATTAATTAAGCATAAATTTATATTTATTTTAGTTACCCTCTTAGTTTGAATTATTCAGTAAATGTGAATAAGTTTTTTTTTTTTTTAATTTTTATTTACCAGATGGATTAAACTACTGTTAGTTTAATATGAAAATTTTGTGTAGAATATAGTTCTTATGTCAAATTTTGTAAAGCAGCTCCATTACTATACATTAATATACACATGTTTAATCATAAAAATGCCTTCAAATTAGGTACCATTGAAGAAAATATTACTTCAGCTGCCTATAATGTGGAAGAGGGAACACAACAACTGTCCAAAGCTAGCAGTTATCAGGTATAATTAGTGTTTCTAAACATATTGAATTTCCTTAAAAGTATCGGTCAATTTTTGAATGATTTCTTTTGGAAATGACTTAAAAAACTCAAAGGAAATGAAAGCTTACTTAATAAGTAGAAACATTGTAACCATCAATATATATCAATGAAAACTGTGGAGTTTGCTGACTAGTTGAATGTAGTTTTCATCATGTAAGTATGCAAATAAAAAAATTTTTTGTAGACTGTAATTTTGATTTGCCTAAACAGCATAATATTAACAATATAAGTTACTTTAAGCTAAATTAGTAAGTCCGAGATGTAAAACCTTATTAAATAAGAACTTGGTCAGCTTAATAGTTTAAAAAAAAAAAAGTAAGAAAATCTGAAACACTTTTAGATTTTAAATATGCACTAAAGTGCTATATATTGAAAGCGTATCATAATATGTGTGTCGTCCCTATTTTTCTACCTTATTCCATTAAGTTGGAAAGTGTATCATTATTCATGAGTGTCCTTATTTTTCCTCCTTGCTCCATAAAACCAATCTTTGGAATCGAAATCTATCATAAAATTGCCTACTGAAACTATTTTACAATTTCCGCAAGGCATTTTCTAACTATACTCATAATATATTTATAATAAATTGTCGTGTTTTGGCACCAAATTTAGCAATCAATTATCAAAAATTGCAAACTTTGTGCGATTTTCAACATTTTTACTAATGCTTGCACATTTGTAAAGATCTTCACCGTGACAATTCATATCTACAAAACCTATCTACAAGATTGCATAGACAAAAATATGTAGACAAAATTCTGGGATTGAGCAAAATAGCACCCTAGTGCTTAAAAAAAAAAACACCTCTAGCTTCATTTATATTCTAAACATTTTATAAAAGCTAAAAGAAAATTGCTAACAGAATCTACAAAACTCAAAGACCTATGTTTCTGATTACCTACTGGAAGCAGTGAAAGTTTATAAACTATTGATAATAGTTCTTTATGTTTAATTTTTATCATAAATATATATTTTGTTTTATAAATTAGTTATACTAAATGTACGAAAACTTATGCTTGATTTTAAATTTAATTTTTTTTTCTTTTTCTTTTTTTCAGCAAGCCTACCGAAAGAAGCTGTGCTGCCTGATCTTAATTCTGGTTATAGTTGCCATAGTTGTGACTATAATTATATATTTTTCGATTCGTTCCTAATATGTTGTATTATTTAGCTCTCACAATCTTGCAGCTGCATACCGTGATTGTTATGCAAGGTCATCCTATTTGTAAAGTGTAAAGAGAAGTTGTTAGTATGTATTTTTTTTTCGTTGGACAAGTATAGTCATGCAACTGTGATATCCCTCTACGTAGAGTGACAGATAGGCTTGTGTGATCTCTGTGTATGAATAAGATTTGAGAAAATATAAATGTTTCATTTTTTAACATGCCACATTGAAGTATTTTTTCTTACCAAAGTTGTTACTTTTATGTTTTAATATAGTTTATAAACTTAGAACACATCACAGTAATAAAATCTTTTATAGAGTTGTTTTGTTAAATGATTTTTATCTGAATTAATGTATGCTATGCAGTGTATTTCATTCCAAATATTTGAAAATGCTGTAAATTGCTTGAAATAATAACAGTTTACAAATATATATATATACATTATGAGAGATTTAATTTTATTAAAATATAAAATATTTTTAATATGTTAAGTCTTCTTCTTTGCATATTTTTTAATGTCAGGCAGTAACAATGTAGTTGATAATACTATGAAAAAAATTCCATAGAAACAGCTTGCTTCTCGATGTGTCATAGAACCAAGTTATCTATATTTTCTTTAAATGAAGTAAAAAAGAAGCATTAACTGTTTTATTAGTTTTAATATTGTGATCTACTTTAGTATTCAGATAAATGTTTTAGATCAAATATAAAGCTTACACTTTAACACTTTTTTTAATGCATTCATTCAAATGTTTTATCTACTATTGTTAATTAGAATAATTCTTGTTGCTTCATCTATTCTTGATTATAATAATTTATTCTCATCTGAGGCTATAGTCTTGAGTATTTATTCAGCAAGTTTCTGTCGTTATTGGTATGGACTTGTTTTTAGACGGGGGGGGGGGGGGGGGAACTGTCAAGAATTTAAAACGTTTTAATCCTGTTGCCAAATTGTTTAACAGTCCTTTGCTTTTTGTGATTAAACATTTTTTCAGTTGTATTATCTTTCATAGGTAGCTTTGTGAGCAGTTTATGCATGCTTTAATATTTTATCAAGTGGGGAAAAAAAAAATATTGTGCTTTGCATATATATATATGTTTATGAATCCTATGTCCATAGAAATCATTAATTGGCTTTAATTGGCTTAAAATCTGAACTTTTGAGCTTCCAATAAAAATCTTATGCATCAGAATAGTTATTAAAATACTGTATAAAGATACATCATCATTTAGTCTCTATAATTCTTTGTTATTTGTAAATAGGTGCTCTGAAAAATTTTACCATTAAAAATTTTTATTTATGTACTAAGCATTGAATAAGGCTGTCTGAAGAAAATCATTTTGATGGAAACTTTGTAAATGAGCATTGTTTCAAAATGTTCAGCATAGTAATTTTTTTGTTTTCCTTTGTTTTAAACTTTTTTTTTTAAATTATGCTTGCAGGTTTTTTTGGTAAAACTTTAGTATGATGTTATTAACTTTAATATTTGCTGTTAATAACATTGATATGAGATATTTTTCTTAAATTACAAAATAATAATTAACAAAAATTTGATTTGCTGAAATCTTTTCTATTTTTATGATGAAATTATGATATATCATTTTTATGATTAAAATTTTTAAGCTTTAATGTTGACCTGCATAATAATGAAAGCAGTTTAATCGAAGTAAATGAAAAATTCTGTGATAATACATGGTTGTATGAACATATTAGCGTTACCCCCTTTTTTCTTTTAATACTAATGTAAAATATTGTAATTTTACAATTTTTTAAGTGAATTCTTTTGAAAAATATTTGATGAAATGAAAATTCATCTTTCATTATCTCTGTAAAATAAATTGAAATTGATCTAAAACATTGCTACCTGTTTGAATGAATAAAAAGTATTGTATAATGTGACAAAATCGATCATTTAAGCTACTTACTGCTAAATTCTGGTATTTAATACATTAATTATTTGAGTTCATTATTTATATCTTAGAAAAAAAATCAATTCTCATGTTGTCAGTTTTTTAATATGGTACATGTTTTATTTAATATATCATTGTTATTCTGTTGAATTTCTCTTAATTGTATTCATTGAAAATTCATTCTTTTTTAAGTAAATAAATATTTTTCACAAGATTGTTTTTATTCAACTGTGTTTGCTTAATTTTCTGCAAATTTTTTTACCAATAATTGTAGTTTGTATAGTTTAAAATATTATTTTATGCATATGGTGACAGAAATGACTGGGACAATGACTGAAATGGAAAAAAAAAAAAAAAAAAAAAAAAAAAAAAAAAAACTTTTTTTTTACAGGATTAAAAATGTAAAATAATAAAATCATGAATACCCTATAAATTATGATTTTTATAAAAATTCCTTTTTGAGCTTTTTGTAAAACTTGAAAGAATAATTATAAAAATTATAGAAAAATACCAGACTAGCTTTTTAGTTTGATTTATTTTACTTTGGTGTTTATAATAAGGAGAGAAAAAAAAGATGTGTTTTAGGTCTACACTGTTTACTGCTTGGCAAGATTTCAGAGACATGCCAAAATGGTACTTTCTGAATCTATTCCCTTTTTTAAGTCACATTTGGCTAATATTGTTACAGGTTATCATAAATGCATGCTTGTCCTTCAAACTTATTGACTTTTTATTTTTTTTTTCAAGGTTAATTTTTAAATTTTCTGCACATGCAGGTACACATGAAAAAAAAAAAAATGATTACATGAACAATATTTATAATAGCCAAACAGAAGAGAAACAAACTGTATGTCTCCTGGAATAAAGAAAATATGCCAAGGGGTAGTCTGTTTAATAGAAAAATAGTCATTTATGTAAATAAAATCCTGGAGATGTAACATTTCCGGTTTGTACCACTGCAAAACAAAACTTTTTCTGGTAATCACACTTGCAGATTAACGTTGTTTCACTGATCAACTTGAAATTTTATACAGATTTTTAAAACAACATGGAGAAAGCCATAGGCGAACACAAAATTCTAAAAACCTACCTGTTCCTTAATTTTTAGTGATTTTCAGCAATTTTCAGCTGCAGAGAGTTTAATCAATATTGGATAGAGTAATATTTTGCATGAGTTTAACATATGTTTAATGTCAGCTTAAATTAACAATCTCTGGCATAAAATTTGCATCATAAGGAAAATAATTTTATAATTTTTATGATTTCTATTAATTTGAAATAGCTCTTTGAAATTAACAAGATTCAAGATTGAACTTTTCTTGTGGCCAATAAAGAAATGTAGTATTTTAGAAGACCGGATATATATTGAGGATCTTACTTTTCAAACATTCACTTAAGTGTGATTACAGATGCACTATCACAGAGCAACAAAAACAATATCTCAATTTTGTGTAGCTGTACAAAGAAAATACGCAAGTGTTTTTAGAGTTATTCCATTTAAGAGACCCCCTCACTGAACATATCAACCACCATATGAACTGTGTTTTCACATTGGCGAATGGAGGGGTTTGTATGGCAAATATTGGTTTGAACTGTAAATGTTCTACATTAAAAGTGAGACTCAAATGAATGTTTTCTTTTTCATAGCACTAGTGTAAATTGATTGTTTAGATATTTGCATATTTTTAAAGCAGTCATTGTTGGCTTATCTGTAAAGAAATTAGAATCTCTCTATTCTAAAAAAAAAGCAAATCCCGCTGCCGCGCTGTCAAAAGCTTGTCATGCTATCTCCTCCAAAACTGTGGAGAGTTGAGTTTCGACAAAGATTGGATTCAAAAAATTCTGGGGAAGCAGTTAAGCTGACTTAAATTTTGAAGTTTCGAATTATTTTAAACGATATTAATAAAAAACTGAAAAAATGAGCATAATAGTTGCTAAGTTTGGAGATTTTCGCCAGCATAAAGTCATTCGTGCCTTTGCAACAAAGCAATTCCAAGTATTAAAAATCTCATGAAATTGAAAAACAAAAGTAGAATAATGCCAGCTTTAAGCCAAAGTAAAAAATATGAGAAATAAATATAAATAAGTCAAAAGGTGCTACACAAAGCTCACAATTTTCAACTAGTAAGTAATCTCTCTCTTAGATAACAGGAGTTTAAAATTACAGATTATTCGTTTTTTCAATACAAAATAACTAGTTGTAACTGATTTAAAAAGTGCCATTTTGGAATCAGAAGGTACTATCTGGTAAAAGGCTATCTTTCCAAGCGGGGTAAATTTAAAATAAGTGTACTCCAAAATATTAGAACTCCGTATCTTGAAAGTGAAAAATAATTCAAATGCCGCTTTGGTTCAGCTTGAGCATTTACCACATGTTACTGAATATTTGGTTGTGTTAACTGTATGGAAAACCATTATTACAGCTTAAATATTTGCCAGCATAGCAAGATGAGATATTTCACAGTGCTAAATATACCTACTAATCTGCAAATGATTATGTATGTGACTATATGGAGAACTGTTTTCATGGCAACCTTTCAGAGGAAATGATTATCGATTATGCTCATGTGTAAATCGCCAAATAATGAAAAGCCCCCATTGGTGAAAGACATCCTAGCTCTTCCGTAGATTTTAGCAAATAAATATGAAGCACTGGCTTTCTTTTTTTTTTTTACAAACTTAATGAGAAATGATTATTAAGTATACAAATGCGTAAGTCGCCAGATTATGAAAAACCACCATGGGTAGCAAATATCATGGTCACAGGTTTTACATATTAAAAGTTATTACGAAGTTTAAATTTTTATGTTCCAAGAAATGGATGCATTAGCTAGCTGCAGCTTTCAATGGCTTGATGCAATTTCTAATTTTTACATCAAAATGGCACTTTAAAAAACACTGGGCCCAGCTTTGTTATTTGATTCCTGTTACCAAGCTGAAATATTTCGTGGCATTAAAGCAGTTATGGTACAGCCTGGATATTTGCTAATACAGCGAGATGAACTATTTTGTAGTATGCCATTCTGCAAAGGATTATGTAGAAGAATATACGGAGAACTGTTTTAATGGTAACTTTACATAAATGATTATAGATTATGCTCAGGTGTAAATTGCAAAATAAAAGTTGCCATTGTTGGAAAGATAGCTGCTCCAAAGTTTTTAGAAAAGAAAACATATGAAGTACTGTTTTATTTTCAAACTTAAAGAGAAATGAGATGATTATGAGCATACATAAGTTGCTAAATTATGATAAACTGCCGGGTGACAAATACACAAGGTGTTCCATAGCTTTTACAAATTTAAAAATATTGTGAAATTTAAGTTTTTAGTCTCGACGAATATGCAAAAACTAAGCAATTTGTATCTCGGTAGCATTCTATATCTTCGGGTTCTGACTTTAAAGATTATGCTTTTTTATGAGTAAGCCTTATTAGAACCCAAATGCCGTCCGTATACAAAAAGCGAGCATATTTCAAAAAGCAAGCATAGCTAGGGGGCCTTGGCCCCTAGTTTAAAAAAGAAAACATATGAAATATTGTTTTATTTGCAAACTTAGAGGAACAATGATAAACTACACGCATACATAAGTTTCCAAATTATGAAAAGCTGCCATAGGTGGCAAATATGCAGGGTGTTCCACAGGTTTTAGATATTTAAAAATATTGTGAAGTTTACTTTATGTTTCAAGGATCATGCAAAAATTAAGCAATATGTAGCTGGGTTACATTTTATTTGATCCAATCTTTGGGTTTGTAAATATTATGCCTTTTTACGAGTAAGCCTTATTAGGGGCCTTGGCCCCTAGTGTTTAATAGAACCTAAAAACTTTCAGCACAAGTCTTTTCTGTTCATCTCTGCATTTCAAGGGTAAAAGTGAGTAGCATCCAATACCTGAAAATTGGAAGCATGCCTTTAACTATTACACTAAACTTATACTATAGAACATTGATTCATTTTGTAAGTTCATATGAATTTATGAGAGAAAGGAGACAAGAACACATTTTGTGCTCCCTCCAGAATTTTTGTCTGGATCTGCCACTATGTTTGCTTGACATAAACAAATCTCTGTTTGTGTACAAAGAGGATTCCAGCAATCAGCTTAGTTCGAGCCACTAATGTTAGCCAGTTGAGCCTACTAGTTACTGATATGCACCTTATTATGCGTAGGTGTAACTTACTAAGGGCAAGAGGTGGTGATTACCCCCACCTAAAATTCAAGAGAATTTAGATATCACCTATTTGAAAATGGTATTTTTTACAATAAGAAGCATTTTGCCTCCCAATGTTACATGCCAATTTACGCCAATGCTATTACATGTAAGAAAATAAGCCAAGGGACAGGAAGCTGCCTGCTTTGTTGGCTTGTATATTATTGAAATTATAAGTTGAGAAATTTCATCAAAATCTGCATATCAGTGCCAATAAAATCAAGAGTTTTGTTTGTCTCATATGCTTGAAAAATTTGCAATCAAATTGAAGAATCTCTTAAATTATCGTGAGAGTAATAGAGCTAAGTAATAACTTGCAATTACATACATAGAAGCCATATTAAACTATTTGTAAATAATTTATTCCAAACAAAGGTGTGAGAATAAAATTGGTGAATCTTGTTATTTTAGGATTAAATATCAAGAAAATTGAGTTTCTATCAATGGATGATTTTGCTGTGTTCGAATATAAACAGATGGATTCCACTGCTTGCATTTTAACTGGTATCACAATAGCTAGATTTATCGCTGGATTAGCAATTTTTAAGCAGGAAAATAGGATTAAAAATCTGGAGTGACTCGACTTTCCGAACACTTACGATTAAGATCATTACCAAGCATTTAAATAAATGCTAGCACTCTTTCAAATACACACTTTCAAATATACACGGTGAAAGAAATCTTTGGCGTAGCCCTGTAGAAAAACTGTAAGTCCTATACACATCAAAATCAATACGGGTCTTACGATGGTGGTTTATAACATATATAACCAATTTGAGCTCAATCGAGTGTACCATTTAAACGATAGTGCACTTTCAAGAATTCCCCCCCCCCCATAGGCCATAATGTAAAAGAAATCTTTGCCGTAGACCTGTAGAAAAACTATAAGTCCTATACACACCAAAATCAACACTGGTCTTGCGACGGTGGTTTATAGCATATATACCCAATTTGAGCTCAATCGAATGCTCCGCCTAGGAGCTATCGTGTTCACTCACATACACACAAACACACACATACATCTCGTAAAAATAGCATAAATGAATTCAGAAGACCTCTAAACGTGTAAATACACCGAAATCTCAAAGTCGAATTTTTTCATGATTACAATGAATGCTTTCCTTACATGGTACAGGTTCGGAAAGTAAAAATATACAAAACTTACTTTTGGTATCAAAAAAGAAAAGTATTAAATATACAGTTGAAACAAACTGTAATTGCTCTTCTACATTAAAAGTGAGACTCAAATGAATTTTTTCTTTTTCATAGCACTATTGTAAATTGATTGTTTAGATGCTTGCCTATTTTTCAAAGCAGTCATTGTTGGCTTATCTGTAAGGAAATGTAATGTTTATTAAAAGTTAAAAACTTCTAAAACAAGTCTTTTCTGTTAATCTCTTTCAAGGTTAAAAGTGAGTAGCATCTGATATCTTAAAATTGGAATTATGCCTTTAATTATTTAAGTAATATCAAAAGTATATTAATTTCTATTTTTGACATCCCAAGTATTCGCCTGTTACCGTGTTGAGATTTCTGAGTATAGCTAAAGGCAAAGCAAGGCTGTATTATTGAATCTTGATTTGTACATTTGGATTGATTTGTAGATTTGTACATTTGTTCCTCTGAGACCACTCATTCGATCTTGATCAAATTTGGCACAGTTATAGTGGCTATGGCATAGATCAGTGATTCCCAAAGTGGTCCAGGACCCCCAGGGGTCTACGGGAGACAAGACAGAGGTCTATGTTGGCGTGAAAAAAATAGGATTCATTCACATTTTTTGAGGAGATTTGGGAATATGGCAGAAATTTAGCAGCAATTGGTCCACCCAAACCAGTAAAATTTCGAAAGTGGTCTACGGGGAAAAAAAGTTTGGAAACCTCTGGCATAGATGATACTGTAGCGAGGTGGTAGTGGTCGATCATGTCGAAGAATAATCACTAAAAATCCTCGAGTTTGAGTTTTTCGATATTTGGAAGGAGCGAACTCCTCTGAGACCTCTCACGTGATCAAGCGAAAAATTTGGTGCCTTTATATTGGTTACAGCGTAGATGGTGCTGCAGCAAGATGGTAGTGATCAGGCATGTCGTTGAGGAATAATCTACGAAAACCGCAATGTGTGATGTATGTCAATTCCCCTGAGACCGCTTATGGGATCTTGACCAAATTTGGCTCAGTGATAGCGGCTATGGCGCAAATGATACTGAAGAGAGATGGTAGTGGTCGATCATGTTATTGAGAAAAATCACTGAAAACATATTCCCTATAATCACTGAAAATATTTTCCCATAGACGTCATCATTGTGTTATTGTATTGCTTTGTTGAGATTCTTTTGCTGTTATTCTGTGAAAAAAATAAAAGTCAGCTATCTTGAAATTTTCTCTCTATTTTAACTATATCTCAGTATAATTACGCCTGTATTTAATAGTCCATAACTATTTTTCCTCTTGTGTAATAATGTGGAATATATTTAATTCCGTTATTATTATTAATTCCGTTATTCCGTTAATTCCGTAGTTTAGGATTTCCCTTTTCAATAAACGGATGGAGACAGCTTGGATATTTGCAAACGCGGCTGGATGAAATATTTCACGATGCTAAATACGACAATCTGTCAAGAATTATGCATAAGGTATGGAAATCTGTTTTAATGGCAATATTAATAGTAAATGATTATCGATTTTAAACATACGCAAATCGCCAAAGAATTAAAAATCGTCTTTATTGGCAAATATCCATACTGTATCAACGATTATCTATTGAATAGCTTGCAGGAAAAAAAAAAAAAAAGTTTTCGGAATAGGGGAGAGCAGGGTACAGTGGGTTATTGGAGATATGTGTGGTTCAGTGAATAGTTTTGAAATGAGAAAATTATTTAAAGTAGGTAGCAAACAACTTTGTGGAAAAAATCAAACATCTTATATTGATTGCGGCGGGAAGAAAGCCATTTTGTTTACTGATCATCTGCATGAAATTTGAAGAAAGTAAAACTTTATATTATTACACATGAAAACAAGTAAACATGAGTTAGGTGGTATATTTATATAGTCTAAATTACCTTCTTTTTATGCTGTAGTTAAATGAATACTTTAACGATTTGGAATTCTGTGGCGAAAAGTAATACCTTGGTTCATATGGGACACACAGGGTCACCTGAAATGGGGTACAGTGGATCAGTGACCCATTGTGTCCCCATTTACATATTTATTGCGTCTTTTGTAAGTTTTTTACTTTTTAATGTTTGAATGATCTAAATTTATCTAAATAAGTCTTTCACACCAGCCACGGAATCTTCAGTTTCTCAATAAAATTATGTAAAACAAAAAATGATACAAGCGATGGTAAAATCCTTTTCCTGAGGCTGATGTGGAATGGGGAAAAAACAGTAGCAACCTTTTTAAAAAAAAAAAAAAAAAAAAAAAAAAAAAAAAAAAAAAAACGAAATTCTCACAGAAGATACACCTGTGAAAATCGATATCATCCAAAAAGGAGAGTGAAAGACTTAATGCTATGAAGCCAATAGATCAGAAAACATAATACATTAGTTTGATATATTAGACCAGCAGTTAGGGAGAAAAAAGAGCACCATTCGGAAAAAAAAAAAAAAAAAAAAAAAAAAAAAAATTGTTGGCAAAGGTTTTATTGTTTTAATAGCTTCAGTTATGTCCCAATATGACTGATGACTGTCCTAGGTTCCCCCCCCCCCTCCGCCGAGGTGAGCGTCAAATCCAACGTTTAAAAATGTGACCAAGAATGGGGTGTTTTTGCGATTTTTCTGAAATGTTGCGAAAACGGAGCAAAAAGATGAGTTGATATATACTTCAAAAGTTGTAGAGCTTTAAAGTCTGCTTAAAACGAGTACTCATTTTACTCCTTTTGCAATCACAGGAACACTTGCCAAAATCCTTTATATACCGGAAATCCAAGACTGCTGACAGATGCCTGTCATTGACCACCTACGAAAAGTCTTCGCTTCAACAGGAAGCAAGAACATTACGAGATCGCCTCTATTACTTCTGTCTTTATGGAATTTGGGGCTATGGACGTAATCTTAATGTGGAAAGGCGAAATCTTTATATCGCAAATTAAAAATTTATGGACGTTATGTTATTAAAAGTTCTATAAAGGGAGAGAGGTTGACACCCCCCCCCCCTCTTACGTGGGCCACTGGACGTAGAGGATATTAATATATTATTGTATATTCTTATTTTTTTTTTTTATCATATCTTTAACAGATCTTTCAATGATTTGAAATTAAAAAAAAAATAGAAAACTTAAATCTTGTTATAAATTTTATTTATTTCAATCTCAACATCGATATTTATAAGAAATATTCATATTGCTTCTTCCTATTATTGAATCTTTTCTTGAATCGAACAATCTAAAATACAAACCGGACATGTTTAAATCAGTATTATGTCATTAAATCAGCATTATTTATTTAGATCTAAGCATATATTTAAGAAGGATCTACTATTTAATATTTTCATGAACTATGCGAATATCATCAAGTTATCGTACTAAAAGTTTTAGTTATTAAATACCGCTAAATTCTAACACAAAACTATTTTAATATTAGTTATTACACGTAGTCAGAACCAATAAACATTAATAAACCAAACAATCTATCATTTAACTAGTAATTTCGTAAAAATGATAAAATTTTAAATTTGGAAGTAAACTTAAATTTTAATGAAAATAATAAAATGTAAAAATAATTTCATGTGAAATCTATATTTAAATTTTTCCTTTATAAGCAAAACGGCTTGAAAAATAAAATATCATTCACTTTAAAAGACTCGTTTAGTCAAATTAAAAAGAGGAATTATATACACAACTGAAGATAGATGTCTACAGGTGATTAAAGCTTGAACCTTGCACAATCATTCTGTTGTAGAATCACAATTACAATAAATAAATGGGACGGTTATAGTTATTACCATTTGAATAAATCGATTTCTTCCGCAAGCGAAAGTATCGTAGAGGAAATTATCTCTGTCAATAAAATTGGCGAGTCTGAGAAAATTTTTGTAATACAGCAAATCTGTAAGTGAATGCGTCATCCAGAAAGAATTACAAGAATTAGCACAAAAAGCATTGAAAATACTTTTTCTATATATGAAACCTTCACAGTTTAGCTTTTTATCCGATTTTTAAAATATTACATAGTGACATTTAAAAAGATTACATATCGAATAAGGAGGATTATAACAAACATTAAAGAAAAAAGTAAATTTACAAGAATAGAATATACACTAAAATTTAGAATGAGTGCTAGTTAGTGTCTGAAAAACTCTAAAAATCTTAGAAACGAGTAAAACTGTCATTGGTGAAACTAAACGTTATTAATCTTTCATTTAAGATAGTTTATGTAATTTCTCACCTTCAAATTAATTTTTTATTCTAAAAGAAAAGGGCTAACAGTAAGGTGGTAATATTAGCAGATTTTTAATACATTTTTCTAGCAAGCGTCATTATATTGCAACCCTTAATGAAAATTTCTTTCTTTTTATTGATAGAGGAACTATGCCATTTTCAGTCAGACTTGGATAGTGGACTAATTTTTTTAAATCCCGCTCTAATCTAATTAGCAGAGTAAAAACACTGGCAAATAGAAAGGTTTTTGAATATTCAAGCATATCCATTGATATGTTTAAATCGTCACAATATATTTATGTAACCTTTTAAAATTCCAAACAGAAATATAAATTGAAGTGTCTTTTCCATCCGATATTAATTAATCTCAGATTATTGCTAAAGAAATTAATTTAAAAATATAATTTACTGCTACCTTTAAATTATTTTGTTGCTATATCATGGTACTTGATCGGAAAATTTTCATAGTGGTTGAAAATATATCTACAGTGTGCCTGCTAAAATCTGTTGCTACTCCAATAATTTCTGAATGACAAGTACAGTAATAAAAGTGGGGTCTAGGTATTATAAAGCTAGCTTGTGCTATGCAAGAAAACTGCTTGCAGTGCCATTTGAAGTTTGCTTTTCCTTTAAATCTCAAAAACGGTAGAGATACGGGAGAAAAGTCAATTACAAAGTTGTTCATGGTAATTTCACTATATTTGGATCAACTTTTATGATTATAGGCCTTGCCATTCAGAAATTACTTGGGTGACAACCGACTTTAGCCAACACCCCCTAGAGAGGAAAGCCGCGGCGCTTACTTGTGACGTCACACCGAGTAGGTAAAGCAAAGCGTTTCCATTGGGTTTCTCCTCTCTCCAGGGGCGCGGGAGAGAGGAGAAACCTAATGGAAACGCTTTGCTTTACCTACTCGGTGTGACGTCACAAGTAAGCGCCGCGGCTTTCCTCTATAGGGGGCGTTGCTTTAGAGGGCATAGCGTTTACCGAAAGCATTATGTACAGATCTAAAAGTACAAAATAACATGTTTTGAAATTAGGCACTAGCTTAAAAGTATTCTTCCCAGTGGATTCAAACATAAAATACCCATGCCTTTATTTGTATTTGTACATCTGAAAAACAAATTATCCTTAAAAAAAAAAGCGATTTAAAAAAATATAATTGGCAAATTAAGGAATATCATCCACCCCATTATAAATTTATGTGACTCAAATACCACAAGGAGAGAGTGATAGAGGCGATCTCGTAATGTTGTTGCTTCCTGTGGATGCGGAGACTTTTCGTAGGTGGTCAAAGATGGGCATCTGTCAGCAGCGTCTTGGATTTCTGGTATACAAAGGATTTTGACAAGTGTTCCTGTGATTGCAAAAGGAGTAAAGTGTATTAAATGAGTACCAGGGCCGGCCTAAGGCGTGTGCGACGTGTGCAACCGCACACGTTTTTTTCTTTGAGAGGGGCGCCTAAATGAGAAAAATGTTTAAAAAATAAGAGGGAAAATTTAAATATTTATGCATCTTGAAATATTTATGCATCATTGAATGCAAATCACCATTTGAATGAGTTTTTAGTTCAACAAATAAATTTTGCTTGAAGATTCAGTAAAGAGACTAGCTTGAAGAAGCGTTTCGCTCCATTGTTTTGACTGAACTGAACAAATGTAGATAACTGAATCTTCTATCACGTGTTTAGTCTGTCTGTCACGTCGAATTGCAATGGCGACCAAATTGAAGGCAGTAGCGGATTCAGAGGAGGGGCTAGGGGCTTCAGTACCCCCACCTCCCCAAAAAAAAGAGATTGCTAAAGGGTAACATTCTGCTTCATTATGCACTTTGAATATATAAAGTGATCTTTTTTAATCACTTAGCACCCCCTCCCCCCCCAAAAAAAAGTTTTTAGATTGATTTAGTCTAAAATTTTGCTTTATTGTATGTTTTGTTTGGGTGAAATAAGCTTTTTCAAAATTTAGCCCCTCCCAAAAGAGAATTTCTGGATCAGCCACTGCCTGAAGGCAGATCTTAAGTTACGTGAAGAGTTAAGAGGCGTTGGCTATTGTATTCTCCACAAAACAATAGTGTTTACTGTTTCTGTTGTAAGATATTTAGTACTGCAACTTTCAATAAAACTTATCAGATAAAAGTGGCAACTGTCACTGGAGGCACATTGGAACTATACTGAATCGTCATGAAATTTCTTCTACTCACCTAAAATGCTATGAAAAATGAGTAGAAGCGGAAAAGTGACTGAGCACAGGTAAAATAATCGATGATGAAAACCAGAAAATAATTGCCCTAGAAAAAGAACGATGACAAAATGTTCTTAAATGACTTCTTGCCATAACATAATTTCTTGCCCAGAATCAAATGGCTTTCCGAGGGACAAATGAAACTTTGTACAAAAAAACCCCCAATGAACAATGGAAATTATTTAGGACTTGTTGAACTAATTGCTCAATTTGATCCTGTAATGAAAGAACATGTATCTAGAGTATTGGAAAATGAAAAACAAGGGTGTCTGTCATACTTAGGAAAAATCATACAAAACGAATTATTGACTCTGATGGGAGATAAAGTAAAAGAAGAAACAGCCAAATACCATGCTTTGATTCTCGACTGCAGATGCAATTTAAGTAGGAAAGAACAGTTTTCTGTTGTGTTGAGGTATGTTTATGAAACAAAAAAGCAAAAAGTTGAAATTTGCGAAAGTTTCCTATATTTCATTGAAATAACAGATACTTCAGGAAAAGAAATGTCGGAAACCGTCTTACTACGGGAGTACGACTTGGATATTTCTAATTGTAGACCCCAGGGTATGATAATGGGGCAAATATGAAAGGCAAACACTCCGGACTGGAAAAAAAAAGGAAAAAGAAAGAAGAAAGCCTTTTTTGTACCATGCACCTGTTATTAGCCTAAACTTGGTACTGAGCGATGCCGCAAAATCCTCAGTACCAACAGTTACTCTTTTTGGAACAATTCAGCGATTGTTGGTGTTTTTTAGTTCATTGGCAAAAAGTTGGAGCAAATTGTTAGAGGGACTGTCATTATTTGGGCCTTCTCTTACATTAAAAGAACTTTGTGCAACTCGCTGGGAAACACGAATTGAATCTCTGAAAGCTATAAGATATCAGATTGCGCAAATACGACAGGCACTTTGGGACCTGCATGAGGATGCATCATTTGAAGATGAAGTTAGAAGTGAGGCAAATTCCTTATCCGAAGCTATAGAAGATTTTGTCTTCTTGGTGTCACTAATTGCATGGTATGATATCCTGTTTGTAATAAACAACGCTAGCAAAATATTGGAATCAGAGAACGTGAATTTACCTAAAGCTGTGTCTATTTTGATGTCCGTTGGGGACTTTTTGGTGGATTTCCGCGAAAACGGATTTTTTAATTCTTTAGTGAAAGCGAAAGAGTGGCTGATGATTTAGAGGTGGAAGGAAAATTCAAAACACCGCTGGTTAGAAGGAAAAAGAAACAGTTTGATTATGAGGCCGATGACGAAGCACCGATTGCTCCGTAAGAGCGTTTCAGAGTTGATTTTTTTTTTTTTTTACCACTTGTTGAAACAGCTCAAATGGCTGTGCTGTTCAAGAGAGATTCAAACAACTCAAGGACAAGATGTCAAATTTTAATTTTCTTTTTAAACCTGATAAATTACCCAACAGTGATGACCTTTTAGTAAAATGCAAAGAGTTAGAAGATCTCCTTTCGGACGGGGATGACAGTGACATCAAAGGAGTTGAGTTATGCGAAGAGCTGAATTCTATCAAGTAACTCATCCGAAATAAAGATACGTAACACTTTTACGTTTTAGATATTCAGATTTCACCAGCTTGATTTAATGTTCAGTTAGTTAATTCACAATGGTTTTAAGCTCCTACAGTTTTTTTTTTTTCAGAATTAAAAACAGTCTTTTAAATTTCTCTTTGTTTGATTTTAGGCGAGAAAACGCCTCTGAAAGTGCTAAATTTTTTGTTGGAAACTGGATATGCAGTCGCTTATGTAAAAGGGTTGATTTACGAATACTTCTGACAATGCTGTCGTCGGTAGCGTCGGCTGAGCGAAGTTTTTCTAAATTAAGAATAATAAAAACTTATCTAAGATCTACTCTTTCTGAGGAAGGACTGAACAATCTTTCAATTTTGTCCATTGAAAATGTTATTTCATTGTCATTAGATTATGATACTTTAATAAAAACATTTTCGGCTGCTAAAGCTAGGAAGGTTCGTTGCTATATTATACTCTTAGCATCATTTTTAGATTATTTTAATCAATTTTCCGTAGTACTCTTTTTTTGATTTTTCACACTACTACTACCATTTATAGTTATATTGATGTACCTTTTCTAGAAAAGTGATAACCAAAGTTTATATATCTGAACATTTTCGTACTTTAATGTGCTGACTGTATTAAATCAAATAAAACTTTTGCTGTAGTTAAAAATGTGTCTGTCATTTTCTACCACACAAAACAATACGAGTAAACTGAGTAAAAGTATTTGCTAGGAGTTTGCTCGTTACACGAGTACAGTATAGCACGCTAGCTGAAGCTTGAAAAAGTGAGTAAAATAATTAATACTAGAAGAAGTTAAAAAAATAAAAATAAATTAATGAAAAGATACTAAATACTCCACTTTAATATTTACTATTTAGTAATTCATACTAGTTTTAACTTTTGATTTTTAGTTCCTTCAAAATGTCATTCTTAGGTTTTACATTCCCACTAATTCCAATTATAGAGCACACATACTTCTTACTGGGTTTCTTGTATCCATTTTTACTGTAAGGGGCGCCAAAACTCATTCTTGCACACACAGAATTTTGCTCTTAGGCCAGCCCTGATGAGTACTCTTTTTAAGCAGACTTTAAAACTCTACAACTTTTGAAATATATATCAACTCATTTCTTGATCCGTTTTCGAAACATTTCAGAAAAATCGCAAAATCACCCTCTTTTTGGTCACATTTTTCAACGTAGGAGCCGACGCTCACCACGGCTTTAGAATTATATTTAAAAGTCTAAAAATCGATCCACTGTACCCCCGCCTCCCTTACTAGTTATGATTGATTATTATAAAACTTGTTTATAACCTTGGAAAGAGTACACGATTTTTAAATATTATGGAAAAGCGTAGATATTTGCATCCAAAAGTGACTTTTCATTCTCTGGTGCTCTTTGGCGATTTACGCATGAGCATATATCGGTTACACATGCCTACAAAATTTTACTTTTTAAAAATTTTCAGGTATTTTATTCACTTTTCCTTTGTATTTTGACACAGTGAATTTAAATCTATCAGAAATTTCTATGCATCAGCTTTTATTTGTTACATACATCTTCTTTGTATTTTATGTGAGGTTAGGCGCACATTGACGAATTTAACACAGTATTGATATCAGTTAAGATAAAACTAGGGAATACTATAGTTTGGGAGATCACTATGATCTCTGGGTCAGACAAATGAACCGTACATAGAGAAGTATCCCTCCAAAGCATGTTTTAACGAAGTTTTGCTGCTAAAACAACGCATCGCAGTATCACGCAAAATTTCTACAAACAATGAATCCAATAAAATAGTATTTGGATACATTGTTGTAAACAATTCCAAGTTACTGTTTCAAAGCTAAAACAGGGAAGTATATTGTTGTCAATAAGAAAAAATTGCAACAGCCAGCAACATAAATCATTTCTATCTAAGCGCTTGGAATAGATGCTTGGATTTCTTCTGTAACTGCTCTTTTTCGGTGCTTGAAACTGTATTTTCCATACTTTTTAAGCATTTGAATTAAGTGGTTTGATTATTTTGGTGCAAAATGTTTCTTGTACCGTGGTTTTGGTGCTGCTATCAGAAATTCTATCTGATAGCAGTGCTGTAGTATTTTCGGCTTTCTTCTTGGCTGCTTTTTTATATGCGAGGCGTGGCGACAGTATATCCGTTGCACCAGATCCGGGTCTCAATGTCCCACCGAGTGAGCCGGACTCTGATGACGAGCAATTTACGGGCGCCAACTCCTCGCTCGGTTCGTACGCTACTGCAGCTTTGCTGTCTCTGGGAGCACCCGAATCCTCTCTACAGTATCCACTCGATCTGATGGATAGGTTTTTGGATGACTGCTTTTTCAGCGCCTCGCCGTTAATGCAGTTCAGCGACGCACAGCAGGCAAAAAGCAAAAAGGTTAGGAAACGTTTGGCTCGTATTTTTTGTTGCTTTAAAATCTAAATTGTAAAAGAATAATGCTTTCTATACGGTTTTTGGCTCACAATTAAAAACCGAACAAATATCTGCTTTTTATGCGGTTTTTGGCTCAGGACATTTAAAAACCGAAAATATACTTGCTTTTTATACGGTTTTTAGCCTCTGGACAATTAAAAACCGATCATTTTTCCTATCCGATGTGGCACCACCTTGTCGCGGTGGATAGGCTTTGAACTATAAGAGTGCCACGAAAGTAATATGATTTGGAACTACATTTTTTTGTGATTGAATTTTTCGATAAAAATTTTAAGTACAATTCACATCTATTGAACAGCGCGCTTGGTTTAAGCTGGGAATCACACAGCGAAAAGAAATGATATTAGACTATTTTTGTCATTTAGTATATAAAATTTTGTAAATATAGGGAAATGGGAAAAATATAAAGTGACTCAACTCCATCGAATAATGTGATTAGACACTAGCGCACTTAAAAAAATGGAGAATGTAGGCAGTGGCGTCGCGTGGGGGGTGCGGACCGCACCGGGTGACACTAGTCAATTCTTTATTACACGTATAGTACTTCGATTGCCAAAGTGACTACATACATCTTTTTGAGAGATTTTTTTTTTTTTTTTCTAGGAATCATCCGAAGTATTGATTTAACCGCAACCAAAATGGGAAATAGCTATCTATCACTTATATGGTTCGAACGCCAAAGTCAAACAGGCATCTATTTGAAAAGGAGCAGTATTTTAAATTATTAAGTATGTATTAGTGTGTTTAATTCATCGTTAAATACGATGTACAAAATGCGAGAATTTCAATGACGTTAAATTTTGTGGAATTCCCCTAGCTTAAATCAATTTACTTAATTTGTTGAAAATTATGAAGATAGATCGCTTAAAATTGCCTTAATAACTGTATTATTTCAGCACGGAAAATTAAAATTTAACGCCTAAATGTATCCTAATAAAATCCACACTTGTTTTTAATTACACTATTTCCTTACGCTCTCTCGGTAAATTGCGCCAAGCTTAAAACTGCGCAAGCCGCTATCGGCATATCAGCCAAAATCGGCATATCAGCCATCATTGACATCTGTATTAGTCCAGTGACTTTGTCGTCAAAAAGGGGTGTACCTTGCATCAAATCTTGTAATTCTGATTTTTTGCTGATTTGTTCATGATCCTGACTTATCTGCTTACGGTAGGGGCACTTTGGTTCTGTGGACTTTTGAAGGGGATCTAACGTGTATTCATGTTACATCTGAGGAAAATCGACCGGAACTTCAGATCGTTAGATCGACATGTCGTGCGGTTGGACCGAACACAAATAAGCTAAAGTGTGCTAGTGTCTACATGATACATTCGAATAAGTTCAAATTCGGTGTGTATGTTATAGGTCACCGTCACACAACCTGTATAGATTTTGGTGTGGGCAGGTCTTATAGTTTTTGTACAGGGCTACAAAAAGAATTCTTGAACAATACGCCTATAGACCCAAAAATTCTTGAAAGTGCGATAGCGTCTATATGATGCACTCGATTGAGTTCAAATTAGGTACACCTCCGCAGTAGCCCAGTTGGGAGAGGCGTCGGTCTCGCAGCTGAAAGGTTGTGAGTTCGATCCTGGGATCAACCAAAGACCGCCTAATGATCTGTAATGTTGCCATCTATTGGCTCCTGAATGAGGTAGAAATGAACTGTTCGGGAGTCTGTGGCAGAAATGAACACATTTGGCAGGTACTGCCGCTATCGATCTAATGTGGATTTGGGGTTGGTACAAAACGCTATAAAGCAGAGATGCCATGAAATCAAAACAGAACAGAACAGAAATTAGGTACGCATATTATAGGTCGCTGACTTACATACTGTATAGATTTTGGTGTGTGCAGGGCTTAAAATTTTTACAGGGCTGCAGAAAAGTGTTCTTGTGAATTGCGATCTATACACTTAAATTATTCGAAGTGCACTAGCGTCTGAACACTACATCCGATTGAGTTGAATGAAATTTATTTAAACGCTTGGTAAAGATCAAGCGTTTGGAAAATCTAGTGGAGTCACTCCAGATTTTTTATTTGAAACTGGGATACGGAACTTCAATAGTATTAAGGTTTGGAAATTTCTTGGCAAATAAAAGAGCTATCGCAAAGCTGAGTTCAGTTTTAAAAACTTATTTAGCCGCAAAATTTAGTGATATTTTGCCAAAACTCGCAATGATTGCCGACGGTTGGCGGGATTTTGGGCATGACTTAAATAATGACTGTTTACAGACGTGTGACCTTAATTTATTGAAGCGATGTCCATAGACTTTGGTGAATGGAAAGTATTTTGGGCAGCCCTGTAAGTAAACTATCCAGTCGATTGCAATCAAAACGGGAGATGCACCACTAGATTTAAAACACTCCTAAATATAAAATTGCAACATTCAACACCTAATAGTTTTTGAGGTATGTTAGTTACATACATACATATACAGACGTCCGGAAAAAAAGCAACATAGTCAAAATGGAGTTGTGGCAGTTCAACGTATATCGTGCACGCAAACAAGCACACGTTGAGACGTCATGCAAAAGCTTATGAAAGTAAATTTACTGTCAAAAACGATTTGTCACAATCGCAATACCGAAATTTTTCGTGCCCGTATTTCTTTTTTTTACTTCATACAATGATGTAATAAAAAAGGGAATATTATATATTTATTCGGCAACTGAAACTGTATTCTGTTCTTGAGCGTACATATGTTTTGCAACGTATCTTCTATATGCAATCAAGACAAATCTCGGCTATAATATAACAAATCTCCATTTTTTTTTTATATGATGCAAAATCTGAAGTTAGTTACATGTCGATGGGAAATCGGCAACTTCCTGTTGTTTTGAGGGACAGAACAAATGTGTTATTTAATGGTCATCCTCGTCATTATTTATTCGGCGAAGTCTTGTTCTAATGCATGAAGGCTATTTTTCATTTCCTCACGTAGAAGGTTTCTGTTCTGTGCCATTTTTACACTCCAATTGTGCAAGTGTTGGAGTGGGAAGATTCTGTTTATAGTCCCCTTTTTATATTATATTATTCCTGGTACCTTGGAAGCAGGAAACCTAGATACAGCATGAGGTGAAATTTGATTCGATAAACACTTATGATTCTCAGTTCTAATCTAATAATTGTGTTCTCGTTATCTCTAACTAATATTATTACCTTTTTACGGACTTCAGAAGCGGGAAGCCAGAAGTCTAATCACCCAGTTGTTAAAGCCTTGTGTTTATAATAAACAAATATACTTTGTCCACAAAATGTGGTTTTAAGAATAAAGATTAGCTTTGGAGGAATAAGAGAGGACATTAAGTCATTTTCTCTTGGGCATAGTTCTTCATTCATTCTATCGTTTTTTATTTGATTATATTTGTGGTTACAAACACAGTGATTTATAACACAGATAGTGCAAAATATGCGGTTTTTAGCATACTCACTTCTAGAAACGAAGCTGTGTAAAATCGGCACAATTTTTTGTGAATTTTATAAATAAATAGCATGAATTTCTTTTCTTAAATGAATTTAAATTTCAGAAATATTTTAATTTATTATAAAAAACCCTAATCTCTCCTATAAAAATATGAACTATTTAAGAGGTCGAAATGAAACTTATATTTTGCTTTATGTGTTTTTACATTTCTGTAATCGTAATTTGATTATACGAAGAATTTAAATTAGAATTTCTAGAAAATCAAAATTTCAGACTCGGAATAGAGTGGGTTCGAGAAAAAAACTCCTTTCGCTCTGCTGATAAATAGGATTCGAATATACATTTGATACAGAGCAGTGGTGTACTTCTGTTTATATACAAGGTATATTAGTAACTTGTATGATTTGGAAACCCCGAACAGGCTGTCATTTTAAAGAAATATTTGACTGATTATATAAACATCCTGATTATTATTATTAAAAATAAATCTTGTATTTGCATAAAGTAGGACCCGAATCTCTTTAAAGTATTCGAACATACAGAATTAACGTGTTTAGAAAACGTTCAAGAATGCCCAAAAGGAAATTATAGTCAATGCGAAGTTCATAAATTGATATACTGTATTAATAGTTTAACATTTAAATACATAATGGATATATTTCAAATTTTAGGAGTTAAAATACAATTTACTCCTTCAAGTATGACAGTTTGAAATATTAACAATTGATTTTTATGATATCCGTTTTGTCAGAGATATGGTATTAAATTGTGTGTGTAAGCATATTTAAAGCTTTTTGATTGAGTAATGGTATTACGAGGTATAAATTTTACGCAATATAGTTTTCTATAGGTTCCAATATTTTTATTTATTAGAATAGGTGCATGATCCCTTAGTTCATTCTTCAGATTAAAGCATGTATGTTTAAAATTATAAATTTTCTGATCTAATAAAAATAATAGCTGCAAGTTATTAAATTTATCTAACCACAAAATAACTTACAGCCATATCTCAAAAAATATCACATTAAAAAATAATTACAAAATGTCATTTCTTTTGCTTCAATAATTTAGTTAGAAATGTGGCAAGAAATTTTTGCATAGTGATAAAACTTTTTTTGAAAAGTTTGACATCTTATTATTCAAGCTTTCTAGGATCAAATAAATAAAAGAATTGCTAGGTTTTCTGTAGCATGCATTTGAAAATAAATTTAAATGTTTTCGAAAATCTCAAGTTTTCATTTTGTGTGCCAATAGTTAAAATGCAGATTTATATTATTGATGCAGTGGGATAGTTCTGTTTACATCTGAAATTTGTTTGAACTAAAAAAAAAAAAAAAAATGGTTTAGAAGCTGAAAATCAAGTTAGAATTCGTGAAGTTTAATTACGCTGTGTTTTGTAAATCGTGTGCAACACTCTGATTATCTTAAAAATAAATATTTTAGTGAAATGCAACGGGCGACTGTACATTTACATACGAGTAGGCGTGGGAGAATTCTGCTTGTATCCGAACTCTTTATATGGACGTTATTCTCTGGGATAAAGGGCGAGGTCGAAAGAGGTACAATTTGTGAACAAGATTAATTCCATAGACATCCGTGATTATCAGAAAAATAAATCCTTTAGTGAAATACAACGAAACTCGAATTCAGGAGGAACCAGTTCATTTTTCGTCGTTGTACTCGTCGTTCGAAACGTCATTGAAGTCGTCTGGACTCCGAATCAGCGCCAGGAGTCTCACGTCGGGCTTCCCCGCGCCTTCCAGGTCGTATAAATAGGTAGCCGCAGAACCTCTGCCGTTGCGCTTGCCGAACCTCATGGGTATTCTGGTGTTGCACATGCGGCATTCCTCGCTGTCCCTGTTGCTGCAGATGACCATACACCTTGCTTCATTGCGACCGAACCGGGTGGCTTCCGTTACGGTGTAAAGGGCGATGACAGATACCATGGAACACAGAACGAAAGTGTGGCACAGGCTCATGTCTTGCACTAGTAGGAATCTGGTGATATCTGTAAGAAAATGATGGGTATTATGAGTTAGGTATGTTTATGGATAGGTGTAAGTTTATATAAGATAGTTTTCGTTAATGCAGTTCTTAAATTTCTTGTTACGAGCCAAGAATGTTATGAGTGCAGTCGCGTAGATTTAAGTTACGTTAGCCCCGAGCAGACGCATTTTTGAAGTATCCCAATGGCTTTCATGAGCTGACTAAAGCAACCAAAGCAACTTGAGTCACAGGAATGATAGTTTGGAAAGATCTCATAATTAATCTATTAATAGTACTGTTTTTACTCCTGTTCTTTGTAATACTAGATACGTCGTATAAAAAAAATTCAGGACAGACTCCGAATACAAATTAATCTGAAAGGTATGAAAATTTGGTCACTAACTGAAGGGATAAGACGTTTAGGAAAAGAAAAAGGCAATTCAAATATGGCTCATCATGAAGAACAAGTTACTTCTAACAGACGCAGTTGCTTTTAAGAATTCCGGACTTATTCACAAAGAGTGAAAGTTATATAAATAGTCATGGAATGTTTTTTCTCCATTTTCGTGTCTATATTTCGGGGGGGGAAAAACCCATTATATTTTCAAAATCAAATTTTATTAGTGGAACTTCTACCCAAAACATAATTATGCACCTAAAGTATTCAGTAATTACTAACTGGAAGATGAAATAATTAAATAATTAAAGGAAACATAATAGTTTGATGTTCGATCTTACTGTACCCACACAGCACAAATCCATTGGTTATCTATACGGAATCAGAATTGGATAATGGGTATATCAATTAGAAGTCCAAGATCCTCCAGATAACATGAAATGGACCTCTATAAGAGATTTGGGGTGTGATTTCTCTAAGGACTAGACAACATTTTTAATAATATCCAGGATGTCTGTAAGAGATCTATATCCAAGTAGCACAGACATTAATTGGACGGCCAAAATATCCAAGATTTCTCGGTGTAAAAGTGAATTGTGACGTCATAACTCCGACTTTTTACCCATTGAGAATTCTTCCTCCGTTCTGTGAATTTTGGAGATGCCATCTATTGTCTATTATCATACATAAGAACTTCAAGTTACTTTTAAACCGAAACCTATTTTCTTCGGCTGGTTTCGAACCATGGATCCAAGGCGTGAAAGGAGAGCGTTCTAACCACCAAGCAGACTCGACTCGTGGTGAGAAGATTAAGTTTTAAGTGATTGTTGTGTGCTTCAATTTCGGAATGAAAACACTTTTAAGTATCTAAATAAATAAAATTAGAATTTGCCTTACACTACTTGGTATCACAAAATTTTGCGTTTTCTATCCGTTTTAAGCATTCGGGACCTCAGTACAACCGTAAAAAAAAGTTTGCACATAACGCAAAACTGACTGAAGTGAATGAAATAAAATTTGGTGACATGTGATAGGTGGTCACTCAACTTAAACTAAGGCGTCGAATTAAAAAAAAAGTTCATTAAATTTTGTGATTTTGTGAAAATTCTTTCAAACTGCGCAATTTTTTTTAGCACATAGAAACGACTAAATGAAAATTGGTGACATCATAGATGATCACTGAACTCAAGCTATATAGCATCGGATTAAAAAAAAATTCTTACTAGATTTTGCAATTTTTCTGAAAATCCTTACAAACTGAGTAAATTTTTGTTTCAGTAGCCATCCAATCTTCTACGTAAATAAGATGTATACAAATGCATCTCTTATGGATGTTATACACGCACATCCAATAGATTTGTAGCTTTGGAGGGCAATTAAATATCTATGGGACATCTACTTCATTAGCAACATAAGATGTCTACTGATGGATTTCTTATGGATGTCATAAATACATTTCCAATAGATATTCTTTTTCGGATGACTATTAGATATCTATAAGCCCTCTAAGGATATCTAATAGAGGTAGAGATTTAGATGTCCTATAGATATATATTTTTATCCGCATTTAAATATCCTTTAAATGTCTTGGATGTTATAGATCAGTTTGGATATCTATTAGACCTGATTTGGGCATAGTGTGCTGTGTGGGTAAAAGAAATCTGGTTTTGACAGACATGTTGGATAATATTGAAATCTAAACGGGGGGAAAAAACTGCTTGAAGGTTTTTTTTTTGGTTATCACTTATAACTAGTTGTTCCCTTCATTTGGAATTCCAAGCAGGTCAACTGCGTCTGTAAATAAAATTATTTGGAACGTTCTACACTATTCCTCCAATATTCAGGTGTTCAAATTTTGAATTCATGACATTTTTATGAAAGCCTTCGAAAAGACATGCAAACATGCAATGCATATGCAAAATTTTGAAGAGATTTTCTGTTTGTAAGATTCTGAATGGTCCGTGTCAACACCTCCTACATATAGAAAGTCTAATAACTCAAGCTTTGACGTCATCACTAGGCCTACGAAAATGACGTCATCATAGTTTTATTTTCACAAAAATATTTAAAATTCCTGGTAAATGACATAAATATTAGAGAATATTTAAAATTAAACATTAAATTAAAATGCCCTTCTTATACAAAATTATTCATTGTGATCTATTTCCTTATAATATTACTAATTAGTCATGGTTAAAAGCTACTATTTGTCGTAAAATTAATTTTTTTTTATCTCAAATTATTAAAATTTTGTTATGCATGAGTAAATTCACCAGAAATTTTTAATAGTTTTATTTTGTGAAAATAAAACTTTAAATATAGGCCTAATCATGTCGTCAAAGCTTGGTGACGTAGTAGTTGTTAGGCTTTCTTTATCTTGAGGTGTTGTCCATGCCTATATCCTATCAGCCGCATGAGTTCGAAACATTTGTCAGAACTCAGAATTTTGTTCGACTTATGAAACATTTGGATGCATGAGGGATTCTTATTATTATTTAAAAAAAATACATGCTAAAGTATTAAATAAGTGGAGTCAATATTGTTTTGGATCTCTGTTTATGATCTCTTTTCATTTAAGATAGGACATCATGATCTTTTTGAGTTATCAAAAGTTAATACAAATTCGTGATTACAATATTACCATCAGTTATAAATTACCATGATGACAAGAGGCAACAGTATAGAAATAGTTTTCATTCTTGGAGGACATATGAGTTTTTATAAGGAGGAAATAAGGAATTCATCAGAATCCTTTGTAGAATTTTCTGAATAAGTGAAGTTTATCTGTCACATTCTACCGATAGTAATAAATCTGGTTAAAAAAAATGTATAAATTCTCCTTTTTTAGGTGATTTACATTTATATATCCTATATATAAATTGTACCTTTTTTCTCCTCTAAATATTTTTTTTAATTGATTACATAAAAATTAAATTCTTATACTTAAAATTTATTTATATAAGTTGATCTACAGGGTTATTCATAATTCCCTCAGGGGTTTCGAAGCGCTGTAGTAAAGAAACTATGACGAGAATACAGCAAAAAAGAACATTTTAAAGAATATAGAAACAATTCAAGATTTATTTACATACCTTACAGGTGTTCTATGTGTGAACCATTGGTGACAATGGACTATCACATACATCAATGCGATATACTTTACAAATGCAATAGTCCAACTTCTGCCACACTACTCAACATGGTACTATCAACGTTACTGGCACCACGTACTATCCTTTCCTATCTCTAAAGTTTGATACAGCTGAACTGCGTGAAAGGATAACACGTGCAGTCAATAACGTTGATAGCACCATGTTGAGTAGAATGTGGCAGGAACTGGACTTTCGTATTGATGCCGTGTGACCAAGGGTTCACACATGAAAAAACTGTAAGGTATCTAAATAAAACTTTGTTTCTGAATTCTTTCAAATGTTTTGTTTTGCTGTATTCGTCTTAGTTTCTTTACTATAGCTCTTCGAAATGCCCGAGCGAGTTACGAATTACTTTATGCTTATTGTGAAAGGAATATGTATGAAAAAATTTAAACATAGTTAACGATAATATCAATAATTATTGTATGGATAATCTCAGCTTCATACTACGTTCAAAACTTATTATTACATATACATTAATATAACTTAAAAAAAGCCGGCATTTCTATTGATTTATTTAAATTATAAGCTTATCTATTTAAATCAAGAAGTATTTGTTATGAAAGTCACTGTTATTTCAATGGAGTTTTTTTGCTAATCCATTCAAACTACATGTGATAGATGATTACAGTCTGTCCCCTTTTTATTGTGGAATGGTAACTAATTAGATGAAGCCCTTTCACGATGTGAAAACACTTCAAGTAATGCTGAAAGTTTGATTTCTAAGCAATGAAATGTGACGTAGTAATATCTAGTCTAAATTTCTTTTAGTATTAAAACATTGTTACTTTTCGTGTAAAATTTATCATATCAAAATGATTATTCCAAACTTTTCTTAAATTTAACTTTTCAAGAATGGAACTTAGCTAATTCTGCCGCCGAAATTTCTCAATTGAGAGTCGACGAGTTTTCGAATTAAGATACCGCTTTTTAATCTAATTATTCATTTTATTTTTGTTAACGGAACTTGTTCCCCTTCAGAGGGGAGTAGGGAGAGTTAATTCCAGTAGTTCGGAAGGTAAACAGTAGAAAATTTTGAGGAGCCGTGGAAAATGTGTGGGGTTGCAATTATGTCTCTGAAGAGTGAAATTAAATTAAATACTAATGGCTATCAGTTTGGACTTTTCTTGACGGCTATAATCTATGGCCACGTTCGACCTTTATACCGCTGAAAACTTTTCTTATCCTTGGCATAGATACGAAGATTCTTTTGGGACCGCTTGAGGTTTCTAATTGAATTTTATTTTTAATTGTAAAATGCCGTTTTATTCAACGTGACAGTTGATTTGTGTTTAAATATTGAAAAAGCAAAATCTATGTAAGTGTATAAACTTACTGCGTTTTCTCATGGAAGTCCAGCTCATGCTTTTATATATTAAATATAATGATATACTGGACAATATTTAAAGAATTGTAGGTATTTTGAATGTTATTTGTAACACCAAAATAAATTTTCATGTGCTAATTGCAGATATAAGCAAAATGTTTATAGACTTGTTTTAGATAAACGGTAAGAATATTAAGTATTTTCCATCTTCTGAAAAAATTGCCTACACGTGAGCGCTGCTGTCATAAGAGTGGATCATTTAACAGCTGAAAGTAAATGGTCTGGACGAGATTAACTCAAAATTTTAACCAACGTCAAGAGCAGGCCCAAATAAATTTATTTATTGCATAAAGTTCATAAGAGTGGATCATTTAACAGCTGAAAGTAAATGGATTGGACGAGATTAACTCAAAATTTTAACCAACGTCAAGCGCTGGCCCAAATAAATTTATTTATTGCATAAAGTTCACTCAGTCATAAAATAAATTTATTTATTGCATAAAGTTCACTCAGTCATAAAATAAATGAAATTTAAATTGAAAAAAAAACCTTATCTATGTATGCACAGCTATATTTTCTTAAGTCAATCTACCAACCAAAAAACTACCTCATTAAACTTTATTTATTTTGTAAAATCTAGTAGAAGTCATAAACGAAATTTAAAATGCGAAAAGAAAAAACAACAGCTAAAAGAAAGAGAAAACCCTCATCAAATAGCTAACATTTAAATAATCAAAATGTCTAGTCGACTATTGAATTTACTATGAAAATTTCAAAACATACAATGATATTCGTATGGTCTAAGAATTGCAGTTAAATTTTGTTAAGAAACTTTTAAATGAAGTATTTTTTGAAATCCATTTTGAATTTTTTTAGAAATCACTTTCAATTCCTTTAGAAAAACACAGAGGAGAGGAGGGTATTATGGAATACACTCTACATATATTTACATTTCTAAATATATAGATTTTTGAATAAAATCTACAGAATCATCATGTACATACTACTATTACTAATTGTAATGAAATGTCACTTGTAAAGAAAAACGCTACTTATTTTGTTGTTATAGAAAAAATTATAAAAAAAAAATACGAATGGAGATTAATAGTGAATAGTCAGGTAATCTAGAATAAACGATTTAAGCCGTTGAAAAATCTAATTACACTTCATATGGGTATTTTTAACTATAAAACCATATTTTATGTCCACGCCATTTCTGCTTAGAGTCTATTTAGAAAAGTCTCTCATATTATCTTTTTTTCTTTGCTCCGTTACAGTGAAGGTTGGCCCACAGAGAACAGTAGGATCATTGAATCCAAATTTTCCTCGTTGATATTAGGAGAATTTTCCGAGTGGTAAGATAACAAGTAGTCAACTCTCACTGCATTGTAACATGGGAATCTTTCTTGAGTATTTCATGGTACTTCCATGTGACAGCTGCAATTGACAAGAGTCGAAAATTAGGTATTCCATATTGCCCGACAATTCCATAATACCTTCCTTTTCTCTAATTATTCGTTTATAGTTAGTGAATCAGGAAATAGAATTTATAACTATAAAAATGAAAAAACTACACCGACTGGAAAATCGCTACAAATTTAAATAAACATGAAATTGTGCAGTACATTAATATTTAAAAATTAAAAAAAAAAAATGTTGCTTTATGTGCAAATGTAAAAATTATAGGCAATACCTTATAATTTAAGGTCACACGTGTTATGCAAAAAAAAAAATGGCTGAATTTCAATAAATTTATTCCCTGCAATTCAATTATTTTCGTTCCATTCCCGTTTCATATAAAATTTATTTTAAACAAATCGTGAAAAGCAAGCGATACAAGTCTGATATAGATTTACAGTTTACTTTTCACCTCAAAGTATATTTATGCAATGCATCTTTGTGCCAGGAAAAGTGAAAGGGGAGGGGGTTGGCATCACCAAACAAATAACATCGGGGTAAGTTCGTGTTGGCGGAGTTAGAAAAGCTGGAAAATCATTTATTAAAATCGGATATATCAAATACATTCAATGTCGTTATTTTATCAGCAACAGTTAATCTTATCAGTTTACGTTGAGATGTTTTTCTGTATAAATAAAAATATCTTCGGACATACATACTTTTTATTGACTTATCCGTTTTCTGTTAGTTGATAGGGAAGAATGTGTGTTTTCTGAACATATTTGTGTTTGAAAGAAAATTTTTTTTCTGTTTGTTTGGTTGTATGATTTGTTGAATGGATGGTTAAAATTGAAACACACGAGTCAGCTGAGTTTAAACGAAATCCTTAGAATCGGAAAGTAATTTTGTTTTTGAGGATAAAAATATTTTTGTCTAGCCGAAATTACTGAATCTAATGATAAGAAATTTTGCATGTATATGAAAGTTGTAGTGTATCTCGATAAGACAAGATTTAGCAAAATTCGTTACCTATGAGATATATGAGTCGAAAAAGTTTATTTAACATATCCCTTTCCTTCTCAAAGGAGAAAATATGTATCAATAACCTTTTTGCAATAAAATGTAGCACTAATATCTAAAAGTCAATGTCACGAAATTTTGAAATTAGTCCTACAAGGAGGGTGAAGAAAATTTTCAAGTCCCTGGCATTAAGTAATTTATTTGTATTTATGAACCAAAATTACATGATATTTTCGGAGTACAGTCTTAAATAATTTGAAAGCGAAAGACAAAAGTGACGAAAAAGTGTGAATTTTAATTAGAAATAAAATACATATTTAAATAAAAAATAGAAATAGTATTATATACGGAAGTTTTACATCCCCTCCTTCATTCTAAATTATTGTGAGACAAAATACGATCATGGTTTTAAATTCATATCACTTTCTGTAAATAATTCCATGCTATCTTAAATGAATTTCCAGTACGTTTTAGTACATTTCTTAGTTAATAATTATTACAATAAATCCCAAACTTGTTGGTTCAAGAGAGCTAATTCCTCCCCAAGCCATTACAGATTCTTCTCTAGACGCTTTAGTTCTTTATGCAGATGTATTTTTTGTCCATAGTATTGATGAAAAGTTCTTTAGTTCTTTATGCAAATCGTGCCAGTATTACTAAAAATTCATCTCTTCCATCTCATATGATTTTATTTTATCAGGAAAAATAACTCTTAACCACTCTCCGTTTTTTGTTGGCAGTTTTTTTTTGTTCACTTTTGATGCTGAATTACATATTGCTTTTTTAGGTATCCTTTTTATTTTATTTTTTTTTCAATGTTTCACATTTTCATTGGCCGAATGCACACTAGATACTGTTCTTCCGTCTACATTTAATCCTAACCTTCTTTTATTTTTTTCATGGATAAATTTTCATTCACAGCAAGCCTGCTTTCGAGAACTTAAATTTTCGTAGGTCTTGCTCGCTCTTTTCAGCATTTACAGTCAGTTAAACAGTGCATTTGAAAACTAATACCCAGAAATCATTGATCAGAATTGAAATGGAAATTATATCAGTATGAAAATAAATCAGATGCGTATAGTAGTGAAGATCTGCACAATTAAATGTGACAACTAACTACCAAAGAACAGCACTTAAGTAAATCTTTTATCGAGTTAAACTTAAAGATTATCTAGGCGAAGGTACATTCATTTGTATCGGGACACCAAAGCTACCCATTAATGCGATTAAAATTTCATTACTTAATGAAGTAACAAAACAAAGAAGCATTTATAAAAAACCTGACCGTGTTCTTCAAGAACCAACAATAAAAGCTTTACTACACCCACAGGAATTTTGCATACGCCTAGAAGAACCATTGCGCATAAAAGAAAGTTGCGCATTAGTTACGGGGCGCTCAGACAGGAGTTACCCAAAAATTGCTTGCTGAGTCTGTTCATTTAAATGTATCGGAGATCAATTTGTTATGGTGAGTGAAAAATTGCATTTGGTGTTGTTAACTTTATTCAACAACTTTGTTATAACTTTGTTAACTTTATTGAAAGCATCTGGAGAAAGTTAAAATTTTGTGATAGAGGATTGAAGATGACGTCAAAATTTATATGGCTGTTGATAAAATTTTAGAATCTGATTCAGGAAATGCGATTCTGTGGTTCTATGATCTTGAAACAATGTTTCAAAAACTCTGATGCGGACACCACATGAGTTGCTTGCATGTCTATTAAATTAAAAACATTTTCGGTGCACTTCAAATAAACTTATTTTGTTTGAAAGCGATAAAATACTGTAATAATACTAAGGTTTAGCGATTTCTAGCCGAATATTTCCGATATCAATAAGCTGGGTTCAATTTGAAAGATTTGCTTTTGACACTTCACTGGGCGATATTTCGCCACAAGCCACCAAGATTGAGTTAGTTAGCGAGATTTTGGTCATAGCTGGAGTAGGTATTCATCACAGCCTTTTAATGAATTGAAGGTATCCATAGACTTTAATGTATTTAATGTCGTTTGGGTGACCCTGTAAATAAATTACCCAGTCTATTGCAATCAAAAAAGAGGTGCACAGTTAGGTGTTTTAATAGTTCTAAATACAAAAGTTCAACATTCTAAGGTTTAAAGTTTTAGGGTTATATGCAAAATACAAACAGGGTTATATGCAAAATACATTCACCTCAACTTTGGAGATTTCGGGGAAAGTCGCCAAGGTCGATGACATATGGCGAGATTTCGGGCATGGACCAAACAATGACATAATATATTGACCACTGACCACAGACATAATATACTGAAAATGTCCATAGACATTAATGTATTAAAATTCTTTTGGGTGGTCCTGTAAATAAACTGTCCAGTAGATTGGAACCAAAAATCGAGGCGCACAACTAGATGTTACAACAATCTTACATATAAAATTTCAACAATCTATGACTAATAGTTTTTTGAGATATGAGAGTTAAGTACATATACACGTACACTAAAAGTCGCACGTACAGACATCAGCTAGAAACTGGTCAAAATAGACTTAATATTTCGGTCCCTCAGAATGGATTGTACATGCATTTATATGAACACACATTCATGGTTTTAGCGAGATGTCTCGCAAAAACTCTTAAAATAAAATTTAAAGGTAGTCAAAATTGGTTTTTTTTGTCAAAATTTGGCTATCGAAATTTTTCGAGATCACTTTACTTCTCGGTAATGTGAGATTACTTCTCGAGATCACATTACTCCCTTTTCTTTGTACAAGGAAGTAAAATTATATGTATTGTAAAAAATGGACTGAAAATCAATCAATAAATTAATGTATGTGCATTTATATATATATATGTGTGTGTGTATAACTAACTCTCTGTCCGTCCGTCTGTCTGTCTGTCTCTCTCTCTCTCTCTCTCTCTCTGTCTCTCGTTCACTCGCTCACTCGACCAGTTTGTTGAAGCTCAGTTCTTACTATGCTTCCTAAAGTGAAGCAGCGCCATCCGTGGTCAGCGCTTGGGTGGGTGACAAACTCTCTCGACTGGACTGTTGTGGGATCGTGTACGCTAAAGGGAGTTGGTGCATGTAAAAAAAAAAATCTGTGTTTTTTTAAAACTTTCAGTTTGCATGTCATACAATAACTTTTTGTCAGTATTCTGTAAAATAAAAACAAAAATTGATTGGCGTTATTGGACTAATATTGAGTGTTCATATTTTTGAAATATTTACCCGATATTGGAGAATTTTATCTTTCAGGTTTATCTTTCAGTTCCCACTGTTCCGTGAGACTAAGTGCGACGGATGACGAAGACCGACAATTTTTCGGTTGAAACGATCGTCTTTTCCCAAAAGTATCATTTTATGAGTGTTTTTTAAACCAATTTTATATTTTTAAACTTTTTCTTTATTTATCTTTTAACATCAGAAATTTGAGTGTTTTTTTCTGTATTTGAGAGCCATTATATTGGCAATGTCGCCAGGAATCACACAAAATTGGATTTATAGTAGAAGCATTTTAAAGCAGTATTACTTTCAAAGCATTTAAAAAATAAATTTTAATGCTGGAACATTAAAAAAATTTCCATTCTCTCCTCTTGGAATCACACTGCAAGCACATGTATTTTATAAGTTATGAATTTTATTAAATACACCGGAAAGTAATGTCGTTTTTTACATTAAATTCCAGTAAGTATATTCTCAAGAATAACAAACAAGTTTTGACTAAATAACTGATGCATATTTTTAAATTTTAAAGGAAGAATTTCGTAGATAATTTTTTTCTTTCAAGAAAGATTTGTGGAATAAAGAGAAAAGGGTCCCTTTCTCTTTAAAAATTCTCTAAAACCTGAAATTTTTTAAAATGTGTCACTCTTCGAAAACTTTTGCTCTAAAATTCCATGTTTACGAATCTTTTCTGAAACTTTCATAAAAAATAATTATTTATCGCTTATTTCAGCGTGTAGTGCAGCTGCTGAAGAATCATCCTGAATTTTTTGATCCCCTGGTGCAGTTAGTTTACTTTAATTTGTGTACCAAGACAACGAATAAAGTTTTGATTCTTCGAACTACAGACTTAAGAAAAATATGACCATGATAATTTTATAAATTTTTGTCTTACACTATGATATACACTGATGAGGAACTGAATTAGGGATAGCTGGCTTTCTGACAATTTTCTGCTGCTTTCAAACCTGGAAGTGACTTGCAAATGACGTAAGCAGTGGTTTGACACATCAAGGAGTACTGCTCACGGTGTCAGTAATAGTAAGGAGCAAAATGCGCAAGAGTACGGATTTAAGCGCATTTGATTGTGACCAAATCGTCGGGAAACGAAGAATAGGTCACTCCATTTCGGAAGTAGACACTTAGATTTTCCCTCACCGCTATGTTAAGGTTGTACCGTGAGTACGTCAAATCCAGTAAAATCATCCCTGCCAGAGTCAACTGCTGCGGACCAGCGGGTACATCACAGCAATCGTCGTCGGTTAAACGGGCACCGGATTGTAGCATCGGATAAACGGGCAACAGTGCAAGTGATCATCCATTAATTTAACGCTAGTGCATAGCAATGCGCTGTGCAATCTGCCTCACCATACACAACCATCTCCTCTCAATAGGGTAAAGTAGTCATCGTCCTATGAGAGTCCATCTGCCTATGATAATAGTGGCACAAAACATAGTGCCACTATTATCATAGGCACGGGAACATCGCTGATGGACCACCAAACTGTGGAAAAATATTGTCTGGAGGGATGAGTCAAGATCTATTTTGGTACATGCCGATGGCAGAGTACATGTATGGCGTAAACCATTTGAAGCCATGGATCCTTCCTACCACCAGGGCACTCTTCAAGCTGGCGGAGGTAGAATACTTGTCTTAGGAGTTTTCACATGGACTGAAAGGAGGACCCTGGTACGTATGACTTTGTCTCTGGTAGGCGAACGTTATTAGGATATTCTTGAGAACCATCTGCTCTCGTATGTTCGTTGTCGACAGCTCACGACAGAGGTTGTGTCTTTCAACAAGATGGACATATCGCTTCTGAATTGTACTGGAATGGTTGCATGAACATTCCACAGACCTGCACGTGCTTTCCTAGCCATCAAGATCACCTCACTTCAAGCTCATCAAGCACATCTGGAATGCAACTGAGAGAGGTGTCCGACCACCTTCCATTGAATCTTCAAGAATTGTGGGAGCTTATTGAGCAGTTGTGGATACGTATGGCTTCCCATCACTTCCAGTGACTTGTAGAGTGAGCCCATGCCAAGAAGAATTACAGACCACCTTTTGAATCGTGCGGGTTTTAAGATGGATCACATAAACCTTAGTTTACTTCTTGTTTATGAGATTTAAGATTTTTGGCCTTGTGGACTTCGTCTAGTCACAGGCTAGACCATGGGGAATAAGTCACACACACATGGCAGTTTTTAATTCCTACTAAAGTTTTAGTCACGGAGATATATGATAGGAATGGACACTCTCCATAGCTACTATGCTAGATTTTTGGTACCCCAAATAAGTTTCAATTATGTAAACATTGGAAATTTAGTGACGTGCAGCGATCCTAGCAGTAAAAGAATAAAGCAATTCCCGTACTGGCAGATAACTAATTTTACTTGTTTTTAACTTTCCAACCTAGCATGTGAACGATTATTAACCTCGAGCGCTACATTTTAATTATTTTTTTTCACTTTTGCTTACGCGGTTGCCTTAGTAACAAATGAAAAAAACGTGTTTGCGTGTAATCTTTACGCGCGATTGAAGTAAACTTCTTTGACGTTTACGACACACATCACTGAAATGATTAAACTTTAACTTAAAATAAATATCATATTATAATTTAATTATATTTATTATTCATGTACTTTACAAAGATTATATAAATGTTATATTCAATGTTATGTCCAATGAATAATATATTCATATTATTCATTGGAAATAGGTACTTGAATGTCATCATAATTTTTTATGTATGAAATTATAGGTTTGTGGTAACTATAATGTGAAACAAAAATTTTACTCACTAAATTTGCTAATTTTCTTGAAAATACAGCATCTATCGTTGAACCGAAACGCGTTGCTGATTGAAGTCGAGAACTATTCATAGTTAGATCAAATTTTTCTTTTAAGAAATCAACTGGCGGCTGAGATTCTTGATAGCTAAAATTAACATTAAACTCTCCAGTAAGAAACATCGGTAATTCATGATAATTATTAAGAATCCAGGAAGTGCCCATGTTGTAGTATTATTCTTTAACTGTTTTCTTATACCATTGTTCCGTCTGGAGTTTGCGTTTGAATGGGGGGGGGGAATGTCCATAGTCTAGTATTATACTTTAACTGTGTTCTTTAACTGATGTTTTCCTCTGTTTGTTGGGTTCGAATGCAGGTAGTGTAAATTTTTTATTTTTTTTTTTTTCTATCACAGTGTTCTTAAGCGTTGATTTCGTCTGCTGGTAGGTTTCGAATTATTATTCTGTATCCGTGTTTTTAAACGGCAGGTTCTGTCTATTGTTTGGGATTGATTGCAGCCAGGGTCCGTTTCTTTATGGTGTTCCATCTCCGTGTTAAAGCGTTGCTCCGTCTTGAGGTTGGGTTAGAATCCAAGGAGTGTCCATTTGTTATTCTTTTATTTTGTTCTTAAACCCTTTGCAGCCAGTGTTTGTTTCTTTGTGGTGTTACATACTCGTGTTCTTAAACCGTTGTTCCATCTGGATATCGGGTTAGCATCCAGGAAGTGTCCGTGTTGAACTACTATTCACTGTTTTCTTAAAACGTTTTCCCGTAGGGTTTGAATCGAGAGAATGTCTATGTTGTGGTATTTTTCTTTAACTGTGTTCCTAAACTGGTGTTTTCTTCTGTCGGTTGGTATCGAATGCACGTAGGGTCTATTATTGCGTTTTTCTATGGCAGTGTTCTTAAACCTTTGTTTCCCTCAGCTGGTTTTGCTCGAAGTATTATTTTGTTTAAAAATTTACATTTGGCTCATTATTATAAATAACTCAAAACCACATTAGCAATATTAAAAGATTAGATAATATTTAAGTACAGACAAACAATATTTATGCATCATGGCAACCAATCATGTCAAGTTTTAATCATAATTCCATTAAATATTGTAATAATGCCATTGAAAACATGTGAGTAAAGCCACGGAATTCACCATTGTGCCACTTTCTGTATTCGGTGCGTAGGCCTTGTTTATCGGAGGCGACGGGTTGGGAAGCCGCCTGTAACAACAGTGAGAGACAGTCAGCAGGATCGCCGCCTGTTCAGCGAAAGGCTTCCCACAGTTGCTCTTAAGTGGCGCTAAAGAAGTTTTAGAACTTAATTTAAGTTTTTGACGTATTTTGTATTTTGTGTGTATTTTGAAAATAGATGCATTTTCTATTTTTTCAATGTAGAAAGTATTTTTAATTTTTTTGTGTTTGAATGAATGTAATTTGTATTTTGTATCGAAAATACATTTTTCACGTATTTTGCCCACCTCTGGTCAGCAGGATCTCCGCCTGTTCAGCGGAAGGCTTTCCACAGTGGCTCTGACAAGAGCCGGTCAACTTATCCACTGAACAGAGTCATCAGACAAGATCTTGCTTCAAAACAGGTAGGGAGTAATGTCGACGCATAGGAAGCACAGTCGACGTTCGCAGGAACGAACGCCCGAGAGCTGATCCGCAAATGAAGGTAGAAAGGGGGAAAAAGATACGCCACTTCCTTTACTGAGCGTTACTTCCGTCAGAAAAAAAAAATCTGAGTTACTCCCTAGTTGCACCTAAAGAGTTTTACTTCAAAATATAAAAAAATAGTTACTGTTCCATTTGTTTGTTCATCTTAAAATACATTGGAATAAAATAAACTAGAAGTTTCTGTAGAAACTTTACTTATTTTAGACGTATTTTGTATTTTGTGTGTATTTTGAAAATAGATGTATTTTGTATTTTTTCAATGTAGAAAGTATTTTGTAATTTTTTGTGTTTGAATGAATTTAATTTGTATTTTGTATCGAAAATACATTTTTCATGTAATTTGCCCAGCTCTGGTCAGCAGGATCTAGGCCTGTTCAGCGGAAAGCTTCCCACAGTGGCTCTGACAAGAGCCGGTCCACTTATCCACTGAACAAAACCACCGACTCATAGGAAGCACAGCCGACGTTCGCAGGAACGAACGCCCGAGAGCTGATCCGCAAATGAAGGTAACAAGGGGGAAAAAGATACGTCACTTCCTTTACTGAGCGTCAGAAAAAAAATCTCAGTTACTCCCTAGTTGTGCCTAAAGAAGTTTTACTTAAAAAAAAAAGATAAAAATGTTCTATTTTAAGATTATTCAAATATTGAGTTTATATTTGTTAACGAGTGCGTATATCGTGGCTGACAGAAAAGAAGTTTTCGTCTGCCATGGTATATATTTACATTAGAAAATGGCTTTGAATTCATTACTGAGTCGTTCATGTAACATGAATTTAATATTTTAATATGAGCTTTTTAGTGGCAATTTAGAGCTGTGTTAAAATTTGTCACAGCATGAAATCAATGTAAATACTGCTTGTTTGGATGTGATCGTCGTTATAAATAAACATTTTTTAAATATTGCACTCACACATACTACATTCTTCTAAATTCACTAATATTTCTTAAACTACAGCTTTTTGGCAAAATAATAACACGCCATTACATACATATTATCACTTCGCTTCAAAACTATTGCCTATACTAATTACGAAATAGTATTCTAAGACAATTATGTAATTAAAACACATCTGAAGTCAGAAATTATCATAAATCACGTTCATAAGTTTATGTATTTAATTTATCGAAGTTCTGTTAATTCAGCGATCTCCATTTGCTGCGCCTCAGTGGAAATATAAACAACCTGGATGCGCAGAAGCAGGAGATGTGCAGTTACCTAGTGTGCGTAGCGGCATCTGTTTGCAGCAATGGCGTTATCCAACTTTCTAACAGAAGAGTCCCCTCCTATAAATTTAACTTCATGGTTTTAGTAAACAACATTTCCGGAGAAAAAAGATTAAGTTGAGTCATATCCTTAAAAGGTAATTTACTTATCGTCTTACATGCATCTCTGGCTGTGTTCTAATTAACAACAACAAAAAAAAAAGTAAAGAATATTTTAGGAGCTGAAAGTCAAAAATATTTTTAAAGAGAAAATTCTTAAAAGTCAAAACGATTGTTTAAAAACTATCTTTACCTTGCAGTATTTGTGAGAAGAAGAATTAAATTATGAAATCAAGGATCTAACTTTAGTAAGTTAAGGCATTTTTTGATACAACAAAAGATCAATATAATAACTATAATAACTATATTTCCTTTTATTATGAGCGCGCTAGGTTAGTATTGTATTACAAAAAATACTTGATAGCGCTTGGTATTCATTACTTAACTGATTTACCTCCCAATTCTGCACGTACTGTATTTACTTGTTTGATACGTGAAGAAATGATTGAGCTCTGTTACTATTTTGGTTGCATTTTCAGAGGCGCAGAGAACCAAGTCGGGGCCCCGGGGATAAAATCTTTGGGGTCCCTTTGCTATCCAGAAATCCTTTTGATGTCGTATTCGATAAATCATTTATTCCTCATTAAAATTATTAATCATTTAAAGAAACTTTAAATGAATAGTAATTGGCAATTAATTAATAGAATTAAAATTATTAATTTAAAAGAGTATTATTCTTTAATAAACATCCATACTCTAAAAAGTACCAACATTTTGTTTTGAAGGTTTCGTCACCTCCATAGAGAAATTGTATTTGAAACGTTAATATTTTTGCATTGCATGTTTTCTCAGTATTGAAACAAATAATATTTTTATTCATACTTCCATGCAAGCAGGCAGCCAAAAAATTTCAGAAGGCTAAAAAAGGTGTAAATTTCAAAATTTCTCATAGAAAGTCTTGATCTTTAACATTTTATTAAGAAAAATTCAAAATTTCGGAGGTTGGGTGGGTCCATAGTCTCTCCTCTGGCTATACCCTTTCTTCCACAGTTTAACAATGTGTCTCAGGAAAAAAATGACTTCTTTTTAAATAAATCTTTTCTGCTTTTAGTCATGGCAAACCGTTGAATAGAACCGTCAATGTCTACTTTACTTGCAAAAGAAGACTCAATCAGAAACACTTCTCGTTTTTGTCAAGTGGGTGGTTTATGCTCTAACTGCCTTTTTGTAAGTTCATTCAAAAATTAATTTGAAACATACGGGAACATAATATGAATTTGGACTTTTTTTTTTTTTACAAAATTGACAACACACAATTAAGTATCATATAAACAGCAAAACGGGGGCCCCTTCACCAGCTGAGGCCCAGGGATTTTTCCCTGCTCCCCCTCCCTCTCTGCGCCACTGTGCATTTTCATTGGTACTTCGTTGATAATCCTGTAAGAAAATGGATTTTTCTGACAGAATCTTAGAATAATGCAGTTAAAATTATCTTGAACTATGTATAACACATTGCTTTATTTTATACCTTTAAAAACAGACTTTGGAGTAATAAGAAAGTTTGCAAATTTTTTTTTTCTTTTGTATTATTTTTATGCTGATCCCGTGTTTACCTTTTTGTTCAGTTGGTGACTATTACGTCTAACATGCTAGCTTTTACCAAAGAAATATATAGAAAATAGTTTCGCAAATTAATTTAATAATTTTATGGTTGTGAACATTTAAATTGTAACACATCATTCTGAAATGTAGTTTAACTTTTTTTAAGACTATTTAGACCAAACTGATTGAATAAAAAAATTCGAAGGAAATCGATTGTTTTTATACTAGTTGTTATATCTGTTCTTTGTTGTGTGCCTCACCATGACACAGTGGTTATGTCACTGGAAATGATAGACGGCCGAAGTGTGAAGGTCCCAGGTTCGGGTCCCATCGCGCGGCTGTCGATCTAACGGTCTGGAATTTTGGTAGGTTTTCTCCAGATGTAACGTGTTTACGCATTAGAACCTCTTAGAAAGTCCTCCTACCAAGGTATCTCCCATCCTTGGCAGATCGCCCTAGCGTAGCGTTGCTATAATCACACAAACGAACAAAACATTTGCTCTTTGTATATGGATAGGGCGTACTGTAACAAATATCACAAATACAAAAGAGCTTTTACATGGAATTAGAGCCTGATTAAGGTAGGCACAAGCATGCAAGAGACCGTTATCGGATCATTACCTAACAATATAGTAGGACGAACAATATAGTAGATTGTGCTTAAAATGGATGAATGTATCTAAAACTGCCATTGACCTTAATGTGTTGAAATGTTTTTGAGTGTTCCTGTAGAAGAACTAAAAGTGATGAAGACACTATTTTCGATGGAGAGATTCATTTTGTAATCTTTAACAACATATATCACTTCTGAGTCGTTTGAAATAGCCTAATATCTCTGAAATACACTTTAATGAATTTCTGCCCATAAAGTGTAATGTATTTAAAATGTTTTGGGTGGCCCTGTACATAAACTATCCATTCAATTGGGACCAAAAAAGGGAGTGCACAACTAGATGTTACAGCAATCGTAAATATAAAGTTTCAACATTCTAAGAGCAATAGGTTTTGAGATATGCGAGTTACATACGTACGAACGTATATATGCATGAGGGAAAATCTGGTCAAAATGGACTTGCGGTCGGTCAACATGTGTTGCACATGCATTTACATGAACATGCATACATGTGTACGATGAGATGCATCGTAAGAATTCTTAGAAGTAAATTTAGAGGTAATCAAAATCGGTTTTTCCGTCAAAAATCTTGCTGCCAAAATTTTTCGAGATCTCATTACTTCCTACACTTCGTACAAGGAAGTAAAAATGAAGTCAAAATAAACATTTCAATTTTTAAAGAATTTGAAAAAGGAGTAGGTACTAAATTTAACGAGCACATGTACCTTTTATTTATGCAATGCACAGCGATAATTTTTTTAGCTCATGCACTCTTTTCCAAAATTCTATTTTTTATTATATTGAGGCTAGCTCTGGCGTGTTCCAGATTAATGTTGTTTTGTTCTCAGAATATTATTATTAAATAAAAGAGTTTAAAATAGTGCTTAAAGGGTTGCCAGTAAGGTCTTCATATATCAAAAGTTGTTAAGGTTGAAGATTTATTGACAAGTTTGGCGTCAAAATAAAATGCTGATTAATGTTTACTAATGTATCAATAACAACAGCAAAAGTATGTCACTTTCATTGAAAACAAGGGACATGATTTTGTAGCATTTTCGAGGATGACTCTGGCGCTAGTTTAAGGAGATAATGTTAAACCAAGAAACTTTTCGTTGCTTGAAAAATGTATTGTTTATCCAATAACAGTTTTCAAATAAATTACTGGTTAAAACAGGACCAACAAGTTTCTGTTTTATTCAATCAGACATTTTTACCAGTATGCGTATGCATATTTGAAAAATTTCTCCATATTTGAGCAAAATATCAAGCACATTGGTTTAACGACTTTCAAGATATAAGATTATGAAAATTCACAAAAACTTAGGAAGCGATGAATGTTTGAATTCTTATAAACAGATACTGATTTTCTCTATTTTTCTGAACATCAATGTGCAAAATGAATACCTGGTTGATCCAACAGTATGGAAGGCTTTTTCTCTCAAACTAAAGAAATGCAAAAAATCGGGAAAAATTGAGGAACAAGAAAGCTTTTAATTTTTAAAGCTTTCTTGTTCCTCATACGTTAGCTTCCCCCCCCCCCCCTGTGTTTTTCTATATATAGTTGGCAAAATTTCAATTCGATAAGTATTACGGCATTGGATACACTTTTCCCCCCGAAAATTTCGAAAAATTGCTAACTACAAAAAAATGTAGAGTTGAAAAAAGTTTAAAGTTGATGAGAGTATTCTGTATTTTTAGAAATGGTAAAAATTTTAAGCAACTTTTTCTACTCTTTTAAAACTGAAGATTGTATAAATTTACTAAAAGTAGCAGAACGGAGGGATTTTTGGTTTTCTAAAGTTGTTGCAATTTTTATTTGATATTTTTTCTGCGTGTGTGTACAAAATTTTAACCGATTGTTCAGTTAGTTTCGGAATAAGTTGTCTTTCAGATTTTAGAATAGCGAAAAATTGTTAAAAATTATTGACTTAAATTTTAAAGTAACCTGAATTTTAAAGTAATCTCTAAGATTAATTATTACTATTATTTTTAATTCATAAAATAGAGTCTTTTACATCTGAGCAATATTTTTTGCCTAATGTTCCAACAGAGAGGATTTGTACAAAGAATAGGCATATAAATGAACATACTTTCAAATATATACAGAACTGATGATGCAGAATTATTTTTTCTTCCATAAGGTACTTAGCAAGTGAAAATTCAACATACAATAACATATATGTAAGCGACTTATACAAACGATAACTTATTACATGCAGTCGGTTATGCAAATATTTAAATTTTGCCTTCAGTATGCCTTGTATTTGCATACCCTTTAATTTTACTGAAATAGCTTAGCAATGTATAATTCATCATTTATAGGAAGACTGATTGGTTAATTATCCTTCCGAATAAATAAATTTGCTTTCTGAAATATATAACACTTCAAATGTATTTAAATTTCAGGGAATATATATTTTTTTTGTTGTTAAATGAAAATTCCGCTATACCTCTGTCAAATATTTGCAAATATATCGTTTATTTAAATGACAATATTTGCTTTAAATAGGCATTATTACGAGTTTCTATTTTTAACGATCTTATTACAAAACTCAGGAAAGCTTTATTACTGTTACACAAATTTAAACAAGATGCATACAAAGTTTTGTTCATCATTTTAGTATGTAAATGTCAAGTAAAATAGGGAGGAATCACAAATTCTTAGCACCATTTCCTCTGTATAAACAGGGTCCACAGTTCATTATTGAAGCTATCATCAATGGACTGACTAGCTGATTTTGATAGAACAATCAAAATCATAAACAGTTGAAGATTTTACTGGTAAATCATAAAAGAATAATACTTATAAAAATTTCGTGAACAGATTTTTTAGAATTTAACATATGAGATTTATTACTTCTGAAGTTTTGTTTACTGTTTTCTCATTTCAAGAGCAGGTTTTTAAGGAAAAATGTCTAATTATATATATAAGAATAATATTATCAAAACTGCTTAAATATTTTCGCTCAGTTTGTGCTCAAATTATACATTTAACCTTTTTGTACATCTGGCCAATGTTACAAAATTATCTTAAAAAACCCTAAAGTTTATTAATTGCAGAAGATTCACATTGTTAAAATTATTTCAAAAGTTACTTGACATTTTGAATTGCAGCCTAATGGAGATTTTGTTTCCTAAGAGCAATCTTTATGTAGCTGGTTATCCGCTGTGAATTTTTTAAAAATGTACATTTATAACTAATCTCTGTTCTTTTTTATGTATTCCATCACAACTACGCATGAAATAACCATTAAGGCTTTTTAATATATAGTAATACAGCAACTTAAGCTACCTGGATTTACGCTAACCCAGAGTTACGCAATTTTCAAATCTCGTCGATTTGTCTTTTGTTTACTTAAAGAATAACTTCGGTTTACAGCTTTAATATTATAATTTATTATTCATATGTATTATCTAAGATTTTATTTATTTTTAGAAATTATTGTTTTCTTTAGTCTCCAGCCCAATGAAAAATAAATTGCAAGAACATATTCATATGCGAAATTGTACACCGATTTACGCGAATTCGACTTGTACAGTTATTGTTCGGGTCCCCCAATCTTGCAAGTTCGGGGGATTACAGTATAAATAAAAAAGAGGAATATGCTATTCGAAATATTATACTTATTACAATAATTAAATTATAACTAAGAAAGAACTTCGAGTATTTAATCCAATACAGTTACAACTTTTATGTTACATCGTAAAATCAAAAGTTGAAATTGAAAAATTCTATCGTTTTTAATCTTGAGTTCTTAGCTACAATTTACGAAACACCAAAAACATTTTTCTTAACCTAGAAAATGCAAGATTTTATAAGATTAAACAAAGAGAAATTTAGTTTTTCTAATAAATATAACTCTTTGTTACGAATAAGGTTAATTGCAATTTACATTGCTTTATTACTTCAAGTGTACTGAAAATTCATTAGGTGTAATGTCCGTGGGAAATCATACATTGAATGAGAAACAGGTATTGATACTTCTTAGTTCTTTCTAGTTCATATATGTATGGACACGTACTAGTATTTTGCAGTGAATATCCTACACAATTTTAGATTTACTTTAAGATAACCTACATTTATTTCAAAGATTCTAAATTAGGACTAGTTTTAATTGATATCTAAAACATTTAGAAAAATATAGTTCAACTAATTAAAATAAATAACTAAAAAGTTTCCTCAAAACTAGTTTTAACTATAACAGCCAGACTTAAACTTATTTTTGTTTTTTAAATAATAGCAGGCAGATATATTATTACACAATTAAAAGAAATTTATTTTAATGAAAAAATTAACTGTAAAGGAAAGTTTTATTGAACATGAGTTTTATGAGGTATTACTATTTAAATGAAATAGTTAATCCCTTTGCTATTTATAAAAGAGGTTTTTTATGTTTTTGTTAACCTTCAAGCTATACCCTGGACGTCATACAAGGTACTAAAATGATTAAAGAAGTCGCATCTAGATGGCAGTATACATATCTATAGAACTTAATGGTTAAATCATGTTAAGATATTTTTTTAAAGAGATAATAATTGCAATAAAGAATAAAACAATTTTCGGAAAATACTAAAATATTATAATTGACGTGTATTTTAATAATAAAACAGTCATGCATGTGTTTTGCACGTGCAAAACTTAATGTTACATCATGTTAAGATATTTTTTTAAAGGCATAATAATTGCATTGAAAAATAAAACAATTTTCGGAAAATGCAAAAATATTATTATTGCCGTTTATTTTAATAATACAACAGTCATGCATGTGTCTTGCACATGCAAACCATGAAATCAGCAAGCCTTACATAAGAATCTTTTTTTATAATAAATTTATAGAAAAAGAAATTTCTAAAAATTTTTTATCGCACTTTATATGCACGGAATGGTGGAAAAAAAAACTTTAACTTTTTTTTTTAACTCCTTATATCATAATTTGGCTTCTAGAAGGTTAATTTAGGAAAGTGCTCCTCAAAAAAGATGTTAGTTACGCGGTATTAAAACAAAAGAGATCGGATCTTTTAAAACCGCGGTGAGCACACTGAGGATATGAAATCATGAGATGAAGAGAAAATTAAGTTTTGAAGTAAGAGTGACGCTTTTAAAGGAATCTGAAGTGCTTTTGCCAAAGAGTGTTTGAGCGGAACGTTTGCAGAAGGTGTTTATAAGGTGTCTTAGGGAATAGAACCACTCTGAAAAGATGGCGCTGCGTGAAAACTTGTAATATTTGTATTTACTTGGGTTGTAATTATGTTTATTAGTTTTAAAGTGAGTAATTGTTGACTTTGGTAAAAATATTTTAGGCAACTAATGAAACTGCTTCATCATGCTAGGTCATTTCCAGATGCCTGAGAGCTTTGACGATGGTAGTTGGCTCTAAATATTCTTTAAAATATAAAGCGATACATGAAATATTCTTAAAATTTTGATTGCGTTGATTAGTTAAATTTAAAAAGTGATTATGTATAGGGGAGGGAGGGGACATGTGAGCATTTTTTAAATTCCTTTATTTTTTCAAAAAGTATCACAATTTTCCCACAACAAAAATGACTATAAGTTTAAATAGCTTTTTCTTATGGAATTTTTGTAAAATATTTTTTATTTTATTTTTTAAAACTGGCATCATTCGTTCATGTATGAGGCACATCTGAACAAGATTGAAAAAAAAAAACTATCATCATATTTAAAAGAGAAAAAAATTCAAGTCGACTAACATAATGCACTTTAGACTTTTTTTTTGTAGAAAATTCTACTAAAAATTATTGATTTCTAAAAACAATGCGTAAATGATTGAATCTTATGAATTCCCCCTCTTCATTCAAACTACATTCAGAATCTGACTCGATGCATAAAAATTGAGTTTTTCACAAAATATTCCTGTTCCTCAGGAATTGTAATAGGCCTTTTTCTTTTCTATTTAATACTCTTTTTTGATTTTTCTACCTTTACGTTTTATTTTTGTTCAATATCTTTTTCAGGTGTATCACTTAGGATATGTGGTTTCCCCTTTTTCGTTTCTTTAAATTATTTACTTGAACTTTTGCAAATGGTGGGATTGATTCGGCTGTGGGAGACAAGTACTTATAGCAGTACTGTTAAGATCATCAATATATCCTCCCTGATCATTTGTTTCAGTACAATCGTCAGGAGTTTTTTGAATAATATCTTCTGCTTTTTGGTCATCCTCAGCTGGACCAAAAAGCAGCTTTCTGGAGAAGGGCGAAATTCCTGGTTTAGGAAACTCTGATTTTATGTTTCGAATAGTAAAAGGTTGATAATATGTTGTAGCAGGGAGTTCAGGTGTTTTGTAAATGGAAATTCTTTATCCTGCATTAGTTGTTAACCAGTCATTAAATGCAATTTTTAGAGCTGCTTTGAAGAGATCATAAACACATGCATCTAGTGGCTGTAACTTATGTTAATAATGGGAAGGGAAGTGTAATAATACTATTCTTTTCACGACAGAATAAGATTTCTTCTAGACTTGCACCCTAGTAGCACAACTAGTTCAAAAAGCGTTCAAATTACGTTAGAAAAACGTATTTTAAACGTTTTTTGGACTAATTGTGCTACTAGGGCATGGCACTCATGATTATCAAGGAGTAACAAAACAATGTTTTTTTTCATGCAATGAGAAAATTTTTGGGAATGTTCCATAGTTTCCAAAAAATTTCTTGCTGTCATTCATCCCATAGGGTGCACTAAGCTTAAATTCTGGGAAGGTACTCCTTTTAAAAACAGTTCTTTATAACGCTTTTTGGAGAAAACATGAACAGGAAGAATAGTGTTCATGGAGAGGCACACATCTGCATAAAAGTGGAAAAGTGGGAAGAAGAATGTAAAGGTGTTGCCAAATACTAAAGGGTAATATTATTATACTTTATGAGTATCCAGGTATATTAATTAAACTGAAGATATATAGAATAATAATAAATTAAAATTATTGAATTAAAATTATTGAATTGATAGTATAGCCAATTAAATATAACATATTGTTTTTAAAATTATTAATAGTGACAAAGTATGAATAATAAGTTATTGTACGACAGAAGATTAATCTAATAAATTAAAAAAAAATGTTTTTGTATGATAAAATATAAGTAGGACAGAAAAATCACAATATAGGAAACCCCCCCCTTTTTTTTCGCCCTCCAGATATATATATGCATGCATATACACATCCAGATTGTTTTCATACATATTACTCTTATTTTATGAGAAAAACGTCCTCCGCCTGACCCATCCATCCAATTACAACCTTAAAACCAAAACCCCACCCAACCTCCAGTAAATTAACAAAGACAATAGGCACATAATCATCAAGAATTGTATATAATAGATTTTAGGAACTTAATAGGAAAGTTATATTGTCTAGCTGACAGAAAAAGTGATTTAAAATTGGAGACTTTAAAATTTTCAGAACAGAGAAACTTGATTCTACAGCAGTGATTATAAATGATATTGCGGAATACAGATTTATGTAAACAGGAGGAAAAATGAGTAAAGCCATTTACTTTAAAGCTAAAATCTTTTCCCTTATCATATATATTGAAACTAAAATTATTTCTAGCAGTGATGGAGATACTTAGATCTATAAAACTAACAGAATTGTTAAGCATATCATTTTTAATTAATTCCAGAGCAGAAGGATATTTTATTGGGAAAATAATGTTATTATTATTAGTAGTGTTTACTTGTAAGATATCATCTATATATCGTTTAAGTATGATATGTGTATTAGTGTATTCTTTTTCATAGTAATATACGTATAGATCTACAAGGTAACTAGATGCTGAACCACCTTGTGGTATACCATGATTTTGTAGATATATTTTATTGTTATGTAGAATATAATTATTATAGATAATAAATTTAGAAAGACAACTGAAACAAGTTACATCAACATGGGATGGAAGCTTAATATTTTTAACACAAGTTTCAAATAATTCATTAATTACATTGTAAAGGTCGTCAAGAGGAATATTGTTAAATAAATCTTTAAAATCATATGTATATGTTACGGCCAAAGCCCGAAGTTCGGCCAGTTCGCGATTTGGCTGGCCGATTCGCATTTTGACCAAGAGGATTGGCCAAAGTCCGAAGTACTTGCAATTAATATTGTATATCCTATTTTGGCTGGCACTTTCGCGAAGTGGCTGGGAATCCTTGGACAAAGCCTGGAGGGGTTAATGGTAGACTGAGCGGTGTCTATTTGCCTTTGCAAAAAGTTTCATATTTTTTGAAGCGATATTTAGGGAGACAATGTGATCTGGGATCTTTAGCATTAGGTCTATGGAGCAGAAAAGGACTAAGGATACCCCTTAAAGGTAGTTGAAAAATGGAGTACTCAATTTGCCTTTGTATTCATACAAGTTATGCAACGCATTTGCTCAAGATATAATTCATCATTTTGAAGGGCACAAATACAATATTCTTCACGCTATCTCGTTGTTTCAGCGTATACGCTCACTGAATAATTTCTATTATGGCTTTAATATGAGAACAGAATAACACGAGATCATATTTTTATATATTACAAGCTTACTTTTAACTCAGAGATGTTACTTATATTTGAACTCGTTTCTAAAACAATTGTACTTTAAAAAAAATAAATAAAAAAAAAAAAACAGTACACAGAAGTACTCATTTTTAAATACTTCCTTTTTAACAGTGTGTAACATAATCTGCTCTTGATTTCTTTCTTCCTACTTTGGCCGATCGTCCCAAGCCACTTCGCGAATCGGCCGGCCAAAGCCCGCAATCAAGAAAAGATCGGACATTGGCCGGCCAGTTCGCGAACAGGCCGATTTTGGGCTTTGGCCGTAACATATATAAAGAGGTAATATTACTAATATTACATATTGTATTGCGTAGATCATAACTATTTCCTATAGAGTAATCATTACGTTTTATATAATACCCATGCATAACAAACAATATCTTTAATAGAAGTTTACTTGCTACATTGCTATATGTAATCCTATTGTAACTGTTCGAAACTTTAAAGGAGATTTATGAAATTTGGGGATTAGTACAATGTAAGGATAGTGTAGATTGTTATGTTGTATGTTGAGAAGTTTATAGAAAGCCAGAATTTTTTTATTACAGACTACAGTAGAAAGATTAGTAGAGGAATAGATACTGTTATTTTCAATTGAAGAGGCTAACAAGCTGTGATATAACTGTTTACATATAAAAGCATAATTATTGGAGACTTTATCTACATAAGTAATTATGAAATGCTGCTTTATAAAGTCTATTTGAGTATGAAAATGACTATTGACAGGAGATCTGTATTTTACATATTTAGCAATATTGTGCTTAAAGATTGAAGGTACTTTCACTTTCCAAGTAGTGAAGGCTTCAAAAAGAGTGTTGTATTTTTAAGGCAGTATTATATATGCAATAATCTAAATCACACACACACACACACATGTGAATTGAGTTACAATGCCAATTAGAGAGTGTTTTGATGGAATTCGGTGTTTAGTGCCTTTCTGCATGAGTTTTTGTAATTGTATATCTTTTATGATAGCGAGGTCCACAGTAATAATGTGTCCATAATCCCTATTAATGAAGTTCCTATAGTGATTGTCATTGCATATACAGGGTGGTGTATCTGATGGGTTATACGTTTTAGAAAAGGAGTTATAGTTAAATATTTTCCTACCAAAGGGTAGGGGATATTTAAAGGATTTTTTAATATTGACATTATTTATGGGAAAGTAAGTGTTATTAGTAGATAATATTGTATTGAAGTTTAAGTTATTGATTGCAGGATTTGTGAAAGTAATTAATAAGTTAGAATTAAAAGGTGTATTATTACTGTTATTGGTGAAATTTACGGTTAGTGCAGTAGCTCGTGCAACAATGAGATCGAAGAATAGGTGAGAAAAATGTCCAGTAATCTTAAGATTTGAAAAAATAGAAAAATACTTAACTAAAAGTTTCTTTTTAATGGAGTTTATGAAAGTACGTATTTTAAACCAATTGTAAGTACTAATATAGTAATTATATAATTTTAAAATAGCAGATTTTATATAACTATTAGAATAATTAGGTATATTACTCTGTTTACGTTTACCTCTAGAAGTTCTAAGTGTTTTATTATATATAGACATGTTCAATGTATTATAGATTGGAGAATATTTATTTATGTTAGTAGTGCTATTAAAGTTAAAGTTTCAAAACGCTATAAAAAGAACATTGATCAGAATGACGTCAAATTTGAACGGAATATTATTGAAGAAGGGGAAAAGCCTATGTCATAAGAAAAAAAATAGTTCCAAATTTTAGCAACATGATGACACTGCTAAATTCGGAACTAATTTTTCTTATGTCATACGTTTTCTCCGTTAATAATATTCCTTTCAAATTTGGCACCATTTTGATCAGGGGATCTTTTTTTATTTATTTATTTTTTACAGCGTTTTGAAGCTTAAACTTTAATAATAGCCCAAGGGGAAGGGGTGATTATAATTGAAGTTTCAAAACATAAAAAAGAACAACTGATCAGAATGACGAGAAAGTTTGAACGGAATATTATTGAAGAAGAGGGTAAGCGTATGGCATAAGAAAAAAAAAAACAGTTCAAAATTTTAGCAACAGATGGCGCAGCTAGAATTCGGAACTTTTTTTTGCTTATGTCACACGCTTTCCCCCTTCATTAATAATATTCCGTTCAAATTTGACGACATTCTGACCAGCGTTTATTTTTTGATAGCGTTTTGAAACTTTTGTTATAATCACCTTGTATATATGCATTATACACATGCACACTTTAAAACATCGAGTAAAAAAAAAAAAAAAAAAAAAAAAAAAAAAACTGTTGTAATGTATCAATTACTACGAAATTAATATACATTATTTCTATGTACTGTACTATGTATCCTATTGAAAATGGCATATGCTTCATTTGTCGAATTTTACAGGAGCGCCGAAAAGAATTCCAATACATTACGCTCTATCGGCAGTCATTAACTAAAACAGATTTTAGAGATTTTCTTCTAACTAATTAAAAAAAGGTGTTTTAAGAATTAAAAAATATTGTTCTTTACCGCAAATAGTAAAAACACTCTTCTGTAGGAGCACTCAAAAGAAGTCTAATACATTACTGTCTACGGCAATTTTGAGACATATCCCCCCTTACATCACAACTCAAAGGTATATAAAAACTTACTGTTCATCTAAAGGATGAAAATAACATTTAAAGTTCTTTTACAGGGTTTCGTAAAATTACATTAATAGTACTATAAATATCGTTAGAGTTTACAAGCACATCGCTTACACAAACTTTCTCATGAAGTCACAAAGTCACAGTGTGACCAATATGCTTACAAGTTGCGACGTCACAGTGGTATGTGCGGGCTATAATATGCTTAAGCTAATGTTAACAAAAGATGCAGGTGTATTGCAGTGAAAGCTCGAGGTCAGTTTAACGACTCCGTCGCTCATAGGGTTAAAAACGCTTTTAGTTTGGTTTAGTTACAAACTTGATAGGGAAGTAGTTGTGTTTAAATACCCCAGGAAGAATAAGAACTTGTGTACATTTTTTTTATACTATTAGGAAACATTATTCATGGGAGTAAAAATAATTTTGAAATTAAAAGTCCTTGTTAATTTTGTCTATGGGAGAAATAATTAAAAAAGAATCAAGGAAGAGTTTGAAAGAAAAATTTAAAGGCTGAACAAAATTCCCTCCGATGTTGGTCTTTTAATTTTGTGACTGGCGAGTCGATAAGATGATAATCTTTGATGACTGAAAGAGCTTCAAGAAATAATTAATTTCGTAATAAAAAGGATAATTGTCACAGAAAACAATCAAAGTAAGGTTTTTTGAAAGTGTAGAGACTTGTCATTGATTTTGAATGAGAGGAGGTCAAGTAGGTAGAACGAAGATCCAAGCAGACAGTAAAAGATTTATACCGTTGAATTGGCACGGAAATATTTCGTTTATCGTGGGAGAAACAGTAGTTATAAGAAATGGATATGATATTTTTTTTAAGCTTAAGATGGAACAGAGTGTAACTGTTTAAAAAATCTTATCATTGTAATGTACAGTTGAGTATTCACGCACTGGTCCAAGACCCCTCGTGTAAGTGAAAATTTCGTTTTGTGAAATAGGGTATATAAACGATTTTATGAAACACATGCGCAGTTACTTTAGACATTTATAAACACCACTCAAGCCTCTTTAAACCCTTCCCCAACTATATAATACCATTTACCACTTAAAGAAAATAAAACCAGGTTTAGACATGGACAGTTTGGGAGATTCCGCCTTCAATGGTGCTACGAGGGATGAAATACCGTTCGCTGATGGGTTTCCTTCTTCAGCAGCCAATCACGAAGAAGGTACTCAAAATTTGTTAGCTAAAAGTTACCAGCAAAAAGTTGCAGATGCCCGAAAAGACATTAGGTTTAAAGACTTTTGAGAGAGGCTATAGAATTTTGTATGCTATTAGTAAAATAAATACTGTATGCTTATTAACAAATAAGGAAGGATAATTGAGTTTAAATATAAATAATTTTTATAAAAACTTTTTTGTTTGGGAGGGTTACTAGGAGGGTAATCTAAAGATATATTGGTGTAAAGGCTGCTATTGATATTTTGGCTGAAGGTATAATTTTATTTGTTTTCAATAACAATTTGTACCGTTCAGCTTTAAAGACAGTGGTATCCTTACGAGAGTTTTAGTCATTAATATTGCTTTTTTGTAGAGACAAATTTGTACTGATAGAATAATTTAAATAAATCTACACACATACAATTACTTAAAACAACTTTTTAAAAAGTTTAGTAGTTCTAGGTAATGTAAATTTGTTTCATATTCAAGCACATTCTTTTAATATGAAGCTCTATAAGTTAAATCATCAATTTTTAAAATTATATTTAATGTCGTACTTTGTATATTTACTGTATGGCTACTGATAGAAAAAACTCACACATTGGGAAGTGCAAACTTAAAGCTTTTAATATTATGACGTAATTGAACTTTTTGTCTCAATCAGTGTATTTGCCTGGTCGAGGATATTTTCTTCCCCGAGTTTTGATTAGTGAGAACAGGTATTCATTTGCTCGCCTGAAAAATTGATAATATTCTGTTGTACAGTTTTGGAGGTGCAGTTTTTATCCCTGAAATACTGTTTCGGGGTTTTCTGAGTTATTAAATTTTGGCCTTTATTTCTATTTTATTGCATTTCACTATATTATTATATACCGGGCAATTCAAAATAGACGTTACAGTGATTATCTCTTAACCATAAGTGATTAAAACAGTGCTGTATACATATTAAAGTGTACAATTTAATTTTTATGGTCCCGAATTTCCGATCACTTATATTTGGAAAAATGTCGCTCTGTGTCTAAGAAGGTAAAAAAACAAACAAACAAACATATGCTTCTGAGTGGAACATTTACCGAAATATCGCTAGTTGAAAGTTGTAGCATTTGACAACAAATACCAAAGGGATGTCTCAAAAGTGAGAAAAATAAAATTACTTTTAAACTGACAGTAATTTATTCTAGCAGTCATTCAGCAACTACATTTGACTCCTAGAAATTCTATTTCAGCCAGAACTTTCTTAGAATGCTTGTTGTGTTGCTTCGAAAGAAAGTTAACCCACACCGTTTTCTCAATCATTCTCTATTACACTTTGAAATTCTTTCTCTGGAAGCACATGACGTGTTTAGTGTTTGACCCCCAAAAAGACTAAATTATCGATAATTTCACAATGCAGTTTCTATCAGTTCAGGTAAAACTAACCCTGCTAATTTCACGTGTTTGAACAGAGCCTGATTATGACCAAGAGAGGCCCTGGGAATTGATGAATTTGGGGGCTCCTATCTGTGAAATTTGTTTTATTTTTCATAAAATTTTGATATAAAAATATATTTCAGAACAATAGCTGAAATTGGGGGCCCTAGGCGAAGTCCTGATTTGCCCATGCGATAATAAGGCCCTGTGTTTGAATGCGTTTGTTTTCCAACAAAGGCATTGTTTAACTTTTGTCAATTAACAGTTGGCCCCTAAAGTAAAATCTTCCCCGCCCCCTCCGAAAATGGACGCCAATACAAAAAAAAGTGGTTTAAGTCGTCATTTTTTACATCAAATATCTCGGTAGCTATTTCACTCAGATACAAGGTAGTTTGGTTTTAATTTACCTTCTTAGAGCAGCATTTTCCTAAATATTATGGATGGGAAACGGAGGACTGTATGGAAATTAAATTTTGTATTTTAATAAGTATACAGCCTCTAGTAAAAAATTCCCATGTCTGAAAGCTATTCTAAATTCGACAAACTTTTTTAATAAAAAGTATGTTTGGATCACTTACGGTTTTAGAGATAATCACTGTAACACCTGTAATTTTTACTGTCAAAATCACTGTAATTTTTAGTCATCCGGTATATACATTCATTATGTTATTATTTAACATACATTGTTATATTTTTGTATTTTATTTATATGTTTCTAATCTTTTTTATCTGTGCTTTTTTATGTGTGCGTGAAGTGTGCTTTCATATTTTTCATACAGAAGATTTTCTCTTGATATAAATTCTCTATTTTTCGTTGAATCGTATTCAGATTTTTTTAAAAGTTTAGTCTAAGGTCGGGCATTTATGTTAGTGGCCATAACTAAGGCTCGAAGTGCTGGTCATTTTTATTATGGGGGCACCCAATATGTTACCTCTCTGAGAGACGGACGAGTTAAAGCACACACACACACACACACACCAAATCTGGGGGGAAAAAATTATCTAAATATCCTAAATCATTTTAGATGTTTATGTATTATATTTTATAAAAAAAATGATAGCTAGAGATTTTAAAACGACTAAGTGAGCAAAATCCTGTGTTGTCCCCCTTTCTGATAGCTTTGTAAAGAGATTTTAGTGTGTCATAGTGTATGTAGTGAGTTAAAAGAGCCCAGTGCGATTTTAAATGTATTTACTTGTTATATGTGAATTATTTAGTGAGTATATATACTAAACTTTTGGATCAGTTGGTTTTGATGCAGATCAATGCACAAGAAAGTATTAGAAATGACATTTTTCTCATCTTAAACGATGATAGTTAAAATAAAATATAATAAATATTTAAAATACTAGAAGTGACGAGAATTTAAAAAAAATGTAGAAATAAAGACTTAAAAGCAATCTTAAATCTATGCACACAGTGGATGTATTTTGGACAATGAAAACTGATTTATTCTTAACTAATTCGACAGTATTGACAGAAAAATGTTTCTGTAAAAAACTAACATATACATAATAATACAGGAAGAAACTACAAAATTCAATAATAAAGGTCAAAACTAAATTAAATCATCCGTATACGTGCCCCTTTATCAGTCGTGAGAAATAACTTAAATTTTTTTAAAATGAGATGCAATAAGCAAACGTTACCCATATTAACATTCAAAATAATTGTGATTTGGGAAATTGGAAAGTAAAAGCTGTGCTGTTACTGTTAACTGTAAGTAGTGTATTAAGAATAAAATATTATAATGAAATTAACACAGTTTAGAAAAAGAAAATATATCGGTATATGTCAATAGAAAATTAATTAATCCAGTAAAGTACCACAGTTTGCATTTCACATTCAAAAAAATTGTATGCAAGTGCTATAGCTTGATGATTGCATGCAATAACGTTTACTCCTACATATTACATTTTACAGTGAAAACAATTAAAGAGAAATCTTGAAAATTTTAACTGAAATTTTTTTTAATTAAAACTTATTTTAATTAAAAACGAGCAATTCAGTATTGTTCAAATTTAATAAAACAATCTGTCAAGTTAAAAAAAAAAGAAAAAAAAAAAAGAAGATATACACAATTTCGGGCAAACTTACTTTTTGAAGAAATCTAAAAGTTGAATTCTTTTTTTCTGGCTTGGAGCGAATTTTTTTTTTTACAGAAAATATTAAACCCTCCTGAAGTCGAGCATAAGTACCAGGGTGTTAGTGTCAAAGTGCTGCTAATAATCGTTTGATATGGGCTATAAAGCCGAAAGCAAGGAGAAGATACTTGGGACTCTAATTTTTTCCCCTTTAGTCAAACGGACAGCCTACGGGGTATATAATTTGATAACGCCTCCAATTCCTGTTACTGCACCTCATTGGTCCAGAAGTTGGCGCGAAACGTGACGTCACCAGGGCACTCGTTGCCATGGGTGCAGAGAAGATCTCCAGAAAATTGTTGTTTCAGAAATTTTTGTTTACCTTTAGTGGAAAACTCAGTAAAATTAAACTCTCTCCCTCACCCCCTTACTTTTGAATGTATTTCTCACATTTTATGCACGATTCCTCCCCCCCCCCCAAAAAAAAATTGAATTCATATGCACATAGTGACCACACTTTCGTAGAAAACACATTGGTTATTGGGTAAAACAAATTCTCCTGAGATGCTAAGCAGGAAAAAAACATTAGAAGTAACAGAAACATGTGTTAATAAATTTGTTTGATACTTATTGCTTCTCTCTAATATAATAGTACTAGAAGTCAAAGCCCATTATGGAGGCAATTACAACGGGTGTTAGAAAAAACATTTGACGAAAATATGTCTACACTCAATATATTTAATCTTCGTTCACTTAAAATAAGTAACTTCATATTTTTATTATATACCTAAATAGAATTTCATGCTCTTCTGGAAATGTGCGGAAACTTTTCTTATTCGAGCGATTTTGTTTTATGTAAGCAGCCCCTCTTACATCAATGAATCGTGTTAGTTAAAAAATCGTAAGTTGAATCGTGTATGTTAAAATGATATGGTCTGCTTCATGCAAACGATATTATTTTAACAAAAAAAAATAAATTATGTTATCTGGAAAAATTACGAATTGGAATTGTAGCTTTCCCTTCAAAGCCTGATCACGATTACTTCAATATGACGTCATGTCAATTGCGACAGCTAATTTTGTCATGCAAATGGTTAAATTTTTTAACCCTCTGAAATAAAATGGAGCTGAAAATAGCGAAAAATCTCATAAAAATTATGGAACTGGTGGATTTTAAGATTTTTAAAGTAGCGCAGATTATTTTCTATTTTTTTAATACATAATTATGAAAAATTTCAAGCAGATTTTACAAGCGGTGTAGACGTTATTACAGTTTTTGAGCTCAACTTTTTGATTTTTTTTTCTAGGAGTAATGGTGGTAAAAGTTTTATCTTGGAGTAGTTGCTCGGAACTGTTAGAGAGTCAGTGATCAGTGTAACTATATAGCAGAATTTACCTCATTTCGATTCGAGTAATGTGTTTAGCGGTGGTAGGAAAACAACATGTTAGTGTCGTTGAAGTAACAATGTTAACACTGTTGCGAATTATTATTTAACTGTAATTATCTTACAGAATATATAAATTTATTTAGTAATGCTTTGCGGATACTGCTCTGCGAATACCAAGAAGTAAGACAGTTTAAAAGGTTATCACATATTGTTAAAGGAAATTAACCAAACGTATACGTACATTTTCAGCTTCCTTTCTTAAGGAGGAGAAACCTCTGTGACGAATGAAATAAAACAGAAAATCTATGCGGAGGAATTCCAAGAACAATTTTCTATCCGTCGGGAAAATGATAAGAATACCTGCTATCGCTCCACGGTGTAGCTATCGCAGAGAAAGACAATATTCACAAAATGTTTATTTACAATGAGGATGACACACGAACAAAAAGTTTTTACATTTTATATCATGCGGCACACATAGTTTTAAATTCACGCAAAACTCAAACTCTTAGTGAAATCTCATACTAAAATATTAAACACACATGAAGAGAAAAAATCAGTAATGAACTGAAAGCCATTTTCTGATAAATGTGCATCTTCGTAACGAATACAAACTTAATATTTTAATAATCTCACGATCGAACGCGTCTTCTCTGTTCCACTCATTTGTTGCTTTGACAACCATGAAAACTGCACAATTGCGAAGTCAAAATATATAGTTAAAGTTTCGAACTCAAGTTCATAACCTCATTCACATTTAACCCTTTAATGCGCACTGTTGCCGCTCTGGGAACACAAAACTCTGACGTTTTGACTGGCAACAGTCACGAAGAAAAGATTTGATTTCTATAAAAATAGTTGCGGGTGACATAGCTCCGCGAGAATCCTTTACTTTTTAGCACGTCATTTCCCGTAAAAAAATGATCACGATTCTTTTTCACGGCACTGACATCTGCTGAAAAATGGAAGAATGCGAGAACAGCTGCATAGATTGCCCAATGCTTAAAAAAGGACAGCCGTTGCCATCGCTCGACTTAACTACCAGCAAGATGGCGGACGATCGAAACGTTCATCGCGTGCCACAGAGACCCTTTTTTGACGCAGCTGGCTGTGCCCGGCACAGCCAGCTGTCGTCAAAAGAGGGTCTCTAGATCTGCAGTAAGTAGACGTATGAAGTAAGTAGACGTTTGTATGAAGTTTGTAGAAGAGTTTATAAATCACACTTAATTTTTAATTTACGTTATGACTGCCGTAAAAGAAACCCCTGGTAATTAAACCAGTTCATCTGGTTGCTTCACACGCTTAGTTTTTAAACAGAATCATATTGAAACTTGCGACGACATTTAAAAAAAAAATTCTTTACATAGGACAATTATGGAAATACGTAATCCTACGTTAAAAAGAAACTATTATTATTTTTATTTTTAGAGTAATGCTTCAATATCATTTACAATGTTCGTCATACAGAAATAATAAATGCATACATTCATTAAAAATTGCTCTCGTTAAAAATGATTCGTGTTAAAACATATTAGTAATTGTTGAAATAATTATATACACTTTATTACACGGTTGTGTAATATTTTTCTTTTACTATACAATAAATATATGACACTATAAATTACTATAGTTCTACTTACGTCTACTTACTTAAACGTCTACAAACTTCATACAAACGTCATACACACTTCTTACAGGCGTCATATTTGTAATTTGTGCAATTCACCACAAGCCCGGCCAGTGGCATAGTGCATAACGCACTGAATGGTGAGACGGAAGGTGCCTGGTACGAAACCAAATCGCGTCCGACGACCTAACCGTTCGGCGTTTCCCGGGGTTTTCTCCGAAACTTAGCGTAAATACGGTTAGGACCCCTTAGAAAGACCCCCACGGAGGGCACCCCACCCATAGGCCCAGATTTCTCGTGTAGATAATTAGCCTTAATCCCACAACGCAACACAACACACGCAATTCGCCTCAAGATTACGCAGTTTGATGTTTTTGACGAGACTAAACAATGGGGAATTTAAATATTTAAACTGAACATTTAAGAATGAGATATGAAGATAGATAGAAAAAGAAATAGGTACTATTAGTAGATTTGTTATAATAATATGTATTAAAGCACAATATATTGGTTACAAATTATTTCGTGAAATTAAAAGTGTATCGATCATTTTCAACGGTAAGTTTATGTCTCTACGTTAATATATACCGCATTAGTTTCAACATAAGGGACGACCTAAATTTTTTTTCAACTTATTCATGCATTCAACGTTTACACTTCAATGACTGCCTGATATAGTGCCGAATTCCATTTATTTTGCTTGAGCCGTTTTCTCGCCAGGTATAGAAAAAAAAAAGAAGAATCCAAAACGTTTACACATTTTAAATACGCACGAAAATGCTATACAGAGTGATTCAAAATTCATCATCAATATTTGGTAGGGAGGTAAGGAGTAGGAAAAGAAAACTATTTCTCATAGGAAAGCATGGGTGCAAACGAACTCATGGCTGTGTAGGGGGCGTTTTGTGTGCACAACTCCCATTCACGCACTGTACGATAGCACAGTTAAAATAAACTTCACTGGTGACAGCGGTTTCGTGCATCATGTTTTCCATGAAACTCCATACAAAGAAGTCGATTGGCCATCTATATAAATAAAGCAATGTGTAAACTGTCCGTTAGTTAGTTTGTCTGTCTGTCTGTGTCTCGCGTAGCTCCGAAACGGGCGATCATGGACCTATAGAATTTTGTACAGGAATTCTCCAGGACGGGTCCCGACACACTTCGAAGCGATTTTTTCGAAATTCGTTTTGATTATTTTAGGAGATATCGATAAAAAAAAGCGTCGCAAAATGATCATTTTTATTCTCGCACTTTCGCAATTGTAACCCTCAGTGGAAAGAGCGAGGTTTGAGCATATCTAGGTTGCCCTGTTTGGCAAGTTTATTAAATTATTCAGACTCTTGAAGTAAAAATAAAAGAATAACGATTTTTTTTTGTTTACATTATTTGTAAGGTTATTTTTAAATTAAAATATCGTGTGCATGTGAAATCAGAGCAGGAATGAAATGTTTTATACTCAAAAGAAAAATAAGATTTGGAAATTTTCCGAGAGTAAAATGTGCAACTTTTTAATTTGGCGAAAAATAAAATGGTTGATATGCAATTTTCAAAAGATGATTTTAGAGCTTGGTGCAATTTAATGAGAGCGTACTATTAAAAACAAGCGTAGTTTTTATTGAAATACGGCGTTGAATTTTAATTTTCCGGGCAGAAATAATGCAGTTATTAAGGCAATTTTAAACGATCTATATTCAGAATTTTCACTAAATTAAGTTGATTGATTTAAGTTGGGGGGGGGGGAAATTCCGCCAAATCGTAAGCCTACCAAATTTTGTATGGCAATTTGCCAGGACGGGTCCCGCCATATCTCGAAGCGATTTTTTGCGAAATTGGAATTAAAACATCTGTTGTTTATTGCCTTATATTCGAAGCCAAAATGCGCCAAACACTACTGTTATTGTGCAACTAAAAGTCAAAGCCCGTTGTGAAGCATTTACAACGAGCGCTCTTGTGAAAACGTGAAAAAAGTTTCTCATTCCAAAGATTTTGTTTTGTGTACATAGTTATTCTTATGTACAAGCAGTCGATTTCTTTGCTGGGCTCGATTTTCTCTTATCAATATTGGATTTATTTGTGAAAAGAAAAATTAAACTGCGTAATCTAGAAAAACAATTTTAAAGCCTTTATAAATAGCGCAGTCTTATCTCTTTTCTTTTTGTAAAGGGTTGCATGACGTAATTTTAAAATTTAAAAAAATGTCCATTTCATGTAGTGTCTGAGGTATTTAACGCTAAAACGTGAACCTAAAAGCCAGCATGATGCGGAAATAAGACATTTTGAAAGTGAGAAGTTCAATGCAAACGGTCTAACTTTTCACTTTTTTGATACCGAATGACGCTGACATAGGTTTTTTTTTTGTGTGTGTCATTATATTGCAATGATCTCAGGTTAGTACATATATGACGCAAACTTTAAGTCAAGAGTGAAATAATTTTGCTTTTCTAGATTCCACATCCCTGGAATTAATTCGAATTACACATGTGAGGAAAATTTTCGTTTCCTACCGTGCGAAGAACGGGCACGCAGCTAGTAAATGATAAATTGGAGATGATGCAATTGAGCTCCTGTGCGTGGGTTACCTGATCAGAAAATGTGGAGCTCAATGGATTGGTCGCAGTGTACTGGTTTGCTGTCCCTCCCCAGTTAGGCGCGTGGTCTACACTCGTAGACCAATATTCATTACTGTTAAAAATTAACAACAGCAACAACAAAATTCGTCAATAAAAAGTAGTGCGTTCCTTTCTTTCAAGTATTTTAAGTAGTAATAATAGAATTTAGGAAAATTAATTACGCAACAGCCAGTTTTGTTATTAACAAGTGAAAATTTGTTCTCATTTTTTAATGATTATTACAGAGGCAAAACTAAAATAAAACGAAATAAATAAAAATTAAATTTTTGGGTACTAAATATATACAAACAGATAAAATTAATACAACAGACTCAGTAATGTATCTCTCTATTCTAAAAAAAAGTAACGGACGCTGCAGCCGCCGCCGCTGTCTCAAGCTTGTTCTGCTAACTCCTCAAAAACCGTGGGGATTTGAGTTTTGACGAAGGTGTCCACGGATTCGGAAAATTTCAGGAAATCTCATAAGCTGACTTAAATTTCGAAATTCAAATTACTTTAGCAGATATTAGTAAAAAACTGAAGCAGTAAATATAATTGTTGACAGGTTTCGATATTTTAGCCAGCATTAAATCATTCATGCCTTTGCAACAAAGCAATTCCAAGTTTGTAGAATTGCGTGAAATTGACAAAAATGAAGTAGAATTACGCCAAATTAAAAAGTATGTGAAAAAATAAGTTATTGTGTTACAAAAAGTTGACGATTTCTTTTAGACAACGAGCAAGTTCTCTTAGACAACGGGAGTTCAGAATTTGCGATTATTCGTTTTTCCAAAACAGAATAACTAATTGTAACAGATTTAAAAAGCGCCATCTTGGCATTAGGTACGATCTGGCAAAATGGTATCTCTCCAAGCAGGGTGAAATTTAACCGCGAGTTCCAAAATGTTAGAACCCAGTAACTTGAAAATGAAAAATAATTAAAATGCAGATTATTTTAAAGCCTGTTAGGTTTAGCTTGGGTATTTGCTACCAGTAGAAATATTTGGCGGCATTAACTATGACATTATAGCAGTTATAGTACAGATTGGATATTTGCTAACGGAGCGAGATGATATATTTCGTGGTGCTAAATACGCCAATCTGCAAAGGATTATGTATATGAATATATAGATAACGGTTTTCCCGGTAACCTTACATGAGCAGTAATTATCGCTTATGAGCAGGTGTAAACCACCAAATAATGAAGAGTCGCCATTGGTGGCAAGAAAATTGCCATTAGAAGCAGTTCCGTAGTTTTTATCAAACAAAAAATATGAAGTACTGTTTTCTTAGAGCTAACTACTAACGATACATATACGCAAATCGCTAAAATGTGAAAAATCACCATCGTTGGCGAATACGCAAGGTGTTCCATAGGTTTTACATAATTCAAAATAGTCTGAAGTTTAAATTTTTATTTTCCAAGGAACATGCAAGAACCAAGCAATGTGCAGCTCGGTAACATTCTATCTGATCCAACCTTTGGGTTTTGTCTATTGAAATTATGCATTTTTTACGAATAAGAATTATTAGGGGCCGAATATCTCATACAAAAAGCGAGCGTAGAGAATCTAGGGTCTTGGTCCCTAGTAACATTAGATAATATAAAATTATTAAATTTATATAAAAGATTTATGCCATCTCATCCAATACGATATTCCTGGTTATGCGTCTTTAAGTACTTATACTTTTGTTGTACAGTATTTTTTAGTATTTTTGCATATTTATTATTATTTTTAATGCATATTACATATGCAAGGAAGCATTTGAGATGAAATAAAAAGCTACTTTTATATTAAACGGCAAATGAAATCATAAATACAAGCAAAGAAATGAGCAGCATTTACAGAGTAACCTTTTAGTCTCCTCACAGAAAAAGCACTCTTTTAAAGTGTCTAACGAAATTAATTGTTTCCTTTATCACCACTGTGCTTCAGACTGCAAACAAAATACATTTATTTTAAAATTAATTTTGACCTTTAAAATATTTACTTACATTTGAAAAAAAATTCCTTTAGTATTTCACAAAACGTATTAAACCAATCTTATTTTAGACAGAAATTTCATTACTTTGAAGTAAAAGATGACGGCAATTTAATTTAACTTATCGATCAAATTACAAGAAATTTTTTTGACCACGAGCGCATTATATAGACTCAATTTTAATAGAATTTCATATTGCAAAAGAAATAAATTAATTTAGTTTTTTTCCCACGCTTTATGTAAACGATATTCGTTGTTTTTTCAGAATTGTAAGAAATATTAATGCACTTTTGATTAACAATATTTCTTGAAAAAATTTTGAATACTTCAAGAGCCGAAAAGAATTCAGAAGCATAAATGACATTAAAAATTCAAGGCTGTGTTTGGCAGTGCCGGATTTGAGTGAAGTCCCTGGGGCAAAAAAAAAAAAGGAGTCGAGGTCCTTAATTATTTTTCAAACAAATGAAACATTTTTTTCTACAACCTATGTGATGAAGTAAGTTAAGGCTTAATTTATAGTCTTGTAGGGCTTGATTTTCGGTAGTAGTAGATTTTATTTACATAAAAGGTGGTTTTCTCCGGAAATTAGCGTAGATACGGGTTAGGATTTCTTAGAAAGACCGTCACGGAGGACACCCCCCTTCCCTTTGGCCTAGATTGCTCGTATAGATAATCGGCCGTATTCCCAAAATCACATCAAATCAATTATTTACATAAAAATTAATGTCTACTTCTCGTCTGATGTTGCACTCTTAATGTAACGTCGATATAGCTCGATGACGTTGAGAGTCAGTAATATGCGAGATGTATGTAAAGAGAAGTAGTTGCGTTGCATCTGACTCCTTAGGGAATAAATGCCGCGACGTTATTTTTTAACCCTCTCACTGAGTATTTTTTTAAAAATCAAAATAGGTTCAAAAATTGTGTATTTTTTTAAGCTAGTTTTGAAAAGTGCGCTCAAAATTCTACAAAGAAATCCTTGTATATTTCTCAGAAATGTAGACAACTAACGCCATCTATTAGCCCACATCTAAATAAACAATTAAACATCCCAGAAAGCTGAAATGAAACCATGAACGGGGAAAGAGCGGGTTGCACAGTTAAATAGACAACAAAAATGCCTCCCCGCGGAAATCGCGGGATGCGCAGCGAGAGGGCTAATTATTTTCGGTAGGAAATTTTACGTAAAAACATCAATTGTGGAGGCCAGCTCCTCGTGGAAGCCCCGGGGCTACAGTACCTATTACTTTCCCCTATATCCGTCCCTGATGGTTGGAGATTGCCACTAAGTTGAACTAGTTACTATAAGTAATTGCAATTTTAGTTATTATGTTATCAGAAATTTAGGTAAAATTTAGTTGAGTACAACATGCGGAGTTACTACAGTTAAACTTAACCTATAAACGGGGCTCTGCACCTAAAACGTGTGAACAGATTGCAACCAAATTTGGTATGTAGACTATAAATGAGATGCACTTGAAAATTTTCGAAAAAAAAAAAAAGGAAATAGATTTTAAAAAAAATGTCCAACAGCTAGCGTTCTGCGTGAAAAAACAAAACATTTAACAATTGGAAAGTTAATTCAAAATGTACAAATAATTTAAACCTTTATTTAATAGCTTTTGAGTATTTATCAACCAATTTGGGTCAATTTTGAGCTTATTTCATCATGCAAAGCGGCACCTAGTGGACATTTTTTGAACTGAACTTTTCAAAAAACTCCTTTGAGTTAGGTTATCCCGTTTACAGTCCTCATGCCAAATTTAGTGGGAATCTGTTCACCCGTTACAGTTTTATAATTCTGCTTTTAGGGGAAATTTAATTATAAAAAACCTATATATTATTGAAAAGTGGAACAGTCTAAGAAGCTTTAAATATTTTTCATAAGCTTCTGAATTTTCAAATTATTTTTTCTGATCCAGGCAGTTTATGAATTTATTTAAAAGTCATGTTTAGGCTGACATTTTATGACTCAAGTTGAGTACATTATCACAGTTGATGATATAAATTCCAGAAATCTCATCTCTTCATTCAACAGAAATTACTGATAATCACATTAAAAGCACTAAAATAATATGAATTTTTAGATGATTAAATATTTAACCACCAGAAGGCAGTACTTTTAAAAATTGTATTTTATGCAAATTGATTATAAATAAGCATGCAGAATGTCTTCATGTTATCTCATTTTATGATTTAAAAGTAGCGAATATCCTCAGATCATCCAAATCATGTTTTGGATTCATTCCGAATTCATGGCACGATCTAACATCTGGAAGAGTGCATATTTACTTGTTCAGGAAGTTTGCACTTGTCAAAATAAATTTATTTCAGCCAGACCTTGAAAAATGACCCGTAGTCATTTTTAGAGTTAAACTTGTCTGTTTATAGGCGAAATGTTTTAAACTGTCTTGAATTATACGAAATTGAGAGTTGCGCCGACTATGACTCACCAGAAAGTGAAGTAAGGCAAACATATGGCAGAAAATAATATTGAAGAATCTCCTTATATAATACTCTAACATATGCGGTACCAAAATCAACGATATTTCCCCGCTGCGAACGGCAACCGCTAGATGTAAACATGAGTGCAATAACATTAACGCATGTGCAAAAATCCATATCAACAGTTCAATTACGACAAATGGAGCAAGCATATGTCACGAAGTAGCTAGATTACAAAATAACAATAATGGATACACAAAAATGCAAGATCTTTCAGACTTTTTCACCGCTTTAAAATATCGAATTTACAATACTTGGCGCATTCATCGCCCATCTAAAAAATGTCACCAAGCATTGGACTAAAGCACATTTTATCCATTTTCTGTTTCAACATTGGCTTTTATGAGGGCACCCAAAATGTGTAGCAACCGTAACCTAAATAAATTTAATGGCAAGCACTGTTAAAACAAAGAAACATAATTTTCACTGTAATGAGTCAAGAAATTGAGTCAACACTGCTATGAGTATAAAGAACAGTAAGGAATGGGGCGGCTAGTAATTTTGTAATTCTTATAGTGTACGCGTGACTCATAATGCCATGTAACGAATTTTAATTAAAATTTAAGAGCGCAATCAGGTTTTGACAAGACAACAAAGATTTATTTATTTATTTATTAATGTAGGCAATACAATCATTTACTGAAGTACTTCCTCTGCATTTTGTATTTCACCAAATTGCTGGATCATTATTTAGGGATGTTATTCTTATTAAAAAAATGAATATGCATTTTTAAAAATCGTGTCATGGAAATTTCTAATAGAACAATGAAAGAACGTCATAAATATGCCATTTGGACATAGGGTATTCAGAAGCTTCTCAAATGTTGTCTTTTTGATTTCAAAAGGAAGTCTTGTGATATGTGGGTAGTTCTCAACAACTACTCTCTAAAAAATTCCATAGAGCTGTTTAAATGGATAGAGACCGGTGCAATCTAATTTAGCATTTACGCTAGAGTAGTAGATAAAGCTTATTGTGGAAACAATTGCTGAAAAAATATTTGAATAAAAATTGTTAAGATTTGTTAAGAAGTAATACAGAAGTTTTTCAGAAGTAATAGATAAGATTTTGAGAAATTACATTGCGTGTAAATCGTCTTGATATGTACTTTAAAAAAGTCATATTGATGGATTTTCTATTTGTTTAAAGTAGCGCATATATTTTTTTTTATATACATCATGTTTTTACATAATTATCATTTCAATACGATCATACGAAAAGTGTGGTTTTTATTACGTGTTTAGAGTATAACTTTTTCATATTTTTTGAACAATGACAATAAAAGTTTTGTTTTAGAGTGGTACGAGCCGGAAGCATTCCATAGTCAGTCAGTCAGTGAGTCAGCGATCACTAACTATTTATCATGATTTTTGTACATTACACATTAAAATATTCATATAACATTATCTTCAAACATCATTTAGAAGACGCGATTGCATATTAATCATATTATAAACAGTTGTAGCCGATGCTACGACTGTTATAGTGAATAGGGAAAAATAGAATGATTATAATAAATTATTTTCTAAATTTATAAACAATCTATCATTCATTTTCACTCAAACACGATTTTCTGATTATTCAAAACTTTGCCTGTAAAACTACTTTCTCCTTATATTGAAGCACAACGCCGTAAAAGCTAAATTAGCTGATGTACACTGGGAGACATAATTGAATTATTCGAGCTCTAATTTCTATGAATAAATGTTCAGTGGCACATTTCTTGAAATTCTTTAGAATTATGAATGCGTAGGAAATAATTATATATTAAATGAGAGGAATAATGTATACTTTTCTGAACTGCAAATTCAGCATGAATAGATAATCACAGCTTTCAGGGTATGAGCCTACCATCAGGCCCTTTTTTTAAAGTAAAATTTTAATTAAAAAAATCCACGCTTTCGAACTAAAATGGAGTTTAAAACTAAAAATTTAAATCGTACTAAAAATTTTACTCGTTTAAAAATTCAGTTTTAATGAAATAAATTTCAAACTTTGAGTTATTGGCAAATAAATATAAGTGAAATTTTGGTAAAAATGTGCATTCACATCACACCTCCTGTAGCCAACTGTAATAGATATTTTTAATAATATTTATACAGTACATAACTAACATATTTATCTGTATTACGAACCAATAGATTTGCATAATTCTTGTAATTATGAAAGTATTCCAATTTTTACATGAAAACTCAATATTTTTTTTTAAAAAAATTTGTTTTAAGAAACAAAAATGGTCATAAAATAAATAATTAAATACAGAAATTTTATATTATGCTTCATAACACAGCTAGTATTGATCAAAATACCTTTTGCGAAATTTCAAGTCAATATCTTAAGCACTTTATGATATATGACATTTATGATGAAGAAAATTTCAAAAACATACTTTTTCAGAAAACTCGTTTAAAGATTTCAGTGCTACACAAAATATTGTCCTTTGGGTTGATTATTTCTTGTATGACTTAGCTTCTAGTTGTAGAAACAGAAACAATGTGATTTTGCAATCGTAATCGTATGACCTATAAAAAAAAACAAAAAAAAAACAGGAAAATTTTCAGAAAACAAAGATTTTTAGGGCAGTCTCATTTCTTAACAAGAACTCAACACCTCATCTTCAAAAACACTCATAAATGAATAAATAAATAAATAAATAAAACCTGGTATTAAAAAGTGAAATTAAATAAACATTTTGTAAAAAACACACAAAAGAAAATTTTCATCTTCTGAAGAAAGGAGGACCTTCTGTGGCACCCGAGAAGATCGTTTTATTACCATTTATAAGTGTGTTATTTTACAAAGTTTTAAATTAATTTAAATCAAAACCATTATTTCATTTATATGCATCAATGCCCGATCTAGCACTTTAGCCTAAATAACAACATCACGGAAATATGGAATTATTATGAAGCATTAGTATACATCTTTAGTCAAACCATTTTTTTTTTCTGGTTAAAAAGAAGAATTTAAATATTTATCTTTAAAAAATGCTACTTCTGTTAAAATGGAAACAGTGAGAAAGCTAAGTTATCTGATCCAAAAAAAAAAAAAAAAAAATTTTGCTTATCAGAGCCATAGTTTTATTTGTTCGAATAAATACCTAGCATGTACATCGTTTAAAATAACTAAAAACTTTGTGAAAAAAACACACATAAAAGGTTACTACAAGCCGTTAATTGAACTTGAAGTAACCTTGAAGTAACCTTTTATGTGTGTTTTTTTTCAAAGTTTTTATTTATTTTATCTTTTAACACCAGTTTTTTGAGTGTTTATTTTCATGTATGTAGTTTGTTATTTTCGTAATTCTACTCTACAGAATTACGGAAATACAGAAAATAAAAAATGAAGTAATTTAAATGACGCATAATTTTCTAAACTTCCAAACGAACCTCATACATCGTCATTCATGCAAGAATTTTAGATTTTAATAATAAGAATAAGAGAATAAGAGTAGTAGTATTAATAATAATAAAAGTAAATATTCACCTGTAAAACTACTTTCTCCTTCGAGAGAGGTAAACTGCAGAAAAACTATATTAGCTCGCTATTCTACGGTGCTAAGCATGATTAAATAATTAAAACTAAAATTTCACGTATAGTATTATTAAATATTAAAGTTTTGGTTTACCTATAGAAATATGAATGAATATATATATATATACAGCCCACTTCCTTTAATCCGCAATCCTGTAATCTGCAAATGCCTATAATACGCCATCCATTTTACATGTAAACAAACAATTTTACATTTCAGTTTTTCTACACATACTCTGACAGACTGGTGAAACTTTCACTTTCGCGAAAGCAAAGACCAGAAAAAGCTGTCCACTGAAATATTAGTCCATTTGCATTAATAACTAGAATAATCATTTGCGGAAATTCAGTATTTGTACAGATATATGGAAAGGCATGGGAGATTTTCATTCAGTATAATTTTGCATTATTCTAAAGAAATATCGGTTATGGGCAGAAACAAAGAAACAAACTAGTAAATACAATTAACTACTTTTAATAAACGAGCATAAACTAGTGTCTCTCAGCAATAAAGAATACCTATTAATAAGCTGCTAGACAAAATTGTCAAGTGCAATTTCAAATGTTATTAAATAATTAAAACATATACCGTTTTAAATTGAAATTTTTTTTAATTATTTTTCATATATTATTACAAAAAAAAAAACTATTATGACCAGTTTGGTTTCAGTTCTGTCTAATTATATATGTACTGTTGCCAAAACCTTTTAGTAAAGTACACATTTTTCCCGTGTTAACCAAATGTTCTATAATCTGCAGAATTGTATAATCCACAGAATCCCTAGTCCCAACCTGTGCGGTGGATTAGAGGAAGTGTCCTGTATATATACAAGTATATAAATCAAGTCATTAAAATGGGCCATAAATTTCTGATTTTGTTGGTGGTCATCATAAATCTTGATTCTAAGGAATTTCTCTTTAAATAATAATAAAATAATTAAATATTCACTTGTAAAACTGTTTTGTCTTTTAAATATGATAAATGGCGGTGAAATTAAATTAACTGTTGCACGCTAGAAAGTGTGATTTAATTACCAGAATTTTATTCGTAGGAGTAATTATCTAATCGCGCACTTCCATCTATTAAAATATACAAGGTGCATAGGAAAATCCTTTCAACCTGAAAATACTTACGAACGGAGAGGGCTACAGGTATGCAAGTGAGGTAACGGTATAGTAAAGCGACTATGCCCGACCTATTGCAAACGACAGAAGCAAACCTAGTGATAAAATTTAGAAGATAGACTTTGGAAATCAAAAGTGGGAAAGGATAGAACAAAATTTCCAATTAGAAAATTTTAGTGCGTCAATTAATTTGTACGAAACGATATTTAGTACTAACGGATAAGATAAATTGTTGCCTGTACCCTGTAAGAAATACCTGTAATTTTACCACACACATTGCTGTAAAATAATACAGCACTGTGTGTTGTAAATCCTCTCAAAAATGACGTAATGACATTGATAAAGGTATCAAGAAGAACCTATGGTAATGATTGTATGGCAACTGACACAGTCTACATCACAACGTGTTGGCGTCATATTTACCTACACGTTGTGCTGTAAAATGATACAGAACTGAGTGTTCTAAATCCATTCACAAATGACGTAATGACGCTGATAAGCCAATCACGAAGAACATTGTATAGCAAAGTGGCACAGTCTACAGCACAGCGTGTTGATAAACTTAACGCGAACATCACAACGTGTCGGCGTTACGTTTACCCACACGTTGTGCTGTAATCATTTTTTACAGTGTAGACTGAAAAATGTCAGAAATCGATGCGCGATGATTCTTTTCTGCATAGTAACATTTCTGAAATGTAGCAGTACTGAAACTGCTGATTGTGACGTTGTACTGTACTGTAGAACGTCATAGGGCATGGTGGTAGTGTTGAATGACCTGCACGATGGCTGGACCTCACTCTGCTGGATTTCTTCCTGTGCGGTTAAATAAAAGATCAGGTTTATTCAACTGCACGTACGGTTGAATCTACATATTACAGATGCTTGCAGTAGTGTGATACTTTCCATGCTGAGAAATGCGCATGCAGAATTACTCTCACCAGACAAACCTGTATCGTGAGCCATGGCCAACTTTTCAAACATACTCGACATTAACTTGTTATCACTGTGTGACAATTTGCCTTTGCAATTTTTTTGTGCGCGTGATTTTATTAAACAGTATTGACGTAAGTAATTATTTTATGCAATAAGTTATGAGTATTCCTTCATACTTATGGCCTTTATATGTACAAGTACTGATAACACTACTGTTAGGATCATTAACATTTTCTGCCTGAGCATTAATTTCAGTATAATGGACAGAAGTACCTTGAATAGTATCTTCCAGTTTTTGATCTGTTACAGTATCAGAAAGGAAATCCTCCTCAGCAAAAGCATTTCAGAAGAAGGGCCAAATTCCTGGCTTAGAAAACTGTGATCTTGTGTTTTGAATAGTAAAGGATTGAAAATAAGCTGTAGTATAAAACTCAGGGATTTCATAAATAAAAATCCTTTTTCCTGCATTAGTCGTTAACCAGTCATTAAATGATATTTTTAGAGCTGCTTTGACGGGACCATAAACACTTACATCTAATTGCTGTAACTTATGGGAACAATTTGAAGGAAAGGATAATAATACTATTCCAGTTTTACGACAGAATAAGTACTAAAAGGCTTGCATGGCTGTCATGATTATCAAGAAGTAACAAAACATGGTTTTCTTTCTTGAAATGTGAAAATTTTGGAAATGCTTCATAGCTTCCAGAAAATTACTTGCTGTCATAAATTCTGTGGGGTGTACCAGGCTTAAACATTGGGAAGGCGCTTCTTTTAAAAACAGTTCTTTATAATGCTTTCTGGGGAAAGCATGAACAGGCAGAGTAGTGTTCATGGAGGGGCACACGTGTACTGTTCACATCTGCTCTAGATGTATTGTTCGTAAGTGCCCCATCATCTTCTCAAGGCCTAACTTATGAAAATAAAAAATTCTTAATTGAGTAAAAATAATTAAAAATTGTCATAAATATGTGTCATAAAGTTATCTCAATGTACTTGTAATATTCTAAAATAATTAACTTTGTTTTTTTTCTTTTCACTTGACGCACTTAGTAATAAAATTATATCCAACGCCTTCTAAAGCAAAGAAATTACCATTACAGAAAAACAAAATGGCTCACTTCTTTGAAAATTTGGCAGAGAAACAAGACTAATACTACCATTTATTGAGAAATTTGCAAGCATTTTTAAATTTTAAATTATCTAAGTATAAAACAATATGTTAATATATGTGTGCCCCCCCTCTCCCCTATAACGTATACCCTGAATTAGCACATAGACTGCAATTTATCTCGCAGGGGGGGGGGCGGGAATCAATCCTCAGTTCTTTTTAATCCCAACGATTACATTATAAAAAGTCATAAATTATGTGATTAAATTTGAGTTCATAAAAGGTGATATGCATCCCGGAATAACTGAGGCACAAGCGGACATTTTGCGAGCTGCAGCATACGCCTCAAGCAAAAAATTTATGAACTTATGAACATTTATATGCAATAGATTACAAATTAAATAATAAGTATTATAATTCTCTCATGCAAAAAAAATCTTTCTATTTCGAAAGGGAAAATCTCCGAAATAAGTTAATTGTGTCACTCGTTTGCTAAAAAACCGTCACAATTCAGAAAATATCTAATTTTAAGGAAACGTCCTTGAATAATTTCAGGGACTTTAAAACAGAGACTTAAGTATTTTAATAGAAACTTAAGACTTTAATATACATATTTCTAATCTTCAACATTAAAATATACCACTATTGTAACGCTGTTAAAGAACGAACAAGATAAACAGTTTTTGAGTTGTGACAGTTTTCTTCCAAGCGAGAGATCTGTTGCAGATTGAAATCATTCTTTAACTACCAGAGATGGGATTTCATTAGCTTGAACAAATATTTTATATTGTGTTTTTAGTCATAAAAATTCTAAAAGAATTAGGAAAATTATATTTTATTTTCTTAATTTATAAACATTGTTTGGATAAAAAAAATGGGCATTAACAAAATTTGAATGTTTAGAGCTTAAGTGCTTAAAAGGCGAAAATATCAGTTATTTTATTGAGAGCATGAGGAAATTATCAGAGCAATAATCCTATTTTTATACGTGAATATTTCAAGTGATATTTTTACAACATTTTTAAAAGCATCAAAAATCGCAAATCATATAAAAGGCTCCAAATATGATTTCCTAATTTTACAAATTCAATTCCTCACATACCTTCAATAAAAAGTTTTTTTTAAACCAAAATTAAATTAATATTTACTTGTAAAATGGCCTTCTCCTGTAATAGAAGCAAAATGCCGAGAAAGTAAAACTAGGCTATGTATATAGAAAAGCGGTATTCATTTATCAAGAATAAATCTATAATTCTATTATCAAGAATAAATGTCTGATCCTTCTCATCAAGTTTCTATAGATCCATAAAAATAATAAAATCATATTTCACATTATCAGATTGGTAATAAATATTTGAAATTGTAAACAATTCATCATTCAAATTAGATTTTGTATTAGAGAAATATGAAATATTTTCCCAGATTTTTCTTCTTTTGTAAAAGAGCAAAGTGACAAATGCATGAAAAATCTCTGTAAAGTATGATTAGTGGTTTGTATTCATTCCATTATGGAATGTGAATTGTCGATTTGTGCTTTTTTTTAGCTGTAAAATTCTTTAAGCACATACATAAAATTACAAAACAGCCTTGAAAATATTAATTTAAGCGGTTTAGATGTAATATATAATTTATTTCACAAAACAAAAAGTACCATGAAAGAAAGGAAAACTTAAAATCTCACCCCCCCCTCTTTCTGTAAAATAAGAAGGAAAGTTTACAGATAAAAAAAAATATTTATTTAACTAAAAACATTAAGTTGCACTTAAAATAAATTTTTACACAATGTAGGTTAACCGGATATTGTTACTCATACTAAAGCTGCACTGAAAAAGTGCCTTATTTTTATTGACACGTAGTGCTGTATGCTGTAGTTACTACAGCATAACGTAATTTTAACTGCAGAACGCTGTGCTGTAGTTAAAAGTAGCTGCAGAACAAGGTGCGGGTAAAAAGTATCGCAAATTTCTTTCAGGCCATGAAAAAATAATTTAAAGCAAAATATTTTTCTTCAGCTTTCCAACATGCAATCTTAGATTAGGTATAATAGAAGGAAAGTTTGCTGTTAAATATATGTAGATTTCTAAAGATTAGTCAACCAATAAATAATAGTTCATTCAGAATATTTGATTTAACCTGTATCTTTTTACCATGATCTCCTACGCACAGATAAAAATTTTATCATGGAATGTTATCTTATTGCTTTGTGAGTCTCAAGTTGCAACAGTTTTAAAAATCCAGAATAAGATAAACTGATACGAGCTAAAGTTTGAATTGATTTATAATTTTCCATTTTAATTTTAGATAGCTATTCATAGAAAGGATAGTTATTTATTTTTTTCAGACAAAACCTCTCAAAATTATCTTCTTAAAAAATCTTATTCCTTGCGTAGGTTTTCTTTTTCATGGGAAAAATTCGGCGTTTTTTTGTGGAAAAGTCATTACTTTTGCATTTCTGGAGCATTTGAAAACTTCAGCGCAAAAAGAAATAGCCCTAGTTAGCACAAGTAGAACAAAAGACTTTATTTTTTGCATAGAAGGAATAGAATAGAAATGTAATGTCTATTCTATTTCTATTCTATTCCTTCTCTCGCTTATATCATGAAGTAAAGATGATGTCAATGAGAGAAGGAATCGCTTCTCTCGCAAATATTTAAGTGATTCCTTCTCTAATTGCGAGCGGAAAGAGAGATTCTTCTGTAGGAATAGAAGTGTAATTTTTTTTTTACTTTTTCAAGTGCAGTTTTTTTGCATGCACTTAAAAAAAAATGGTGGTTTTTCAACACTTTTAAAAACACATTTTTTGGGTAAAAAATATTAGAAGGTAACTACTTCAAAATATAAATACACTTACCTTTAACATTGCTCTTTATAAATGCTGAAACAAGAATAACTTTCAAGAGATGCTCATATTTAAACGTTTTTCTTCAAATACTGCTTTTATTAAACCGTCTATTCTTATTAATTAAAACTCTTGTGAAATTTTAAAGAAAACAGAATGTTCTTTTACAGTTAAATCTCGAAGAAATTTAGAAACTGACGATAGTTATTTTGGAAAATCTATGGACGTTTTAAAAATTTGTTTTGCATGTTCAGAACTTTAAATTTTTATTAAAACTAAAAATACTGCCGTACAAAGTGTAAAATGTTTAAAAGTATTTTTGACAATATTTACTTTTTAAAATTATACGTGCTATAGTTTCAAGATAATTTAACTCATTAGTTTATTCATTTGCTATTTCGACAGACAATTCTGCAGTTAATGGAAGAAATCAGATTTTTTTGGTAAACTTTTGTTTAACTGTATTAAAAAATAAAATAATCATGTGGTTTATATATGACAGATATCATACAACAGTGATTTTTAATTATCCAGTTATAGAATCCCCTTGTATATAGAGCACCGTATTTCTCTAGACTAAACCTACAACTGTACTGTTTTGTGTAGATTGGAGAGTATACAATAGTTCGCGGCATTTAATGATAAAATAACCCTGAATATAGATATATCCACACATTACATGATATGAAAACATATGAACATCGCATTTCCATAGACTTCCTACATCTGCGCAGACCTGCATATATATATATGCACTCCATTATTATCAAAAGACATGTCTCTATGTTGTGGTATCTTACGTAACAATATGCCTACTTGTTGTGTCGTCTCTTCGCTAAACCAGTGCTAACAAAGCTCTCGTTCGAGCCACAACAGGAATAACTTCCACCTGTTGAGTCTTTTATGAGATGTCGTTATACACTCAAACACAGAGTGCAGTCGCGTAAAACACGGTACTCCAGTTCCCCTTGTTTAAAGAGTTTAATATGACTCCAGTGTTGTTTACCCCCTCCCCAGATTAATGAATGACACAATGCAAAATGTAATGAATGAATCTAATTTTGATAAAAGCAACACGGATCACAAGTAAGCGAGTTTAGTTGCAATTACGTGGCCATAATGAGAGCCATTAAGGAGTCAGAAAACGGCCTTTCGCAGCGTCTGGGTAATGTGAGATTTCTATTTCTAAAGGAGGAACGCTGATACGGCCTTTGAATTGACTGCTAGATGATGTTCAGTTCTGTATTCTTGAGGGATTCGTTAAGTGAGATTTTTAGTATTTTAACGCTGAACACTGGAAGAGTTTTAATGTAATTTTTTGTGAGTTAACGAACATTGTGTGAGGAGTTAATTGCTTCAATTTCTCTGTCATGGTGGATTTCGCATAATTAGGAGCAATCCCTACGCGTGTAATTTTATAGATAATAATTAATTAAAACTTGAATACAATAGGTATGTGACACAATATTTTGGAATAATTTCCTAACAATCAATTTAAACCACCAGACTGGCAAAAATTTAAAATTGTAAAAAAATTATTTTTAAAAGAATGTTTAAACTTTTTTTATAAAAACGTTTATTTAACCCTCGTACGTCTTAGAATTAACAAAATGTAAAAAAAAAGAAGAAAAAAAAACAATTTGTTCTTCAACTACATAACAAAATTGAAATAGTTCAAATGTTTATCGAATATAAGACATTTTAGAAAAGTAATCTCAATTGTTGCGTTGCTTTGCGGAGTCCTCTCTTCATAGTTTTATTAATTACTTATTTAATTATTTAATTACCTCAGATCTTAATTACCTCTTTTTGTTATGTAAGTTTAATTTTGCAATAGCTTATTAATTTAAATACCTTAATGTTAAAGTTTCTGTACTCTCCTGCTGTTTACATTTAATTTAGGGTTTCATATTTATTTATTGGTAATTGGAATTAATAGCTAGTGTTTGGTATCTTTTTTGTGCGCAAGAGATGAGGAGACGACTCCTAATATCAAATTTTGGTTTTGGGCTGTTTTCGCGCCTTAATTCATTTGTTTTGGGGCTTTGTTTTCGTTGCTGAGGGGGTCCGCCGGATCCCCTGCCTTCGTCCTCACCGGAGATGAGGCTGGGGCGGGGAATTATGTCCCGCAACGAAATTTACTGCATAGTTGGCCAGTCAGCGACGGATTTCGTCCGCTGGGGTATTTTTTATTGTCCCCTCTGTGGTACCCTTCGCTCGGGGAGAAGTGAAAAAAGGGGGCTTTCGAGAGGACGTTTGCTGAGTGGAAAGACGAAGAGAATTTTTTGATGTCGGCGAGAAAATTGAGATCCCGCGAAGAGAAGGAACGGTCATCGAGAAAAAGTAGCAGACCCTCCGTGAGCCCAAACGGTTCTCGTACTGGCAAGTCAACCTTCGCTGTACGTACTGGAGGGCCAGTAAGATTCTCGTCCAGAGAGCGAACCCAAACGGGTCAGCCCTGGGATCTGAGGAAAGAATGAGCTGCGATCCAGCCTCGGTCTGATGACATTTTTCGGTGTGCGACTCTCTCCTGCCATGACTCTCAACGCCGCATTCCACCTGCGTATCAACCATTACAGCGGGCCCGCTTGTGAGTAGTAACTTTTGTGATTCCTTGCGTTTTAAGTCCTCGTATTCTCCCCCTGATTTTATATGGGGGAGAATACGAGGTGACTTCTATCCTGTCTCTACCAGATTCTGTCGGATCCGCGGAAGTAATTGTTTACTTTAATTTTTTCTATAAGCATGTCAAATGTTCTTTTTAATAAATTGTTTACTGTCTCTGTTATTTAGAGTAAGTTTATTTGGGGAAAGGAGATAAAATATGGGTTTGTTTACCGATTCTTTTTTTAACTGTCCAAAGGAACCTGGCTTATGTTTAAGAATTTTAAAAAGGGAAAGGGTTTTCACAACGCAAATGATTACGAGTTAATGAACACAACAAATACAGTGTTCTTAAAAGTTTATTTTCCATTTTTCAGTATGGCATTGTTTGCGCATTGCCCTTCGACCTAATTGAGGCTTGTAGTATTCCTGGATCCTGGTTGTACCATGAACTTTCAATGTCTGTCTTCAAGGCTTTCACTGAATTCTCAGTTTTCATAAACCTTCCGAGGCATAATGAACTACGCATTCTCAATTCAGTTCAGATAGGGGTTAATCTTCGGCAATTGTAGGACAGTGATATTTTTCGTGTTTAAATAATTTTTCGTGGCATTGAAGATATAAATGGGAGAATTATCATGCTGAAACACACAATTTTCTCTCCTATGTCCGTTGTAAATTTCATAAGATGATTTTCCAGCGTTTCTATGTACTAAAAAGAATTGTGACAACCATCTAGAAAGACCACACCTACTTGATCGCTGAAACTGATTGGCCCCCAAACCATCACAGAGCCACCACCACTATGCCTACTAAAACAGTTCCTGGACTCTTTTCGAAAATCATACCACTGACATGCATTTCCATCATGCTTAAGATTCCATTTTTTTTTCAAGGCCATCCATCTATCACCATATAACGTATGGTTATGAGTTCATTGAAATAATCTCTTACAATTGTGAAGCTTTGATATTGGTGATGTGCAAATAATTTTTACTTGGATCACCGTAATCGGTTTCTTTAATTCGTCTCTGAACTGTGTTATTGAAGATTTGTAACTGAAAATCCCTAGTAATCAGGTAAACCGGCATTTTCTAACGTGAAACCATTCTATGCATCAATTATCGCTGAGAATATCTGTTACTCGAGGTCTACCAGAAGTCTAAAAGTCTAGTTTTGGCTGATGTAGTGCCTTACGAGCTAATATATTGTAAATCATATTTTTAGAGCGATTTAAAAGTTTCGATATTTTCTTATAACAGTCTACCCTTTCAATTTCAAATTCTAAATTCTACTCACTTCTACTCTAGAAAGTTGCAAAGTTTTAGGATTCTCGAAACGCAGAACACACAAAACATTTTCCTCTACAAAATATGTATCAAGATCAAACTCAACGTCATGAATACAGGTACAAAATTTGATGAAACTGTATTTGTCTATAAACTTTTGAAACAGTTTCTGGTTTTCTTCGATATTTCAAAAATTTGTATTAAATATACCTGTTAGAACTCTTGTTTATTAATTATACATAACATAACATATTTACACAGTACGTTACATAAGTATGCACCATATTCAACAAAAGCTATAGACAAAAATATTATCCTAAAACACTTTTGGGACAGACTGTACATTCCTAAATTTTTATTAGTTAAAAAAGATGTTATAATTAATTTACTAAAAAATGTTTCTGGAATAATTTAAATAAATGTAGGATTATATTTTTTCAATATCAATACACACACAATTATCAGATTACAAATAACGGGAAATTTTGCTTATATTAAATAGCTTTTGGTAAAAAGTTTTTATGCTTATCAACCCTACTTTTAAAAAAAAAATAAACAGAAACAATTATCAACGATCAGATATTAGATACTACAAAAAAGAAATACTTAATATAGATTTTTGAAACTAAAATAAAACTTAAAATATATTTCTTGCCATTGTTAGTTTATAGATTTAATTTAAAGAAAAATGAAAGTAATTATGAATAAGAACATATAAAAAAATAAAAAGATGAAGCAATACATAAGCAATATATTACATTTATCTCCTAACATACAAACCTAACATATATTACACTCTCGTGAGTATACCTTTTGCATATTCATTACTAATATATAAAAACGCAAATCCATGCTAAACGAAATCGGTAATGCATCCAAGAGTTCAAAATTGTTCTAAGAAATTTTCACGAGTATAACATTTTCCTCAATCTAATTCGTTCTTGCGGCGAGGTACGAGAGGAAAGAACATAAGCATTTAAAATAAAACGGGGAATGGGAATTTACAGGAGAAAAATATTTCTACTACTGTACTAATAACGCACCTGCCAGGCATAACAATGAAGAAAATGCATCTAGGGAGCAAAAAATCTATTTCTTCTTAAAACTAATTTTTATGTTCAAAATGGCCTATTATAATGAATAAAGAGATGGCACACGAGAGAGTACCTAAGATTGAAAAATGTTTTATTACTTTGTCAACAGTTTTTTTTTTTTTAATAGGCAATCCAAACGATCCTTTGATAGCTTCAAGGTCAAACAGGAATTTGGCTGTTATATCCTTTAAACATAATTGTACAAAAGGAAAAGAAAAGAAAGATTTAAACTGATTACAATTAAATAAAAATTATTCCTATTGTTTGATGGCCTAGCATTAATAGAATACACATGATGATCTGCTTTTCTAGACTTTAATTTAGAAAAATGCTCTGCTTGCAAAACTCCAAGTTCGCATTTTATTTCATTGGTTAACTAGATGGCATATAATGGACTGTTAAATTCCTAATGAATAAGATTGAAAAATGCCAGTTTATTGCCGCAATAGAGTGACACCCTAAACTACGATTATCATGAAAAGCAATTTTTTCTGGTACCAAATTTGGTGAAATATAACCAGTCGCTCAGTCGAGCTCGCTAGTTTCAGTACATATAATTCAGTAATAGTAAATATGAGAAGTTCTAAATGAAATGAAGAACGGTGAAATCTGCTCTTTTTTATTTCCCAAAGTATTTTATTTTATGCTGATAAATGTTACATTTTATGTCCCTCGAGCAGACATTACAATGTCCTGAAAAAATATCTCGTTTTAACCCTTTAACGTACAGTGTTCCCGCTCTGGGAACACCAAACTCTGACGTTTTGACTGTTGCCAGTCACGAAGAACAGATTTCATGTCTATAAAAATAGTTGCGGGCGACATAGCTCCACGAGAATCTTTTACTTTTTAGCGCGTCCTTTCCCGTAAAAAAATGGTCACGATTATTTTTAACAGCACTGCCATCTGCTGAAAAATGGAAGAATGCGAGAACAGCTGGATAGATAGCCCAATGCTGAAAAAAGGGCAGCCGTTGCCATCGCTCGACTTAACGACCAGCAAGATGGCGGACGATGGTCGTTAAGTCGAGCGATGGCAACGGCTGCCCTTTTTTCAGCATTGGGAAAGGGTTGCGCCTCAAAGGGTTAAACAAAACATACAGGTGAAATTCTGTTTCAACATCCCTGGAGCAGGTTTCTGTGTTTCTAATTCTTATGGTGATTAAAAAGAAAGCATGAGATGCACACTCGTCATCAAACTACTGTTACTTTGTTTTATTTCCAATGGACGGATCAGTTGCCGGCTATGCGAATGGTCTCGTAATTTCGAACCAATTCCAAACCAACCCAAGCTACTCATACACAGGCATACTTTTTTTCTCTGCTTTTTTAGTAAAATAATAGCACTAGTGTTAGAATGTTTAATGAGTGACTGAACCCACTATATACTAGACAAAACACTAAACATTATGCATGGGAGGATACCCTGGTATAACTACCAGTAATAAAAATAAGGAGTAATTTTTTCAAATGTCATATGATATTTCATTTTAAAGGTGAGGATTTTCAAATTTTAAATATTTTTTTTTTCAATGTTTATACTTTAAGCAGTTTTTTTTTTTTTTTGCTTTTTTTTTGTTCACGGGTTCTTGCTTTGTCAGAGTGTCAGTCAATGAACACAACAGCATGTGTCATTGATATATATATATTGAGCAATAAAATTAAAAGTTATTATACAAAACAATTATTTTTTTTGAAATGCTGTACATTTAATTCATTAAAAATATGTTCATAAATGAGCTTTTTAGAGGATTTCAAACCTTAATTAAGTATCATATTCGTTTGACCTGCATGATAAGAGACGTACTACAGCTATTTGTTCAAAAATGGTATATCCGTTACCAACTCAAACATGCAAAACAACAAGTTTTTTGCAGAAGTTTACAACTCGCTAAGTTAAAACAAAAGTTTTTCGCAAAGGAATGGCAAATATTTTCACTTGAATCCTATTTTCAACTCTTTTAAACATACAAAATATTTTAGTTTTAATTAATAAGTGGAAAATAAAACACCTTAATCCTTTGACGAGCAGTGGTTGCGTCGAGAAACCACCTTATTTCAGCACTTTCACTCCAGTCACAAAAATATATGCTTAAATGGTCACAACGCTGAGAAAGTGCATCCGTTGCTCCCGATTCATTCAACTATCAACAACATGGCGGTCGATCGAATCACCCATCTGGCGAGACAGCGCTAAAGAATCTTTGTTACACAACTGGCTTTTGAGTTGAGGCAGATGGGCGATTCGATCAAACGCCATGTTGTTGGTAGTCAAATGGATCGATGGCAACAGATGCACTTTTTCAGCTTTGGGCAGTGTATACAGTGTGTTTTCTATATTGATGTGAAAATGTTTGCGCTTCGAAAGGTTAAACCTTTTCTGACTGTATATTCGAAAAGTACGCTTGCTAATTTGATTTTATTTTAAATATTTCATCGCTTAAATAATTTCTTCAGACAGTTATATTCAGACAATAATAAATTCTAAAATATTCAATTAAAAAAATCCTTAAAGAATTCAGCATTATCAACACCCATACCAATCAAATAAGAACACAAGGCCTCAACAAACACTAAAATAGCTCGAATCATTATTGCCAAAAGTTTTCACACGTTCCTCTTTCACGACGGCGATATTTTTGAAGTTAAGAAGCCGGAAGACTTTCGACCCTGAGTTGAGGCAAAATAATCCTCTAAGATACGCCTCGGAATCATCCCTGTTAATTATGACACCTTCTTGTTGGCGAAGACGTCATCGCCTCGGCCGGGCACACTTGCAGGTAATTACAGGTCTGTTTGCCGATGGGAGGGGTCACTAAAAATTAATATCGGCAGAGAGTCATATTTGACGGAAAAGAGATCACGCTTTTACCTGTGTGTGTTTCCAATTTTCTGGGATGAAAGGATCGTTTTGGCCCCGAAGTAATAACTGAATTAATTCCGTTTGTTTTAAAATTTTGATCGCTTCGAATCAGGGATAATCATTCTCGTTGCGTGAGACAGGTGTTGTAAAGGCGACATAACATGTTGCAAAAGGCATTCGCCGAAAGAATTCTTCTCTCGACAGATAATAGCTATTTTTGAAATGTCTAGGAAATTTTAAATTGAATTCTTGTCCAAAATTATTTTATTCCCGGTAAATATACAGGATGTCCTAAAAAGGTGGTAACGCATTTTGGCTTTTTATTTATAAGAGTTAAGTGGACGATGCAAACTGAAATTCTTTTTCAAAATAAGATAGGAAGAAATTTCTTATCTTTATTTTTCGAAAAGTTACACTTTTTCAATTTGTATACGATTTCCTTACAAAAAATAAAATTCCCAGTTACTAAATTGTGCTCCATAAACTAATGAGATGATGGACAAAATTTCAACCTTTCATCATAAAACGTCAGAGATATCTAATATCAAATATTGCCAAGGATTATACACTAATTTGAATGTATAGTATGTCTCGATAATTTGAGGTGGACGGGAGCGGGATTGCCGCGAACTATCGAGAACTCGAATTATCAAAAGGATAAAATTTAATAAACAAATAAATGGAAACAACGCAATTTTTGCAATTTGAGTGCATATTTAAATGAAAAATGTACTTTCATATTATTACATTACACATGATTTGAACAGGTTAATTATATCGGTAAATAACGGTCGAAGATTTTTTGTTTTAATACGCTGAACCGTTTCCGTGCAGCAAAATCGCGCCATCTTCAAAGTAGCATGCCAACACTTCACATAAATGTCTCTGAGGGTATCTGTGGGAGAATACACCCATTTTCTTTGGGAGGGGGGATATCCGGTTGCGGAAAATATTTGAATTTTCTGGTGCAAAAAAGTTCTTTCATGTGTTTTGTATGTGTTGACTATTATCTGGGAACTAAGTGGATTTTTTCACTAACTCGAATTTATGGGTAACTCGAACAATCGAGACTACTGTAAACGTTTATTGCTGGAGGCTAAAAATGTATTTTCTTTTGTAATTTCGGTACGACGACCCCTAAAACGTGATCATCTGTCGTGAATTTTTAGCCTCGTGAGCTATTGAAAAATGGTTTAAGTCAGCACTTATCTATCTTCATATCTCTAACATTCTTTAGGGCATACTTCTTAAATTTTGTACATTACCCGATTAGTCTATGGAGTACACTTTACTGATTGGGAATTTCTTTGTACGGGGATAATATACAAATTTAAAGTATGTAACTTTTTGAAAATTAACGAGAGGAATTTTTTCTTAACATAGTAATTTTTCCTACCTTATTTTGAACATTTTTAAATTTACACTGACCACTTATCTCTAATAGGTAAAGAATTCAAGCTTGTTGCCACCTTTTTTTGTAACCCTGTTGTTATTAAAATAAATTTCCAACACAAGACACAGCGGACTGTAAACACAATTTTCACTTTATTGGGTATTGGAGAGCGATCACTTCGCCTCCCACGTTTCCCCATGGTACATACACAACACAATGGTGTTTTCACAAAAAAACTTCATTATAGGTGGCGCGGCAGTAGCGCATACAAGCGCTAACATACCGGCTCCCACTGACATGTTTGAAAAACATTCAATCACAAAATATACTAATCACATAATGTACTATCTCAGAATTACTATAAAATTTCACATATGTATTTTATATTTATAACTAATGAATAACAATAATAATAGAATTACTACACAGAAAAATAAGAGTTTCACCATTCTACCTATTGGCCAATTACAAACTGAGGTATTATCTTCCTTTACTATTACCAAGCCATTTACCGATACATTTTCCCTTTCAAAGACCCATTTTGTTCTCTGTTGCAAAGAATTTAAATAATCATTGGACCATATTTTCCATATCAATTGAGTCAACTTTGTGGTCCTTTGCCATAACTTTAATTTATTATCATAAATATTAGTCACATCAGGTTCAACAATACGATTTATTGATCTTCCAATTAGGAAGTGGCCAGGAGCTTCAAAGCGTTCAAATCATCTGCATGGGATGAGAAAGGCACGAGGAATTTAAAATACCCTCAATTTGTGTTATTACCGTTAAAAAGCCCTCATACATTAATTTTGCATTTCCCACCACTCGCTTAAGATGGTATTTGAAAGATTTGACTCCAGCTTCCCAAAGGCCGCCAAAATTTGGTGCTCTGGGTCGAATAAATTTCCAGTTAACACCTTCATTACTCAGATATCCAGACAAATCATTATCAGGATTTTGAACTAAATTTTGTAATCTTTTGAGTTCTTTATTATGAAATTCTTAGCATTACCAGAAAAAATACAAGCACTTTTTCCTCTCCTTGCAAAAAATCTCTTTAAAGTTTCTATAAATGCTTGCGAAGTTAATTCCGTAACTATCTCTAAATGGATAGCTCTAGGATAACCTTACTTGGTTAACCTAATGGATAACCTTACTTGAAAGAGTAGAGCCTGAGGTCCTAAATGCAAATATCTTTGATAGAAATAACTAACGATTAACTCAGTAAGTTTACTTTTACCATGTAACAAAATACGAAACTTTTGATTAACATTTAAAGTACTGTTTACTAACCTACCTCCTATTCTTATTACTCCTTCTTCATCCAGGAACGGATGAAGACTTTTAATTTGACTATTACTATCCACCTTACCTGTCCTCTGAAATGATACTATATCTCTTTGAAAGTCGTTTCTCTGAACCTCCTTTACAAGAAATATTTCTGCTTTTGCGACACATTTTGCTTCTGCTTACATCTAATGGCTCACAGTTCTTGGGTCCTCTACAATTACTGATAAATCTGAAAATAAATGCTAAAATACGAATTAGTTTACTAATTACTAATATTAATTAACTCTGTAACAAATGAATCTGAACGAAAAGTAGTAATAAAACATGGAATAGAGTTATTGCAGTCTAGGTTTTTCAGTTCTTTCGAAAACTCGTCAGAAGTCACTGTTGCGGGAATGTCTCTGTTAGGATATTCATTGTCCTGCAGAAATAATGGTCCATTCCACCACAAGTCACAGGAACTTAAATTTTCTGGTCTTACACCTCTAGAAAGAAGATCGGCGGGGTTGTCTTGAGAGGAAACATGTCGCCACTGCATCCCGTCAGTCAGTTCTTGGATTACAGAAATTCGGTTTGCAACAAATGTTTTGAGTCGATGTGGTTATTTTTGAATCCATGATAGGACAATCATGGAATCGTTCCACAATATGACCTTATCTATCTGCAGGTTTAGAGCTGAAATCACCCGCCTCATCATTTTTGCGAGTAAAACTGCCCCTAACAGTTCGAGCCTCGGTATTGTCGTTTGTTTTAACGGAGACACTCGTGATTTTGCTGGTCACTAAAATTACTGATACTTTACCAGCTGAAGAAACTGATTTGCAGTACACAGCAGCGCCATAGATGGCTTCAGATGCATCACTGAACCAATGGAATTCAATCACTCTTGCATCGTTGATCAAAATGCATCTATTTGTTCCAATATTGTTGATTGATTGCAAGCTTGTCGCAAAACGCTTCCATTCATTTACCTCTTTCTCTGGCAACATGTCATTCCAGTCTACTTTCAGTAACCATAATCTCTGCATTATTACCTTGGCCTTCACAATCACCGGACCAATCAAGGGCCAGTGGGTCATATATTTTTGCAATGGTTGATAATATTGACCGTTTGGTGCAATTATCAACCTGTTCGACTTGAACCTTGTATCAAAATTTATCACCCTTATGTTCCCATAGGACACCCAACGTTTTAATTTCGTTTGTTTCTGAAAATGCATAATTTTCAGATTTCTCCACAATGTCCTTTAAAAGCTCAACACTATTTGAACACCACTTGTGCAGTTGCATACAAGCGCTTACTAATAAACGTATCAACTCATGCTGCAATTTCTTTCCTTCATCTAAATTTGAACAACCCGTAGCAATATCGTCCATATACACTCTTTTAACTATTTCAGCTGCTAGCGGAAAGTTTTTATCTTCATCGGAGGCTAGTTGTTTCAATGTCCTGGTAGCAAGATATGGCGCGCTAGTCGTCCCGTACGTAATTGTAGACAGCCTGTAAGTTTTAATAGGTTTGTTTAAACCTTCTTTCCAAACAATTCGCTGTAAATCTCTCTGAGTAAGATCTATCTGAATCATTCTATATATCTGTTTAATGTCTGTGATGAAGACAATATAATGCTGACGAAATCTTATCATTATAGAAAATATGTAATCTTGAATGACACCACCATTATATCGTAAATCATTTAATGAAATTCCATTAGACAAAGGTTGTGAAGCATTGGACACTACTCTTAATTTTGTACTCAACTTGTCAGGACGGTAAACACCGTGATGTAGCAAATAGAAGTTTGTATCTGGTTTAATAGTATCATTCACAAGTTCCATATGATTTAACTGTTCATATTCGTGAATAAAATCTAGGTAAAGCTTTTGATAAACAGGATCTCTGGCAAGTCGCTTCCACAAAGAATTTAACCTATTTACGGCAACTTGCTTTGATTCTCCTAAGCAGTTTTGATTTTCTTTTAGGGGGATTTGAACGATATATCTCCCTGTTTCATCTCTAGAGATGGACGCGAGACGAAAAATTGGTGTCTCGCGTCTCGCAAAACAGCCGAAAAGCTTGTCTCGTCTCGCAAAAATCCCTATATCATAATGTTAAAAATGTTTGTCTCGCAAAAAAGCTGTTAATCTCTGTCTCGTCTCGCAAAAAGTCGTCTCGCGTCCATCCCTATTCATCTCTACGATATATGTTAAGGAAATGCTCCTCACAAATAATTTCCTCCTTACCCTTAACCTTATTATTCTGATCACTAGAGGAATTTTCTATCTCCCAAAAATTTTTAATTAACTTATCTAAATTATCCTTTACAATGCAAATTAAACTACAATGAATTTTATCCACAAATTTAGAATTATAAATTGACCCGCCAACAATATAACCCGACATAGATTTCTGCAATATTACGTTCGCATTACGCAAATAAATTTGTCCTGGTTTAAGAAATTCGTAAAAACATTGAGCACCGAGAAGAACATCAAATCTGGCGGATTCCTGGTTTATTAAACCAGGAATCCGCCAACCTCACATTGCTTGGAATTTCTGAAAATGGATATCCAAATGTTGTCTCTGGCGAAAGATTGTTAATTTTAGCCACAAAAAGAAATTACAGAGTTCTGGTGTAATCCCCACCATTTAAAATACTTGTAGTAACTTTCGAATTAACCGAAAGTATCACTCCACTTAAACATGAGACTGCAACGTTTAATTTTTCTCTTTTTAATCCCAATAAATTAGCAAGTCGATTAGACACATAATTAGACTCCGATCCCACATCTAATAACTCTACGCAAGGAACATTTTCCCCGTAAATATCTCTCACATAAATTACCGCAGTAGATAACAACGTCTTTTTGTTTTTTTATGCTTGGGTTTAATGAAGTAACCGCGAATTCTCCTGAATTATTAGCCTGATAATGAAAGCATTTGGCGTCTGCATTCAATCCGACACTTTGCATTGCAGGGGAGGGGAGGGCCTCTTGCCCATTCGGAATGTTCACGTCTACGCCAGGCGCCGAGGAAGCGTTGCTGCTTACACATCCAAGATCATTTTGCTTTGGAATGTGCAATAAATTATGATAGGTTTTTGAGCAAGTATTGCACACTCTAGAATTGCAATGTACTGTACTGCCAAGTGATTAGAAGTAGAAAGACACAAAAAACATAATTTATATTTTTTTGCCAACTCAATTCGATCATGCACAGACATTTTCTTAAAGGAATAGCACTTTTGTAAGCTATGAGAATTAGACTTACAACAAACACACTTAAATTCACAATTTTTCACACTTGTAGTCATCGTTGTAAATTTTGATTGCTTTGTCTTTTTGTTACTACTAAATTACTAGGCGTTTTTGAAACTTGTAGTGTTCCAGCATAGATTTTTAAAAATAAAATAAGCTCAGATAATTTGGGCAATTCATCTTTTTTAGATTCCCTCTCTATTCTTACTATTTGAATCCAATTTTTGAAGCAATTGATAAGCTAGAGTAGTTTGGAAAAGCCTTCAATTTTTTGTTCTAATGTTTTTAATGAGATCTCGTACAATCATTAACTGTATCTACTAGTTTTAAAATAGATGCAGAGGAATCACATTGAATGGGAGCGATACACATAAGCCGTTTTAATTAGGCAAACACTTGATCTCTTTTATTGTAATAGCGTTCTTCCAAAATATCCCAAGCCAATTTGTAACTGACATCACATAATGAAATGGACTGAATTATTCTCGCAGCTTCCCCTTGAAGCGATAATTTTAAACATGATATTTTTTTGTGAATCTGTTATTATGAATACTAGATACAAACAAATCTTTAAAGGACAAACAATCATTAATGCATCCATTAAATGACGGTAGATTCAATTTTGGTAAGCGAACCCCTTCGCAACCCATATTTTCGCGGGTTTGACTCGTAGAAATATTACTTAAATCAATGTTTACACTTGTTTCAAGTTTTGATAATTCTTGTTTCACAGAGATCCACAGTTTATCAATGCTTTCTTGAACATTTTGCTGTTCTTCTATGTATTTATCAACATCTTTTTTTATCCTAATTAAGATATATTTTCTCGAACAGCTCACCACAAACGTTTTCATATTTAATGTACTCTTTTCATAGAGCCCCAGTTCAATATTATTTAATGAGCCCTCTTGAAGCTCAGCCGAAGCTTTAGTAATATTCGTTTTAAGAACTTTCTTTTGTACTAATAGTACATCTATTGTATCTATTCACAAGCACTAAACTCAAATTGCACATTATTTCTTAATAATTCAAATGTTTGCTTACCTTTTCCCGGATGTAAGCACTCGTTTACACTGGGACGACTAGCCAATTGGAACTCCTTGATTCATTTTCAATCACTTTATTCCACAGGTAACCGCCAACCAAACAATCGACCAACCAAACAATGTTATCGCCGATTAAAATAAATTTCCAACACAAGACACAGCGGACTGTAAACACAATTTTCATTTTATTAGGTACTAGCTTAAGTACCCGTCCTTGACGGGTTAGGGAATGCAAATTTCCAAAAAGCAAGAACTTTCGTCAGCATTGTAGGAGTACACAGAGTGGATGTAGTATGTTGCCAAAGTAAAGAAAGCGAATTTATAATTTTTATGCATTGTTAAAATATCACAGGTTAGAGAGTAATTAAGTAATATCATTTCATTCGCTTTAGTCGTAACTATGTGACGCGCGAACGAATATTTACGCATATTGAAATAATTTTGCAAAATCTCAAAATCTAATCAATATTTTTGAAAAATTGGAAGCCTAGAATTTAAGTTGAGTGACAACCTATCCTGTCACCCAATTTCGTTTCATTCCCTGCAGTCTTTATTTCGTGATGCTGGAACAAAATTTCAGCATTTTAAAACGATTTTCACAAAATCTCAAAATATAATCAAAATATTTTTAAAATTCAACGCCTATAAATTAAGATTAGCAACTACCTATCCTATCACTAAATTTCGTATCATTGGTATTAGTCGTTAATACGTGATGTTTGAAGAAATATAAACGTATTTTGAGAGAATTTCACAGAATCTCATAAAAATGTTTAAAAATTGGACTCCTATAGTTTATGTTGAGCAACCATCTATCCTGTGACCAAATTTCATATCATTCGCTTTAGTCGTTATTACGTAATACGGGAACAAAGATTCACTGAGTTTTAAACGATTTTCACAAAATCTCGAAATCTGATGGATTTTTTTTAATTAGATGCTTATAGTTTAAGGTGAGTGACCACCTATCATTTCCCCAAATATCATTTTTCACCTTTGCAGTTATTACGTGATGTGCGAACACAAATTTACGCAGTTTGAAATGATTTTCGCAAAATTTCAAAATCTAATCAAGATTTTTTTTAAATTCGAAGCCTATATTTTAAGTTGAGTGACCACCTATCATGTTACTCAATTTCATATCATTCCCTTCAGTCGTTTTTACGTGATGCTTGAACACAAATTTACGCAGTTTGAAAGGATTTTCGCAAAATCTCAAAATCCAATCAGAATTTTTTTAAAATTGGACGCCTATGTTTTAAATTGAGTGACCACCTATCATGACACCCAATTTCATATCATTCGCTTCAGTCGTTTTTGCGTGATGCTTGAACACAAATTTACGCAGTTTGAAACGATTTTCGCAAAATCTGAAAATCCAATCAGAATTTTTAAAAAATTGGACGCCTATGTTTTAAGTTGAGTGACCACCTATCATGACACCCAATTTCATATCATTCGCTTCAGTCGTTTTTGCGTGATGCTTGAACACAAATTTACGCAGTTTGAAACGATTTTCGCAAAATCTGAAAATCTAATCAAGATTTTTTTAAAATTGGACGCCTATGTTTTAAGTTGAGTGACCACCTATCATGACACCCAATTTCATATCATTCGCTTTAGTCGTTTTTGCGTGATGCTTGAACACAAATTTACGCAGTTTGAAACGATTTTCGCAAAATCTGAAAATCTAATCAAGATTTTTTAAAAATTGGACGCCTATGTTTTAAGTTGAGTGACCACCTATCATGACACCCAATTTCATATCATTCGCTTTAGTCGTTTTTACGTGATGCTTAAACAAAAAAAGCGTCACGGACAGAATGACAGAATGACAGAATGACAGACAGACAAACTTTTTTTTGAGGGTGGCATCGGATTCCCGGGTGCTTGAAACGGATAGAAATCTCAAAATTTTTGAATTCCAAGAAATGTACAGACAAAAGTCTAATTTTATTTATATAGATTGGAGAGCGATCACTTCGCCTCCCACGTTTCCCCATGGCATATACACAACAAACTGGCATTTTCACAAAAACACTTCATTATAGGTGGCACGGCAGTAGCGCAAACAAGTGCTAACACCTGTATAGTTTTGATTAAACAAGGTGCAAGAATTTTATAACCACTTAGTTTAACTTTTATAGTGCATTTTACCTTGAAATTTGATGAAACTAAGAATAACTGATATATTTTAAGAATAGAAAACGCTTTCAAAGCACTTTAAAAATATCTATCTGGCTTTCCCAGTTTTGAATTTCCCTTCTTCTAGGATAAAGTAAAACATTGATTTAAAAATAATCACTTTAACTGAAACGTAGCATAGTAAAAATCTTTATTTCTCACCCTATTCTACTTAAAACATTTTAGGCAAGATGTGTTTCCGAATATTTTTCACAGAACTAACACTTTTGCATTCCGCAAGTCACTACTGAATTGTATCTGATTTGGCAATTAAAGGGATTTTTTTGTTTATTATAATAATTATTTTGTTAAAAGTAACTGTACATCCCTTTAAACAGTCACTTAAAACGAATAGAAATTTCAGGTATTTCATCTTATAATTGCGCCATTATGAGAAAAAAAATGCTTGAATGCATATACTAAAATACATTAATTTTAATTTAACAAATATTAACTTCCGAGAAGAGGTATTTCTCCACTGACAAGTGAAATTCGAAGAATCGTTTATTTTAAATTTTCTTTTCGGCCTTGCTATCATGTAAAAATCAGCTCATGTGAGGTCAAATACATTGCTCCAAACAATTAAAGGACATTGAGATTATGGGCGGATCTTGGTGCTGGGATATTGTTTAGATGACTGATATATAATCGACAGATGTCATAGTCTATATTAGAAAAAAAATACACATGCTTAGCAGAAAATAATGTATTTTATTGAGCATTTGTGTACAAAAGGAAAAAAACACAATCTGTGCATGTGAGAAAAAAACAAACGAATAAAAAAAGGTTTTTCCTTGAAAGAAAATGTTCTTAATAAAGGGCATGATTTCCCCGGACGGCCAACAACGTTGAACGCTTTTGAGGCATGGAATCAATGAGGCTATTAATGAGGAGCGGGGGTGCTTTGTTCTACTTCTCCAGAAGAGCTATTTCCAGTTCTCGGAGAGTATGTGGGGGTGGGGTAGAAGACGGCTAGCAACTCGTCTCCTTAGATTCTCTCCAACATGTTCTATTGGGTTCATGTCTGGAGAATACGCTGGTCGTTCCATTCGTACGATTCCTTCCTCGAAAAGGAAGTCATCTACCAAGCGTGCACGAGGTGGCCTGCAGTTGTTGTCCATCAGCATGAAGTTATCTCCAAGTTGCTGCAGCAAGGGATTACAAAACGTCTGAGAATCTCAACACTATATCGACGACCGGTCAGGCTCCTTTCCGAATGATGTGGAGATCTGTGCGCCCATCAATGGAGATACCAGCATAGACCGTCACCGCCTAATCTGACATTTCCCAGCACGAACGCAGCGGTGTTTCTAGTGCCACGTTCCCTCCAGATGAAAGTACGTCTATTATCAGGATGAAGAGAAAAGTGGGACTCGTCTGAGAAAAGAATAATACACCATTCGTTTCTCGTCCAGTTGACATGTTCTATTGCCTACTCCTTGCGGGTTCTACGATGCCTTGCTGTTAACCTAACACATACCATTGGTCGGCGAACGTACAGACCTGCAGTGTGGAGTCGATTTCGTACAGTTTGAGTTGAAACTCTCGTGCAGTAGCCGAATGAAGTTGTTGTTGAAGAAGAGTCGCATTCATATTTCGGTGTCTCTGAGCCGTCAGCGTCAAATATCGATCTTCATTGGGCCTTGTTGCAAATCTACGATCTTGCCCTAGTCTTTGTCTTGCATTTCTAGTATCTGTAAACGGTTCCAGATCCTTGATATCACACTCTGTGCGACTCCAATGGCTTCTGCAACTTCTACTTGTGTTTGGCCCCTTCTAACCGACCAACAACTCTCCAAACTTCTGATTCAGTTAAAATCCTACTTTGAGACATCACATTCGTCAAAACAAAGCTCTTACGGAATGTCGATCATTCTTTTCCACTTTATCTTTTATTAAGTTGAAGGCCAAATTTTATTCGCTGCCACTAAAGCATCGTTTTTGACGTCAAACTAAAAATTTGCATGCTCCGAAGTTTGAAAATGTGATAAATTTGCATTTTTGACTGCCTTCTTCCCTGTCTTCTCCAAAAAATTCTCTTATACCGTTGTTTTATACAAAACTTACAATACCCTTTAATTGTTTTGAGCAGTGTATTTAAGAGTGGTAGCAATGTTTTATTACTAGTTCAGGTTGGTCCGCTTGTGATTTAACACAAGAGAGGTTGGGATCATTGAAACCACGCTACATCATTTTATTATTCAGTAATTAAAAAAAATTAATCAGACACGATATACACGTTATCGACAGAGTTAGGTGGTGGCACGCGTCAATTATCTTTTAGTAAGTTGAAGGCCCGATTTCATTCGCCACTTTTCATTTCTTAGGCAATTACCACTTGTTAACCATACACAAAACACCATTCGAAATCAATTCTTGCCTGTGTAATAAAATTAATGCATGTTAAATATATCCTCTACCAGAGTGAGTAGACTTAAAAATTCGTTATTAATGCATCGATCAGTATAAGAAGACAAATAAATTTATAGTTTGATTTATAAAAATAACCAACTGGAATCAGACTATGCATAAGTATTGCATGTATACTCTACACTCTGTACAAGAGTGAATGATCTTGAACAAAAAAAAACTACAGAAGTGAGCACTCATACAGCACGAAGTGCATAAATACGAACTAGGCTAAAAAACACAGTACTTAATTGTCATCCATGGAGACGACTATTATTATATTGTGGTATATGATCCGTGATTCTTTACTTGTTAAAAATATGAGTTAGAGAATTTTCATTTTGATTTTTTTTTTTTTTTGCAGCGGGTCTAACGATTAATAAAAAGTACTACCTACAAGGTCAAAGCCTTTTGCCTGAAAGCAATTGGAAATAATTTACGATTTCTGCACTACGATCAGGCTCCTACTCACACTTCGCTACTAATTCGTGAATTTTTGTACACTAACAGCACTGTAATGATGCCCAGCCTCCATATTCAACAAGCGTGGTCAATTATTTGCTTTATTATTTTGAAAAACCTTATTGGGTCGCCTTTATGAAGCGCAGACGAAAAAGTGCTTTGATAAAATATCGCATTTAATCGTGTATAGTGCGCATGCGTGTATAATGAGCACCCCGTACATCACAAGAAAAACAGAAACTTCTCGTATATGACGTGCACCATAAATTTGATATGTAAGTGAATTTGAAAGGGACTGAAATTTTCAATTAAATAGATGGAACTGAAGACGATATCATTTAAGTGGTCCCTGAGTGTGACAGAGATGACAAGGACTGTGATGATAACACTGGTAGCGGCAATGGGAATTGATAATTAGCGTTAAAGAATAATGTTACTAGCGATTCTGTGTTAAAAAAAATACAACGAGTGAAATAAAGATACTGCAGTACTTTTACTGTGAAAGATTTTTCCAGTTTATCATCTACTCTGAATAAATTTCTTGATTTATACGTGCATCGTGGATTGCATGTAGCAGTAAAAAATTATTCCCGTGTATAACACGAGTTTTTCGCTTAAATTTTTTTAAAAAATGCACATTACACACGAGTAAATCCACCAAAAGCTATTCCAAATATCAAATTCCAGGAGTACTTGGAATTAGATACGTAAAGGCGGTAACACATGTAGACGAACAAAAACTTTTTTCCCCAAAAATAAAAACTCCTATTGGTTTACTAGTATCTAGATTTCGTCACAAGAAGCTGTGAAAAGGTGAATGCTCTTAGCTACCTTCAATCAGTCCTTTAAAAAAACTCTCTTTAAACAATTATTTTCTCTGGAGTGTCCTTTCGACACTTCAAAAATGCAAAATTCATATTCATGGACTCCCACTTCAATAACGAGAAGAGCGGCGCAATCTAATTATCGCTTGCAAGACCGCGAGCTAATCGAACGATCGGAGCAATTAGATTACTGACTGCACTTCCACCTCTCAATGGATTCGAAAAGGTTGAAGATTCCCTCTCTTTCTCCCCTGATTGCTTTAATTGTTTGATTTTCGCCTTTCGAATCCTGGTGTTGTTATTTTTAGAAAGAGCTAGTGTAAGAACTAAAAAAAAGAAGGTCTTTTTTCTTAACTCGCGTGGGCGATGTTATGCAAAAAGAATTCTAATGAAGGAATAAAAAAATGGCTGCAATTACCCAGTAAAATTATTCCATTAACAAGGAACTCTCTTTTATGGGTGCTTTTATGAGCAAATATTTGAGTAACCTTCATCTTCTTCGAATTTTTTACTTGTAGAATGTCCAAAGAGCTTGAGCGGGTTATGAAAGATTTCTTTTTTTATTTCTAAATGCGGCAGTGGACACACAAATATTCGGACTCCTCCCTCTCCTATTTCCGACAGATAATCTAAATATCATGCCTTATATCTACACGCTAAATTACACAATGTTGCTCAATTATTACCACGTCTAATAATAACAGAGAAGCAATTAATGACTGATCCCAGATTACAGGCTTTGCGGTGCATTGCACTGTTTGGCAATCTCTGATAGATGGGATAAGTTAACAGAGAACTTAACGGATGATTAAAAAATGTTTTTATGGTTATGGTTAATCAAAATATCAGAAAAAAGTGATGAATATTAAGCAGATATTGCTAGTTTTGCGAAAAAATTATGTTTTGGCATTTGTGATTTCAATTGATTATCAGAGCTTTGCTGATAGTTGATTAAATTAGAAAATTCTGGGAATTCTCTTGGGTTTTCGAGATTAAGATTTTACGTTTCTGAATGTGGTTTTTTTTCAAGAAGTACTATAAAAACAATTCTTTTCAAAACAGCATGAAAAACTAGTTTGAGAACTTTTTTAAGAAACCTCTTTTGCGTATATTTTTTAAATTAACTAAAATATTTAATTTCCTCTTTAACTCTCATATGAGACATATTCATAGGACTGGATTACTGGTCGAAACATTTTTTTTTACATGGCCAATTTTGTTCTCTAAGCTCCCCCATGTATGTGAAATGGTTTTGGTTATATCTCAAGTCCCGTTTATTTGGGCGACACCAGAAATTTGTCCGTACTGGAAGGTACTGTTCGCTGGAAAGTCGAAACAGTCTTGGTGATGATTCCAGCTGTTGTAGAAAGTACGTGGTGAATTGCTCTTGAAGCCGGTTTCAGAAAAGATGGACAACTTGAACATGATAGAATATGTAACGACTTGATTGATTTAGCAAAACCTGTTGTGATGTCAATACTGTTAACTATGGAGAAGAAATAGGTGGCGAGAGCAATTGTAATTCTAAACTGAAACAAGCATATATGTCATGGGATTTATGGGAATTGTGTTGCAAAAACTATTTCATCATTTTCCTTATCTCTCGATTTACTTAAATTGCAAAATGCTAGATTGACATTGCAAAATGTTTGATTTGGCGGAGCAGATGGTGATACACAGCCAAATCCGTTAATTTTCTTTCTCAGCGGCGCTGTTATCTTAGCTTCAGCTTTCTCCGGAAAATATAATTGGACAGTCGTTCCACCTATTCCCCCTCTATGCTACTAATACCCTGATGGGGTGGCTTTGAACTTAATTATTATACGTGATTTCGCGATAAGTCGAATTCCTGGGGACCGACGAAAAACTTCGACTAATCGACCAATCTTAAATTCGTACTGGATCGGACCGGGACTGCCTAAAAATTTCGACACAGCTGGATTTTCGACTTATCGCGAAATCACTGTATATTTTTATTTCGCAATTTTTTCTCTTTTTAGTTTTTCTTTCTCAAATTCCATATTTTTCCGTCCAGTAATTTTGATTTTACAGTGGAACTTAAATTATAAACACCCCGTATGTCAGAAAAAGAAAAAGAAAATAAAAATACTTTCTTTCTATGAAATGTTTTTGTCGATAATCGATTTCATAGGAAGGAAAAAGAAATTTCTGGTTCAACGATGTGTTTTTCAATTGGTACATTTGAAAATCTAAACTTACGTATTATTTGATAGCCCTTTTTTGAGCGAAGCAATGAAAACTTTTAAAGTTGGCAGATTTTAAAAAACAATTTATTTCAGTTTCGTTGGATATCCACTTTCGTAACTAAAAACGAAATTGAAAAACAAAAACCGAAAGTGAAGGGAGGGAGAGAATATAAAGGGACGGAACGAAAAGGAAGAGAAAAGGTGGGGGGAGAGCAGTTGAGAATTGTAGACATACTTTCGCAATCTCACTCCTACATTTTAATCTCAAGTTGTCTTAACGTAGAATTTGAGAATAAAAAATATTGAAGTTCTTAATGGGATTTTGTTCCACAAGCGTTAATTTCGCTTTAGATTATGGCAACTTCACTTGAGTGTTTGCAACAAAGTATTACGATGTCGGCGAAAAAAAAAATTCGTTTTGGACGAGTAATATAGAATCTACGCAGAACGAAACGTATGAATTAATTTTTTCGCCGCTATTGTAGCTCGGACTAAACAAGTGCGCTAAAAATTTAGTGTTATAAAATAAACATTTAGCTAAACCTTCAAAAAACATTCACGTAGTTGCTTCCATTGAAACTACTGTCGTATATATAAACGTAGGCTTACTTATTGTTCAGTTGGTTCTAAGGCGGCCGCTGAAGTGTTATAAATACAACAAACACGTTTAATTTCACGAAATATTTATTAACACGGTATATTGTGCTTTAATCCATACTATCGAAACAAATCTACTAATATTAATTACTTATACTAACTTTATCATCTTTTTCTACCCCTTAATAGCTCAATTTGAATATTTAAATCCTCTATGGTTCAGCAGAAAAAACAGCTTATTTATTTTAATCTCGTGAAAACTATCCAATTGTGTATCTCGAGGAGCTATTTAGAATCGCACGAATTATATAAATAGTATGGGAATTTTATGGCAAAGTTTATCAACCTCACACAATTTTTAATTTATGGCATCACGCTTTTTGATTGCCGTAAAAAAATCCTGGTTAGTTGAGTTAGTTCACCAGGCTATTTCACAAAGTTACTTTTCAAACAGGGAAGTAATACTGAAACTTGCAAGGACTTTGAAAAGAAATTGTCTTTTTTTTTTTTTTTTTTTTTACGTTCGACCGTTATGGAGGGATGTATTCCTACATTAAGATCAGTAAAACAATGCGAACACGGATGCAACAATCTAAATTTCAACAAATGAAGAAGTGAAAAGTAAAAATTCTTCTTAATGGCTAATAAGAGTTAATATTGATTAAGTTATTCATGAATGCTTTTCAAATGCAACGTATGAAGAGTCATGAAAACCAAATTGTTGATAAAACTCATGAATGTACGTGAATTCTTAATAGTATTCGTCGCCAAAAGTGTGCTATCGTTACTAAATATTATGGAATACTTTGCTAAATTTGACACCATGGAATGACCCGAGGCTAACCATAGTAAGAGTGAATATACACGGTTCATTTTTATTAAGGCCTTCCTTCTTTTGGAAAGAACATGCGCATGTTCAGTGAAATCGCAAACGAACATCTGGAAATCCAGAGAAGCGAAAAGAATTGAAAATCCAGAGAAGCGTTTCTCGCTTGCATAAATAATGTTACAGCAATGGCTGCATTTAGGTGAGATGTAAAACTACACCAGTTTGGTAAGCATGGGCTGTTCTTGATTCTTGCGAAGTGTCTGTGTACTTTAACTTTATGTACTGCTGCACTGTCTAAATGTATTTTAAAAATTCAAAAGAGTTATTGCGATTTATGCTGGAATTAGTCGTCTACACGTGCAGCAAACACGAACTCAAGTACTTTTGCTTATTTTGCTACTTTAATTTTTAAGTATTGTGCCCACTGCAATAACTTATTATCTATATCATGCGCAGTAAAAATAAATTCAAGCATTTTTCTTGCCATATGTTATTGCTTTATTATGGCAAAGTCCGCTCGAACTGACTGTTAGTGGGAGAAATTTCTTGGGTAAAGCACTTTTTAAGAGGTTATAATGTGTATTTACATTACATGTGGAGAAAAACCTACCGAAATTCCACTCGGCTATTATTTGTCAAGGGAGCCATTTGATCCCACATGATATGGATGAATTGATGATACTAGGGAAGAGATATACCAAGCTAAAAAATGAGTTCTGGTCCAATTCAGATCACAAAAATAATGCAACAAGATTAGTCATCAGTACTTAGAAGGGTGAGCATCTGACAATACTGTGTTGGAATGCGGCTGTGGTGCTTTCGAGCAAATTCATATTAACAATTGTTCAAATATGGGAGGTATGATACCAATCCACAAAGATGCACAGTGCTCCTGAAGCTGAAAAGGTTTTTGAGTGTTTGAATCATTGACTGGACGTATCCTTAACGGAATGTTGTATTTGTTTAAATGGCAGTTATCGGTTATCGCTGAATGGGAATCATTTGACATGAGATCTCAAGTAAAAATGAAACAAGAACAACAAAAATGGCTTAAAAATGCTTGTACAGGGGCAGGGCCGGCCCAAGGGGGGTGCGAATGTAGGCGATCGCCTAAGGCCCCGCGCTTATAGAGGCCCCGCTCCTGGGCTATTTTATTGCTATCTCATAAGACATGATAGAGAAGAGGCCCCGCTCTTGCGCTTCGCCTGGGGCCCCGCACGCCCCTCGGGCCGTCTCTGACAGGTGAAGCTCGCTTTGTACCACACAGGACAAAGCGAATATTTACAAGCTACATTTTCAAATCTGCCATTCCGGTACGTTTTAACAAAATGGAGAATTTATAAATTCTAGAAACCTTATTTACCGTGCAATAAATAAAAGAACCATTTGTGTGAAAATTGATACACTTTGATAGAACATTTTTTAAAATTTTCGAAAAACATCGTGTTTTTGAGACTGCATCAGCGGTCAGGCCAACAAACTTTGACAAAGACTGCATGAACTAACTATGTGAACTTAATGGGATTTCTTTTACGGAAGTCAAAATTGTGAAGCCATAAATTAAACATTGAGTGCGATTGATAAACTCTGACGCAGACTTAACGTTATATCAAAGTAAAGTCACAATTTGTGCAATTCTAAATTGAGCCCCTCAAGCATGCACAGTGTGACATTTTTTTCATGAGATCAAAACAAATAAACTATTTCTTTCCACTGAACTATGGAGGGTTTAAATATTTAAATTGAGCATTCTGCATAAATTGTTTTTAGTGCTAGGCTCGAGAATAATCTTTTAATTTTTTTTCAGTTATGCTATGGCAACATTAGAAAACGAATTTATTCTGGATTAAAACATAATTTATCGTGTTAATAAATATTTCGTGTAATTTAAATGTTTGTTATGTTCATCACTTTTCAATGGCCACTTACAACGAGCTGCTCTAGGTATTGTGAAAAAACTGCGCCTAATTTGATATTGCCTAGCGTGGTGTGGCGTTCGCAATATAAGAACAAAATATCCAAGGTTGATAAGCTGAAAGAGGTGTTTTGTACTGATGTTATCCGTGACAAGCAAATGAAAAGCTCAGACTCGGGAAAAATATTAAAATAATCCCAATGAATATTACCTTTCTTTTTTAAACCGATTGCAAACCATTTCTTTTCTTTTCCATTTTTTAAAGCAAAGATTTAAAAAAAAAAAATACAGATAAATTTAGGTTTACTTCAATTTAAGCGAAACATTCTATCGGAAACATTGTTTTAAAACCGATCACGCGCTTGCGTAACCGTATAATGCAAACATAGGCAAAATACTCTACATCTTATAATTTTGAAGGCAATGAGCGACCCCTAAATATTATTCGAATGAAAAAAAAAATTTTTTTTTCGCTGCTCGGCAAATAGAATTTATTAACGATTCTTCCAACCCTATTTTCACCCCTCCCCATGGGCGTAGCCAGCGAGGTGCAGCTGCCCCCCCTAAAATGAGCTAGTCATAGTTAGCGTTGCCAGGCGTCCGGATAAAGCCGGACATAGTTAGGCTTTTTGATTGCGTGTCCGGCCAAACTGAACGGTGTCCGGCTTTTGTTAGGGTTTTTACTGGTGACTTTGGCTGATTAGTCATAAAGTACTGAATTGATTTGGCATTCGATATTATTTATATTTCATTAGAATTTAACAATATTCATGGTAATAATCAAAAAAGCTTGATTTTACATACAATTTTTTTGTTTTACCTATTAATACTGAGACAAAATCCTCAATATTGTCAATACTGTCCGGCCTTTTTACCCAAATGTCCGGCCAAACTGGCTGGTCTGTCCGGCTATTTGGTTTGGCGACCTGGCAACCCTAGTCATAGTGTCTGATTATGACAAACCGGGCATTCTCCGGTTAGACTCCATGTCCTGCCCCCCCTCCCCCCTAATGAAAAGGGGAATGTTAAAACTGAAGGGAATGTTAAAATAACTGAAAGTGATCTGCCTTAAGTACTCCTCAGTAACTTCCAAATTGTGAAAGTAAGAACTGAGTAAAAATATCAGCAGTTTTATGATTGTGTCATGTTTCCAATTCCTATAAAATGCGAACTTACAACGTATATAAACACATTAATAATTTATTTCAAGCATTATATTTTTTTGTAGTAATTAGAAAATAAATGTTATACGCTGAGTGGATTTATTATTAATATATTCCCTAATATTTCAAAGTATTAATTCCCTGGGAAAGAGGTCTAAAATTATCAATATTTGCATTTACTTGCAAATACAAAAAATCATGTTCGAATTTCGAAAATTTTTGCATGCTGGCTGCTTTCTTCAATTTTATTAAACTGTATTTGAAAGCTAATATGGCGCCATCTAACTTCGAAGAAAGCTATTACAGTTTCTGACATTAAAACTGCTTTAATGATAAAAAGCTAGAACAAGTTTGTTTAAAATCAATTTAAGCTGAAAATTGAAGCAAAAGATTTTTTATCACAAAAATTTGAAAAAGCTCTCACTTCTCATTATATCAAGCATTGAGTAGGAAATGGATTTTAAACCAAATATCTATGGGAATTGTTCCACTGTGTGCTTGAAGCTTTTGGAATATTTGAGGAAAGAAAGGAAAATGTTCTAAACATATTTTAAGTTAGTGTCGGAACTAAGGGGAGCCCGGTCTTGCACAAGAGGCACTTCTTTTGGGGCGTTCAAAAAATTTTTGTTTTAAAGGGGCGTTGTTAAAATCTTTCGCCTAGAGAGCTAAATTTGCTCGGTCCGACGCTGCTGATATATCACTAACGATAAATATTCTTGCAACTAGCTTACATTCCGATTTTTTTGTTCCGTCTTTATTTTTAATAATCTTATTATCCCGGATTAAATAAGAAGAATGCTTCGGAATAAGTTTTGTAGAATTTAGACGCACTTTTCCCCATTTACACAGCCGTTCTGCAGTTTTAGTTTCTTATCAGATGACAATAACATTAAAGTTCAGTGCAATGATATTAAAGGAAAGTTTTGTATATATGTGAATTCTGTTTGGTAGATTAGTCTAAGCAACTGCAGATACTTCTATGCATTGAGTGAATATTTATCATACTCAATTCATCTCTAGGAAAATTTTTGTTTTTTTCCCTGCTTTCCAACAATCTAATTTTGACCGAATACTCCCCATATACATTAAGAAAAAAAATTAATTTGAATTTAATTCCAAATTTTATATACGAAAGACGTTTTTAAGATTAAAAAAATGTTAGATATCCTTTCAAAATCTGTACTTAAAAATTTCAGAAACGTCTCATGAAAGAAAGAGAGAAAGAGTCTGATTTTATAGAAATCTGTTAAAAGTATGTATGCTTTAACGTACAGAATATCCCAAAAAGGGGACACATAAGCCTGTCACACATCCAGATTTTTCTGTTAGAATACAAAAAAAAAAAAAAAATATATCCAAAGAACCGCACCTCCACGACCAGGGTGCCAATTGAACATTTTCTCCAGAAAGGAGCATTAGAAAAATATATTCTTCAGGACGGGACATTTGAAAAGAAAGAAAGAAAAAGGTGCTCCAGTCACATAATATATTAGGTATTATATGACAAATGCAGTCGGTGGGAAGTGACATTTAAATTCAAACAAAAGTCAACCCCCGATTTTCTATGCACATGTATTCCATCCTATGTACATTCAACGTCTACCCTCAAATTCAGTTCGCGGCAGAGCTGTGCTTGTTCCTTCATTTCGCAGTCTTCCCTTGAAACCTGACTCCAGTTACAGAATGAGAAGTGACATCAGGCATGTTAGTAACTTGCTCCTTTGTCTAGTAAACAAAAAAAGAAGGTACTGTTGAACTTGTAAGGACAGAGATTAATTTAACATTTCTCCAGCAGGAGATAAATGGTATCCCCGGCAGGGATCAATTAATATTTCTCTAGGTAGGGATATTGCATTCTTCAGACGGGGATGATCCCCAGCATCCCCCGTCAATTCGCACCCTGTCCACGACCCATAGCTTTGGAGAAAAATGCGAGATAAAAGTAGAAACGTCATCTCCGTGGTACAAGAAAACATGCTTTATTGGAAAAATGAAGATATGTTTTTTGCATATCTATATAAATAAAGCAATGTGTAAACTGTCCGTTAGTTTGTTTGTGTCTCGCATAGCTCGCAGACGGGTGATCGTAGACCTACCAAATTTTGTACGGAAATTCTCCAGGACGGGTCCCGACATACCTCGAAACAATTTTTTCAAAATTCGAATTATTTTCGGAGATATCGATGAAAAACGTGTCGCAAAAGGATCATTTTTGTTCTCGCCATTGCGTAATTGTAACCCCACAGTGGAAAAAGCGAGGTTTGAGCATATCTAGGTTGTCATGTTTGGCAAGTTTATTAAATTATTCAGACTCTTGAAGTAAAAATAAAAGAATAACGATTTTTATTTGTTTGGATTATTTGTAAGGTTATTTCTTAATTAAAATATCGTGTGCATGTGAAATCAGAGCAGGAATGAAATGATTTATACTCAAAAGGAAAATAGAATGTGGAAATTTTCCGAAAATAAATGTGCAACTTTTTAATTTGGCAAAAAATAAAATGGTTGACGTGCGATTTTGAGAAGATGTGATACTAGTGCCAGGCGCTATTTTTCGTCTGCTTTTGCTACTTGAATTATGAATACACCTGAATGAGTTTTTAAACTTTATTTCTGTTCGAATTGTACATTTTTCTACGCAGCTTTTTCCCATCTATTTCTAATGTATTACATACAGAAAGAAAATTGTTAGAAATATCAATTTTAATTGTGCTTTATCACACTCAGCAATAATGATATACTTTCCAACTTAATGGAATAAGGAAAGAAAATAGGGAAGACCCATGGATTATAATACGCTTTTAATACATACGAAAATAATTTGTTCCTTTTTGTAGGTTTTTATCATTAAACCACATCTTATTTTTGTAACCAGGGGCGGCCCGACACGGTAAGCATCGTATCGGGAACCGGCTTCGAAGGGGCGAACTCAAAAACTAAGTAGAACATAAAAGGGGGCGTCTTTTTTATATTAGCAGGGGGCGACACTTACCGTAGGAACGCTCCTATTTGTAACCATCTTAATTTTAAATTCCATTCTGAATCTGAGAGATTTCAGTGCCAAGGAAGCCGGTGAGGAACAGGATTCTCTCCGAACAGGATTTATTAAGATGGCGAACCAACTGGTCGCCGGAGGCGGCTAGTATTTTTCTTGAAATAATGTTAAAGATGTGCACTGTTCACATCAAGGCAAGTATGGATGCGGCGTGTAACGACTGACTGTTCACGTTGAATCAATCTGGTGTTGATTACAATGCACCCAACATGAAAGGGAGGGACTAAGTCACTTTTTGTAGTAACTAGGTCTCGATAGACTACTTCCTTCAGACATCCTCATAAGAAGAAATGAAAAGCTGTCAGATCTGGTGATTGTGGCGGACATAAAAAGTCACCCCCCTCTCATTGTCTAGTCCATTTTTTCCCCAATGACGGGCACTTGTGGTCTATAGGCATTGGTCACTACCATGGCCAAAATTACTGGTTTCTTTATTATGGAGGCACCAACGTTGCCACCTGTGAAGGAACGGACGAAGTTACACCCAAGCCCGGCCCGGGAATCGAACCCGTACCCATCGTGTTGTAGAATGCCTCTGTAACCACTAATAGCCAGGCAGCATTGTCGAGTCCAGTGGTCTTTCGTATATTTTGCGAAAACTCTGGGTCGTAGAGGTACGGTTCTTTGGGAAAATTTTATATACTCCAAGCGAGGAAATTGGTTGCGCAGAGTTATGTGGTCTTGTTAGAATATCCTGATAGGCAAATGAAATGTTCTTTTACTTTTATTTGTAAAGGGAAAGGAAATCATGCAATATATAGTGATGAAACTCAAACATATCCTAAAGTATATTCACGTCTACTCACCTCGTATTTATTTACCATCGTGCAAAAGAATTTTCCACTGAATTTTTGCTTCCTTTAGAAGTGGTCTTTAAACTTATTGACAACTGACGAAATTTTTAGATTTATTTGTAAGGTGCTTTCGGGGAACCTCATCCCAACCTTAGAATAATATATCTTAAACTAGTTAAAATTAATCAATTAGTCCAAGGTATATTATCGAGAATTAAAGGAAAATAGAGTAATTTTTTTTTACTTAAAAAATTTAATATAAAATGAATATAATTTACTGTTGAATACAATTAACTCGCAACAAAGTGTGACTTTGCATATTTTGTATATTATATTTTGTAACTGAGGAGTACTTGCATTTTTAACATTTTTAATTTTTTTTTTTTTTTTTTTTTTTACACAAACTGTCGAAGTCAACCCTTAATTCCAGTGCTTTCACTGCGAGTCACACACACACACACATACACACACACACACACACACACACAAAAAAAAAAAAAAAATGTTAAACGGGCCCAAGCTGAAAAAGTGTAGCTGTTGTCATCTCTCGATTTAACTACCAGCTGCTGTCTCCATTGTTTGACACAGCCAGCTGTCTCGAAAAACTTCTACAACTCAGTGGCACGTGAATGGCGATTTGATAGAGCTCTATGCTGGTGGTAGTTAAATCGAGCGACGGGAATAGCTGCATTTTTTCAGTGTTGAGTAGTACATCCAGTTATTCTTCTACATCAATGTGAAAATATTTGCTCTTCAAAAAGGGTAAAATAGTTCTAGCGTTTCTTTTTGTTACAACATACGTTAAGAAGATTTTCCCCTTAAAAAGTAGGCTATTTAAATAAGCTATTAAAATGTTTATATCCGTGTGAATAAACTTCTGGGTTTTTTGCATGAATCTGCAATTTACAATTTAAGAGCTTTTTCTGCTTAAATTTTAGATTTTTTTGTCGAATTTATTGAAATGTCGATAATATTGCATTCTTTCCTTCATTAGCAAATGGAATTAATATTTTCAGTGACCTAAGGTCTGCCTTACAGGTCTGCCAAGGTCTGCCTTAAGGGTTGTTCATGTTTAGTTTTGAACATCATTTCTCTTTCAAAAAAATTCACTTCCTGACCCAAAAATGCATTCTGCAATGGATCCTTAGCCATGCGGATTTGGAATTTAACGAAATTGTTGACTCTTTAATGAAGAATGCCAGAGGTTTGAATCGGGCTGCCAATCATACTGCCCTTCCAGATGCAAATTCCTTGGCAAATTCCAAATTTAGAATTCCACCCAAAATAAAAAGTATATACCAAATCACTTAACTTAATGTAGACAGAAAAACAGCTTCTACTCTGACAAGATTAAGGATGAAGCCCCCACAACAACATGCGGCAACTACCTCGACGTAGATCATGTCTTTAGTCCAGCTGTTACAGCGGATATGCACTGTTTTGACTAGCCCTCGGAGGGAGATTTGTACTGATGGCGACCAACATAGTCAAAATTATCCAGCAGCACCACGATGGTTGAGTTTTATACAAAGTTATAATAGGATTCTTAGGTGGATATGACATCGACAGCAACAGCAACAACAACATTAGCAAATCTTGTGATTTATTGCATAATTCTCAAATGTTTTTTTTTTTTTTTTTCCCAATCATACTTCGTTTTTTACTCCGGGAAATATTCTTCTATGATTTTCTTCACTTTGAAAAGATGCTCCTTGGAAACTCCTGGTTTGACTCGCTGAATCTATGAGGTATACCTCGGAATATAGGTTGAAGACCCTTGATGTATAGTGTGGAAGTTGTGAAGTTGAGAACTTTTCATATTTATTCTCGCAACAGCAACATTCATTCATATTTCCAAAAGCAACATTCAGTCATTCACATTTAAAATAACAACAACAACATTAGCAAATCTTGTGATTTATTGCATAGTTCTCATATGAATTTTTTTTAATTCAATCATACTTGGGTCATTCCACGTCAAATCAAACACAAAACTGGAGAAAGTTCACCACCCTAACTTAGATTTTCCTCAAATTTTATATAGAGGATTTATAGGCTGACATCAACAAATCTCAATTTTGAAGGTTCTACGATAATTAATTACCGAGAAATTAATTATGCAAATTTTTAAGTTTTCTGCAAGATGCGCCAACTTTTTTCTCAATTCCTTAAATAACTCCTTACCTGTAAAAGTTACTGAAGTGAAAATTTGTTTCTAGAAGTAACTTTTTACGCTGATTCCAAAAATGTTATCGAAATTTGCGTATCTTCTATAGTTTATGCATGAGCACTGCATTTGCTAAAAAACATCATGAATTTTTTTCGGGATGTCTGATCACAGACACATGTTTTAAATTTTTATATGTTGTTAAGATGGAATAATCCTACATCCCAAAATAATTTCATCTTGGCTTTCTGCTCAGGAGCAGAGAAAAAAAATTGTGTATATATGAGGATTTTCATATGCAATATTTATACTGAAGATGAGAAAATTCAGAAGCGTTAGTCAATTTTCCTATGTCTTTTAAATTGATATCTGAAGTTTAACTACTACTCCAGGCATTTTCAAAAACTAGAAAATATATCAAAGTGCTTGCATCGGAAAACGTAAAACAAACAAACAACGAAAAATGCATGTAAAACAATGTTAAATTAAAAAGAATTCTAAAGTTAAAATTTGAATTATTACTTTTACTTTAACCCTGTTGTTTTTGGCAATCATCCATCAGTCAATAAATCTTTGTAATTCTGTATGACATTCAAGTCAATAGAAGGAACAAAGTTTATTGAAAGAATTGAATTCCTGTAAGTTACAGTACTTATTTACCTAGTTTTGTGGATACAGCAATTTGAAATAGGTTTTACTGTATACTGTATTAAATTTTTATTATTACAACAACTAGCATAGCAATGCCAGACACATTGTCAAATTGCACATTTGGTGATATATTGAAGAATAAATGTCATGTAACCAGTTATTCACGGCAAACTTTTACGTCTACCCTCCTAGGAGGATTATATTCCAAATGTTCTGAAATCGATTTTTAGGCATTCTTGAGTGTTGCGTATTTTACAGCAAGAATTTTATCGATATCTCCTTTCTTTTGAGATACCGCAGAATATGTGAAAAGAACATTTTGGGCCTTTATCCTCCATAAATTACTAATTTGGAAAATACTCTCTAATCCAGCACCTACGCTATAAAATCCCACTCGTGCTAAATTTCGTGTTATTAGCTTCAGTAGTTTTTGCTAGGCAAAATATTGACATACGGAAAACAGATAGAACTTTCCGGTAGACCTAATATATATATATATACATATATATGTTTTATTAAACATTGTTCTTTCTTTTGAGTTCAATATCATACAGAATTCTAAAGATATATTGGCTGGTGGATGACTGCCAAAAAACAACAGGGTTAAATTAAAAATAATTCTAAATTTTAACTTTAGAATTCTTTTTAATTTAACATTGTTTTACATGCATTTTTCGTTGCTTGTTTGTTTTACGTTTTTCGATGCAAGCACTTGGATATATTTTTTGGTTTTTGAAAATGCCTGGAGTAGTAGTTAAACTTCAGATATCAATTTAAAAGACATAGGAAAATTGACTAACGGTTCTGATTTTTCTCATCTTCAGTATAAATATTGCATATGAAAATTCTCATATATAGGTACATACATACAATTTTTTTTTTCTCTGCTCCTGAGCAGAAAGCCAAGATGAAATTATTTTGGGATGTAGGATTATTCCATCTTAACAACATATAAAAATTTAAAACATGTGTCTGTGATCAGACATGCCGAAAAAAATTCATGATGTTTTTTAGCAAATGCAGTGCTCATGCATAAACTATAGAAGATACGCAAATTTCGATAACATTTTTGGAATCAGCGTAAAAAGTTACTCCTAGAAACAAATTTTCACTTCAGTAACTTTTACAGGTAAGGAGTTGTTTAAGGAATTGAGAAAAAAGTTGACGCATCTTGCAGAAAACTTCAAAATTTGCATAATTAATTTCTTGGTAATTAATTATCGTAGAACCTTCAAAATTGAGATTTGTTGATTTCTTAGCCTATAAATCATCTATATCAAATTTGAGAAAAATCCGAGTTGGTGTGGTGAACTGCACTGTTTGATCTGACGTGGAATGACCCACTCCGTTTTTTATTCTGGGAAATATTCTCCTATGATTTTCTTCAATTTGAAAAGACGTTCCTTTTTGAAACTCCGGGTTCGACTCGCTGAACCTATGAAGTACCTCGGAACATAGGCTGAAGACCCTTGTTTTATATATAATATGGAAGGTGATAGGTTGAGAACTTTTCATATTTATTCTCACGACCACAACATTCATTCACATTTTCAACAGCAACATTCATTCACATTTTCAACAGCAACATTCAGTCATTCATATTTAAAATAACAACAACAACAACAACCATTGGCGTAACTGGCCTGATTTTCTAGGGTGGGATGCAGCACTCTTTATCTTCTCGCTAGAATACTATATGTAAATTAGCATAAGTATATTATTATTAATTAGAATTAGTTTATTATACACCCCGAAGTAGCAAGCTCGTACAGAAGGGGGTGTATTGGGGGGCAGTGTACCCTATCCAAACGTCTTTGGATTCTGCCCTTTGGAAAAATTTTACTCTACTCCCAAATTTGCAAAATAGACAGAAGAGTGATTTGAAAAAATAAAAAAGTTAAAGTTCTTAAATCCTGCTTTACAACCAGTGAAGTATATATGAAAGGTGTGTATTTTCAACACTAAACCAAGATTTAAAACCCCCAATGACCATTGATAATTACATAACCAAAAAGAAGATTTGTCTTACTTGCATTTAATCAAGATATTGTTAAAAATCTGAGACCATTTTGTAGACTGGTTTGTCAACATGGGCATGCGAATGGTCTACATTGTTACTTCAGTATATCATGTTTGTGTATCTAGTGTTAAATAAATACACAATTGCTATAAATTGAGTATTCAATGCATTTTCCCTTGAGAAAAATCAAATATAGGTTTTAGAACAATGAGAGTATTTTCAGGAGCATACTAAAAGGAAAAAAAAAAAAAGATTTAGAAAAATAATGTGTGCCATATTATACTGTACATTACTTTTACTGCAGTGAAACTAAAAGTTTTATTTTGGGAACAAAATTGAATATTTGCATAATTAAATATTAGTTAAATAAAAACCGAAATATAACTAAAATATATGGTGGCAGCAAAAAGTCCTGAAAATATTCTTTTTTTTTTTTTTTTTTGCCTAATTTTTATGGTTGACTGAATTTTTCATTATGGAATTATCGTATTTTCTTAAATATTGCAAGTGATTCTAATTTACTTTCAATACTTCCCATCAAGGCTGAAAAGTGTTTATGATATAAGTTTGTCTGTCTGTCCGTCCGTGTTCTAACTGCCGCAAAAGCAGAGAGTAATTACATGTTTTTAGAATGACTTCGAGGCCTACAATTGATGTTTAAAATTTTAAAATATAAATAATCATGTTTAAAATAATATCAACCATAAAGGAGGGGTCGATTCAGGAATTACTTGAAGGGTACCATTTTTGTGAATTTCAAAATCTATTTTTGTGAATTTCGATGTCTATTATTGTGAATTTTCATAATTTTTGTAAAAGTAATTTTTTTCTTGAATTTCTACCAACTAAAGTTAGCGATTTTTAACAATTTTTATATTTAACACCACGTCTGTATATTTACCTAATGTTCAGAAGGTAAGTTGTTTGATTTTCTTACAATAAAATTAAAACCAATAAAATTGCGGTTAACAAAATTTGACCATACAAGAGAAAAATCATTAGTGTTATTCCTTTTTATTAAATAGAACGTTTTAAAGCATCACCACTGTCATTAAGCAGTAGGAAGTTTGTTCTTATAAAATTTATCTATTTTTAGAAAAGGAGCCTGAAGTTAAAAGATTTTATTTGAACACGATCGATAAACTAGTTACAGTTCCTTTAAAACTTCTTAAATTCTTAATTCTAATGGTCTGGGCTGAAAATTTTAAACCTTTTTTGTGATGTTTTTTTTGGGGGGGGAGAAAGCATTTCTTGGAAAAGTTTTTTAAAATAATAAATTTAAATTTAAGAATTACCGTTACTCTTTTTGTCTGATGTTGGAAAGAAAATACAGAAATACATGGCGTTCGTAATTTGAATGCAAGATCATGCGTTCGATTTTCCAAGTATCCCCGAAGACCATCGTGTACAGATGGTAATGTGTGCGTCTTAAATTCGTGGTTCCTAAAGTCCTCTGACCAGTTATTAGCAGCTTTCAAGGGCACAAAAGTTTAGAAATCTCTTAAACTTCTGATGAGGGTCTAAGCAAGTACATATACATATAGTGTACCTGCTAAAGTCTGCTATCGCCGTAAGAATTTCGGAAGAGCTAGTCCTAAATGTAGGGTCTAGGAATAGTAAAGTTGCCTTGTGCTACGCAATTTAAACCGCTTACAGCGCCACTTGTTGGATAAATTCGGAGTTAACGTTCTTATCTCAAAAACTAGTACAGGATCTGAGTACAGGAAAAAAGGCATCTACAAAGTTATCCAACATCATCTATTTAGTAAGAAAAGACACCTGAAAATTAATTTGCACATGGCTCACATTAGTTCGCAAAATAAAGCTAGGCATAAAACGACATTTTATTTGGTCGAATTTTTCAAACTGCATTTACCTGATACTAAGCTTATTTATTCTTCATGCTAGAAGTGTTTTCTGTCAGCAACAATATACATCTAGACGCTGGTCTGCAATTCCCGCTCAATATGGATGTTCAATATGGTTCGTGATATACTGGCAAAAACATCAGTAATTTTATCATTTGAATTATTCCTTCAGCATTAATAATCATCCTCATTGTTCAAAATCTTAGCAGTAACTCGTGTACAGTTAAGTGCATTATTTAGACCTAATCCTGCACTCATTACTTTTCCTGCGAAACTAATCCTAGTATCCGAAACCCGAAATCTTCAAAAATTCTGAACAGACAGTTTTCAGTGTCAGATCCAAGGTAGGGATTAGGGGCTTCATCCTCCCCCCCCCCCCCCTGAAAAAAGCTTCAGTGCAACATTTTACTTTATTGTATATTTTCCGTAAGTCAAATAAGCTACAATTAGCCCTTTCCAAAGCAAATTGCATAGGTTTAATGTTACATTTTCCTTTATTGTAAATATTGTCTAGGTCAAATGAATTTTATTTAAAAAAGTGTAACTTCTTGAAAATTTTTTTTACCGCAGCCTTTTTTTTTACCTTATTTTGAACGTTTTTTCAATCTACATTCCTCACTTATCTCTAATAGAAAAAGAATTAAAGGGCGTTACTGTCATTTTGGGACAGCCTGTATAAATAAATAAATAAATCTATATTTCATTACTATTGTTATATGACTAATATTAAAATGTCTGTAAACATTAATTATTTGAAATAAAAAAAAAGGATGAAAAGAATCGCTTTAACACCAGCTACAAAGGAAAGGAGCCGTACACTTTTGCCTATACCGGTGCCATCGTGATTCTACCGGGCCTACTTGTGCAAAGCGTTTCCTCATTGGTTAGATTCGGCCGATAGATGACGTATCTAAGTGCTGGAACCAATAAGTGAGCATCCGTAGGCCTCTTTGGATGACTCATCGGAGTGCACAAGCAGGCCCGGTAGAATCACGATGGGCCCCGCCTATACCCTTTATTTTTGGTTCCTAGAAATTTCATAACTCAATTCTGATCCACCCCGTTCATGTGATAGACAATGGAGCTCATTTTTGAGAACAAAACATCGCTGAGAATTTTAAAGAGAAAGTTAAAAACACAAGATATACGAAAAAAATACAATAATTTATTTTACATGACACATAGTTTTTTATTTAATGAGCACAATTTCATTTACTTATGAATATATTCAACTCCTTAAATCTAAGTATTTATGAGTACATTTACATGACAGTGAATATCTATCTACAAAATAAAGTACTAGGTTTTATGACAAATGAAGCTGCAAGTGAAACAATTTTATGCCACATATTACACAAGTGTCTGCCTTCTGTTATTGAATTAAGGAGATTTTTAGAAATTAACAGCGAAATTCAAATGGCAAACAGACAAAATAAATAAATAAAATAAAATAACTTTTGATAATTCTTTTTAATCTTTGCAAAAGCCTACATAAAAATAGTAAATAAAGTGCGACTATAAATGACATTTAATAACTTTCATATTTTAATGGACAAACTTAAATAATTGAACATTTTATGACATATTTTTTCAAATGATTCTAAATGTTTCAAGATAAGTTGCGAGAAAGAAAAAACAGACAGTGTATTTATTTGTATGAATATATTGTATGACATAAAATAATACTGTATAACTTTTATGAATACATTAAAACAATTTTCACGTTTATACTTCGATGATTATTTAGTCGCTTAAATAATAGTAGATTTATTAAGCATATTTACATATACGTTTGTAAGAAAAGAAATATTTCACAATCAAACAATGGGAATTTGTCAGATGGATAATTCTGGATTCCTGGTTACTGGAACTATTTACAAGAGATATTGAAGAGCTCGACGAAACCTGAAAAAATAATTCAATATTAGTGTTTGTGTACTGTAGAATATAAAGAACAATCAAAGTAAATGTATACATACAACCTTCCAGTGACAGACAAAACGACTAAGGGTAGAGACAATAAGAAACTGAGGGTATTAGCGAAGGCTAAAATCATCTACGTAAAGCTATGTAGATAATAATCCACATGAATCCACATAGCTTCCGTTATTTGTGAAGATATTTTCCAGAGTTGCCGTTTCGTATTCACATTACACTCGAAGAATACTAACAAAGCACACAAGTTGTGTGCTACAACGGTTTTCTCATTTGAGTAGCCTACAACCAGATACAAACGCATACGCACTTCTAGTATAACGGGTGATTGTATAACCACCAACATTGGTACTATACAGGGTGTCAAAAAAGGGGTAACCGACTTTATCTATTAGAGATAAGTGTGCTGTGTAAATTGAAAAATAATGTTCGAAATAAGACTTCGTTAAGAAAAGTTCTTCTCGCTTATTTACAAAAAGTTACACTTTTTAAATTCTTACACGACTCCCGTACAAAAAATTCACAGTTAGCAAAATGTGCCTTATACATTATAATGAGGCGATATATCAAACTTCAGCCTTTCATCATACAACTTCTCAGGGATAACTTTAAAGAAAGGTGATCGGGGGCTATACATGATTTTAAATCTAAACGTTTATTACTAGAGTGGTAAAAATGATCTTCTTTCGTAATTTCTGTACGACCCCTAAAAATCGACCTGATTTTTTTTTTACCTTCGAAAGCCATTCAAAATTGGTTTAAATCAGCATTATATTTATCTTCTCTGACACTTTTAAGGACATGATTATCAAATTTTATATGTCAACTCATTAGTGTATGGGGCGCATTTTAGTAATTGAGAATTTTTCGTACTGGGGTTCTATACAAATTTAAAAAAGTGTAACTTTTTGGAAACGAGAGGTGTTTTTTCGTAGAGTAAACTTTTTACCGACCTTATTTTGAACATTTTTTTTTCAATTGACACTACCCACTTATCTCTAATAGATAAAAAATTAAAGCCCATTACCACCTTTTTGGGACACCCTGTATATGGATCATAAGGAAGATACTTTCAAGAATATTTAAGAATTTAGTTTAAAAATCTTCATGTTAGGTATCGTCCAGTCATTTGGTAGTTTTACATGGAAAGTTTTCCAGGAGTTTTGAAAATCGGCAATTTTATAGATTTCGATATGCTCTTTCCGAATTTCAACTTTGCCCCCTCGTATCTTTGCCGCTCGCGCCGCTATATTCGAAAAATGGCGCCCAAAAGCAGCTTTTTGGCAGTATCTCCTTTCCGACTCATTTCACGAAAAAAACAATTACAAAAAAGGAAACTTTCTACAATTTATGTAATTACCTTTTTTTGCTAAAATCAATAGTTTTGGCGTACGAGCGCCGCAAAGTGTAGTTCAGTATGCGTTTAGGCCAAAAAACGTATTTCCACACGACCTTGTGAGGTAGAGTAAGCGGCGTTTTTTTTTTTTTTTTTTCCATGGTATCCCTAGTAGGCCCCATTAGTATTTGGCGAAGATGTAGATCTTATTCTTTTGACGGCTGTATCTACGCGTTAAATCATATATATTCTCAAACCAGGAAAAGGAAGAAAAATTCGCAACAAATATATTCAACAAAAAGTATCATAGATAAACCAGCCGCAGATCATATTTTATTCTTGCATGCCGTCAGCGGCTGTGATACAACATCAGCATTATTTAATCAAGGAAAAATGAAATTTATTGATGTATTCCGAAAAAATCCAGATTTAAACGTGGTTATCCAGGTATTCAAAAATCCGAATGCTGATCCAGAGAGCATTGCTAAAGCTGGAAAACGCTTCCTTCTTGAATTATACAGTGACAGTAATGTGAAAACTAAGAAAAGTATGTCTTAAATAACTATAGATATGCATGCTTCACAATATCAGCATATAAAAGTAAATTTAGTATTGCGTCGCTACCACCAACAGAAGGAACAAGACAACATTCGCTCCGAACCTATCATCAGGTTCAGCAGTGGTATGGGAATGAACAAAATGCAGAGCAATGGGGATGGAAAAGAAACAAGGACGGGCTAATGTCTGTCACCACACTCGACCGGGCCTGTCACCACACTCGAGCCCCCAGCTCCTGAAAGCTTGTTAAAACTTATTTCTTGCAAACGCAGAAAGAGGTATCAGAAAGCCTGTGGATGCAGAAAGACTGGGTTAAAGTGCTCCGTTATATCAACACCTCCTAAATATAGAAAGCCTAACAACTGAAGCTTTGACGTCACCACTAGGCCTTCAAGAGTGACGTCATCACAGTTTTACTTTTATAAAGTAAAACTATTTAAATTTTCTGGTGAATGCTACAAATATTAGAAAATGACTTAAGTTAAAGATAAAAAATAAAATACCTTTGTGATACAAAACAATTCATTATGATCTATTTCCTTATTACACTACATAATTAGTTGCAGTTAAAAACTTGCCTTTTGCCGTAAAATTAAAATTTTCTATCTCAAATCAGTAAAATGCTGTTGTGCATGGGTAAATTTTAAATAGTTTTACTTTATGAGAGTTAAATTGTGATGACGTCATTCTTGAAGGCCTTACTGATGACGTGAAAGCTTGGGGACGTACCAGTTGTTAGGCTTTCTATATCTAGGAGGTGTTGGTTATATGCACGATATTGCAATAGTACCTGTGATAACTCGCAAGTTCCATTACAAGATAGTGATGATGAGGAAGAATCGGAGACTATTTTCGAGCAAACGTATGATGAAATCCAGAACGAAGAAGATTGCGATGAAACTGACAATCCCATCGCGGCTGATGTGGAAGGAATATCGGGCTGTGACATTTCGATCGGTACTAGAGACAATGAAATAGCAACACCTGGTCCATCAAGAACAGCGAAATGAAGGAGAATGCGCTAAATTTTGGATTAGTTAAACAGGGGGCCAAACTTTTTCGGTCGCGGGCCAAAAATCGAAAAAAAAAGTTTGGCAGGCCAAGATAAATTTTTCTAAAATTTTAAAAACAATATACAAGTATTACAATTTAAATATGTTAATGAGATGAATGAAATTGCTATTTCATTTTTAAAAGTTCCTTATATATAGGTTCAAAGTGAGATGTACTCATTCTAAGGAACGAGGCTAAATGCTCATCTGCGAGTCTACTTCTGAAAGAATTATTTCTAAGGTTCATAGTTGAAAACACTTGTTCACATGTATAAGATGGAGCAAACATAGTACTGATTTTCTGAGCGTGAGATATTAAATTTGGGAAACGATAATGAATTGTAAAACTCTAACTTTGGCATATTTAGAAACAACTGCTTGAGATGATCGTTAGATTGCAACTCAATTAATACAAGCTGCAAATCTGACCTCACTGCTTCACAATTTACGTTCAAAGGCATGGTAAAAATATCCAATTCTGTTTGAATGCACTGAAATCTTGAAATCTGCGTTCGAACTCAAAATGCAGTTTTTTCAAGCCATCTTCATAATTCTTAAGCTTCTCTTCATTTATTGAGAGTATTGAATTTAACTTCGAGGAATGAGACAAGTCGTTCTTAGCTAGCTACCCCGCAAAAAGATTAGGTTTTAGTTTAAAAGCTTTGAGATGTGTGGGCCCAGATATCGTCGATAAATTGATTTTTCCCTTGCATCTTGACATTCAAGTTGCTCATATGACAAAGAAGATCTGTGAAAAATGCAAAGTCCGAAAGCCATTCTGTATCTTCTTACATTTCGCACTCCGCAGAACACTGTCTCTCATGGAAGAAACACACAATGTCGTCTTTCAGCTGCCAAACTCGCTCAAAAACACATCCTGCAAAATTCTATCTGCGGGCAGGATAAAACCTTCCCGCGGGCCGTAGTTTTCCCATCCGTGAGTTAAATGCATGTGGATTAGGCCTACTGGGGATACCACGGAAAAAAAAAAAAAAAAAAAAAAAAAACGCCGCTTACTCTACCTCACAAGGTGGTGTGGAAATACGTTTTTTGGCCCAAACGCATACTGAACTACACTTTGCGGCGCTCGTACGCCAAACTATTGATTTTACGAAAAAAAGGTAATTACATAAATTGTAGAAAATTTTCTCTAGTTTCCTTTTTTTTTATTTGTTTTTTTCGTGAAATGAGTCGGAAAGGAGATATTGCCAAAAAGCTGCTTTTGGGCGCCATTTTTCGAATATAGCGGCGCGAGCGGCAAAGATACGAGGGGGCAAAGTTGAAATTCGGAAAGAGCATATCGAAATCTATAAAATTGCCCATTTTCAAAACTCCCGGAAAACTTTCCAGGTAACCCCCTTTTTTTGACCAAATGACTGGACTAGTAGCGCTTTGTATGAAAGAGCAAAAACTTTAACAAAGGAAATGACCGAACGAAATGAAAAAAAAAAAAAAACCAACAAAAAAAAAAACCCTTTTTACATCCATTCATTAGTTTTCGACAATTTGCTGACTAGTTTGAGTCATTTTTACTTAAATTTGCCGTTTTTCCATGTGAAGTGCCACGTAGTAAGGATTTTCGATCTTTTTTTTTTTTTTTTCTGTCTTGAGCTCTCGTTAAGTCCACTTACTGATAGTCGTTCACATCCATTTTAGCTGCATTTAATTATAACATTACACACACACATATATATATACACACATACAGACTGATTACACGGCCTGATACAAACATATCATGTGCGTATATACAAACTGACCATATGACTAGGACTGATCTACACACACATTCATTCCATTTTCCAAATATTTATACCGTAATAAAAGTTTGGTACTCACTTAGAAATAAGTAAAGAAGTTAGCCATACCTGCGTCTCTTTCCGGGCGCCATCTTGCTTATCCAGATACTATGATCTTTTCCGATGCCTGTAATATCTCCGTAGTCGCAGTCCGAACCTGGGAGATTGATTGGGCACGACCTTTTCCTGATTGAATAGAAGAAAGCACCATTATCAAAATTTTCATTGGTTATATTTCTACGTTGATACAGAGTTGATGTCTTATTATTACATTGTTAATTTTTTGAATAAATTCTTCAAAAATTACAATACATATTTTTTTTCCCCAATGGCAAGGCAAATAAACACTCATCATGCACGTAACATCCTGTTACGATTGAGAAGATAATTATGGGGCAACAGTGCGTTCGCAAGGTTTTAGGGATAATCCCCACTACATTAAATGCAGTCCACTAGAATCAACTTAAAAACATAATATTTAATAATTTAATGGGAAAGGGGTTTGTGAAAATGTGATAATTAGTGGTATGTGAGAGAGATAATGTAACAGGAAGTGCGACATCACGCAAATTTCAGTTAAAATGTAAACATTAAGATCAGCAGATTAAATTACGAAGTTATATTTTGAAAAAGTTATTAAGAAGTTATTTTAAAAAAACTAAAGTTTAAAAATAAACTATCTGATCTATAACACACTGCTTTGTTTCCAAACTGCAAGTAGTAGTATATGTTTATGCAATATAGTGTGACATGTGACAGCCATTTTCATAAATTTTAACAAAGCTATCATGATACACCCTTTCCCCCTTCTAACTTAATTGATATCTTTATTAAATTTAAAAATAATTTTTTTTAAATTCTTAATATTTCACTTATTATTTAAACTACCCATCACGATATTCTGTTTTTGTAAGATTATAGTCAGAAATGGCCCATACTCCCAATCACAAACACAGCGAAAATTGTATTAACCCCCCCCCCTTTTAAATGACTAATATCATTCAACTAATGCGCTAGAAGACAAAATATGTAAAAAAGCAATTTAAAATATGCCTGTATCTGTGAAAGGTTAATAAAGCAGTTTCAAAATCTACGATTCCTTATTGTTAAGCTTTGTTTTTCTCCCAACAATTACTGGTGAATTTGAGGTTACAATACGCACCAGAAAACACATTGTTCTGTTCACTACCCGATTTAATTTCACGGATTCGTTTAGTGCTGCCATCTATTAAGTTAATAGAAAACCTTTGCAGGTGTATATTTCATATGTATGTAGCGTTGGCGCAAATCTGTCTCATGTATCTTTTCTATATATTCATTATTAATGCATAAATAATCACTCAGAAGATAGTTATTATCTTCATTAGTTCCTTTTGCAGTCTCTTACAGTATAGTTTCGAACTGTAAACTACAGCATACCCAAATTTAAAATATTTGAATTCCAAAATAATCGTTCCTTGATAACATTTTAAGATTTAAATTATGCCAGATTTTTATTTCAAGTAATTGTTAAAATTGTGTTTATCAATCAAATTTCTCCCTTTATTGAATTTCGGATGACGTTTCGCTCGTATCTTTCTCTATGACCCCCTCCAAAAACAGATCTATACCAAAGCATATATATCTATCTATACCTTGAAATGCGTGGGGAGGAAAAAGTTTCCGCGCGTTTCCAGAAAAGCATGAAATTCGATTTGGGTATATAATAAAAATGGAATATGAACTTATTTATTTTAGGTGGACGAAGATTAAATATATTGAGTGTAGACATATTTTTTTTCTAGCACCCGTTGTAATTGCCTCCACAACGGGCTTTGACTTCTAGTTTATGATATTCGTAACAAACAACAGCCATTATTTTCAAGGAAACGGGATAAAATTTTAACTACGGTGTTACAAAAAAAAAAAAGTATACAGAAATTGAGAGGGCACACTTTATTAATTCCGTATATGTCAATGCAACTGCGGATATATGGGCAAGGCCGTAGGTAGTATAAAAAAAGAATTCGGGAGGGGATATGTAGAGGTAAAATTAAATTTCTGAGGAGGAAGGGGGGGAGGGTGATGTAGCAGTGCAATTTTTTCAACTTAAGGCTATTCTTCGAAAAAAAAGAACTCTGTTTTTAGTCTTGGTACACAAATTGAAATAAACTAATAGCACCATGGTCTCCAAAAAATTCCAGAGTGTTCTTCATAAGCTGTTTTACCCACTGCGATAAGCGAAAACGCTGTGGCTTTTGTGAAATTTTCAGGAAAAATTCTTAAACATGGATCTGAGCTGCAAGATTTTTCGAAGAGTGACACGCTTTACGAAAATTTCCGATTTTTAAGATTTTTTTTCTAAAAGTTTTGAAACTGATACAGAATGACCTGTCTTCGTAGTATGTAATACAGCTTCTAAAGAGAGAGTTTCAAAATTTTGAAGTGCCTAGCATAATTAGTTTATTTGTAATTATGTACCAAAATCACATGATTTTTTCGAATAACACCGTTAAATGATCTCTAAAATCAACACAAATTAAAAAAAATTCCAATGCATTGATTAAAAAATTTCGGGAGGGGATCAAACGCCCGTGACCCCCCCCCCCCTTCTACAAAGATTTTTGATCTCCATTTATGTGCACATAACTTACGTACGCTAAAAGTATGATTAAAATAGTCAAATCTGTTTAATGGAAAAGCCAATTTGTCCCGAAATGTTATTCTAATAAGGGGGATATTCTGTTACCCAGGATCACACTGAATAATTATTACTGTCAGGTACATTGAAAATTTAATAGAAACATCTACTAATTACTTACTACAAAAAGTTTTAGTAAATCAAAGTTTTAGTAAACTAACTTAAATTTAAGATCTGCTATTCCAATAGTAGCATTATAAGTATGCGTATTTTAATAATATATCCTTATATTATCTCTATATAGTTAACGTAAATGAAGAATTTAGGAATCACTTTAAATACATTAGAAGATTGATACATGTGGTTAGAAATTAGTAAGATATAATTAATATTTTCGTGATGATCACTTTGAAATATTAATCTCTAGTTATTCATGTAACTTAAAAATATCAGTACAAATGGAATATGACTAGGGTTATATAACACGTAAAAGCGTAATTAGAGTTGGACCAATATTCAAAGAGTCAGAAAACGACCAACATTCTATATCATCAAATAGTAATAATAAGACCGATCCTGATAATAATTATAATAATAATAATAATTAGAAAAACATCACTATTTAGAATTCACTAAATCATAACTTATGGCTCAAAGAAGAATTCATGACCTTCAATGGATATGTGAAATCAGAAAATCAAATCCAATTATCCATTATAAATTTACTGATATTGTGAAAATAGTACGAGTAAAAATGTATAAACATCTATATTCAACTATGAAGTAAAGAAGAAAATTGAACATCATTTTTTAAAATGATTTTAAACTTCAATATCATTTGTTCCGTAATGGAAGAAGTGATATCATATTGGCATTGTTTACATTTCACTGCATTATAACTCTTCGTACAGAAAAAGTAGTTTTACAGGCAATGAAAGGTGGTCCCTAAAACGACCACCTTTCCAATGATGTGAAAGAAATCACATTTTCAAATTTTGATTGTAGAAAATTGTTATTATCTTTCAAATTTGAGTGTACGAAATAATTATTATCCTTCAAAAATAGTCAAAAAAGATAAATAAAACGAACAGTATTTTTTAAAAGCTTTTAAAATTTGGTAGTATTCGCTCCATAAGCGAGCAAGTGATATCAAAGTGGCACTATTTACATTTCACTGCATTATAACTCTTCAAACAGAAAAAGTAGTTTTACAGGCAAAGAAAAGTCCCTAAAACATTTTATAATGAATCAAATTTTCAAATTTGATTTAAAAAATTATTGTCATTCAAAAAATATAAAATTAAATAAAATTAAATAATGCTAACAGTATTTTTTAAAATAATTTTAAAATTTGATATTACTTGTTCCATAAGGGAACAAGTGATGTACATAGTGTTCATATCACTTCTTCATATATGGGACAAGCAATATCAAATTTTAAAATCATTGAAAATATATTGTTAGTGTTATTTTATTTCATTTTATTTTATCATATATTTTTTGAAAGATAATATTTTTTACAATCAAATTTGAAAATTTGATTCATTATAAAATGTTCTAGGAACCACTTTTCTTAAAACTTCTTCCACTTTTCTGGCTGTAAAGCTTTTCTGTCTGAAGGCAACTGCAATTTACTGCATTATTATAACTCTAATCACAAAGGAAAAGGTAGTTTTACAGGAAAAGAAAGACAGTGCCCAAGACATTTTCCAATGATGTGATGGAAATTAAATTTTAAAATTTGATTATAAAAAATAATTATTTTCTTTCAAATTAAAATTATTCATTAGTTTTAAAGCTAAACGTCTATGAATTCATAAATCAGCTACAATTTAATATGTAATTTAAACTACCAGATTTTGTTCGTGTTAAAGCTAAACGTAATTTTTATCATTCGTTCAGCAATCGTAACACAAATATTATATTTCACTGATATGATTATTTAATATAAATCTACTGTTGTGAAGACTACATACATTCAAATATTTGTTAGCATCTACTTATAATTTTAATTCAAAATAATGATAATGGTAGTAAAGTTGTTATCACTTGTTTGTAAACAAGCACTGTTTACACTGCATGTGCATAGCAGCACATATCAATGCATTCCTGAATATGATCGTAATTCATTCAAAAAAGTATTAAAATGTAAATTAAGCGTAGTCTTTAGTGCAGTGGTTTTTCACACTTACACACACACACATATATACAGAGGGTTATTATGATAGTATATTATTTATTTCATTCTATAGGTTGGAACTGATATTTCTAAATTATGGGGAAGCGAAGCAAGAATCAAATTAAAAAAAAGTCTATGCAAATGTAAAATTAATCAGCATTGTAATGCTTCGTTGTATATAAACATAATGGCAGAGTTCACTATAGAATTTAGAAGAGCAACAAATCTTCAATTATGCAACCTCTTTCTAAAGTCATTGGGTGGAGAACGTATAGTTTGGTATCAGATTGTTTTACATACATATTAGAAAGATCAGGGAATTTAAACCCCGAACAAGGGAGTAAAACGGATATGAACTGAAAGTTTTCGGTGAATAAATGAGTGAAAGCGTTTGGATAATTGTTAATTCCGAATACCCGAAGATATCAAAATTGCTCAGAATAAACTATAATTTAGCATTTGTGTATTGAAGGATAATATTACTTTCAAAATAGTAGCTAATGTTATTATAATTTAGAAAGAGCAATAAATTGACTAGCGCATCTGAAATTACAACTGAAGACCGTTTATACTTTGTTTAATAATACCTGAAACAAAACACAGTGAGACACTAAAAATGTTTGCGACACACTAATAGATCCCTGGATTTTTGACGTCTGAATGAAATTCGGACTTCTTTACTGCTCTTTCTTTGAAAGCAGGAAAACTATGATTCTTAGGTGAGTTCTCGCTAAGTTAGCAAAGGAGCAATTTGAAGGTTTTGGGTAGCCAGTTCTTGGGTAGACAATGTACTTCAATTCCCTAAAACATTTCTAGCCACTAAATTTGTATTAACTCGTCATGGATAGCTTTAAATGACCTTTAGTGTGTTTTGATTCAAACATAAAAAAACAGTAAATTGCACAAATATTTAAAAAATATTAAATATCTCATCATTTAACGTATAAAGTCGTTACATGAATCTTTGACATAATGCTAATAATGTCTGCTCTATGCATCGTAGAAATAGTAAAAATAACGTTTAAAAAATCTAGCTAGATATAAGAACGAGAATTTCTATATAGGGCCTTTTATTACTCTAACTCTGAGGGTAATGTTTCTAAAGCCTGAAAACCTTAAACAGTAGCGTTAAGTACTTTAGTTAACAACATATAGTGGAAATAACAGAATGCTAAGAGTAACGTGCTGAAAATAATTTCTGCTTAGCCTGTTTCAGTTACTACGGATGAACTTGGTAAAATCAACACTCGCGATGCCTATTTCCTAAGTAAATTGATAGAGAGACTCATTTATCCAGTATATACTGTCTTTAATTAACTTCGGAGTTTCCTATTATTAGTCGGTACAGGTGAGTGACTTGATAGGTCTCTCTATTCGAATAAGGCAAAAATAACAAATGATTCCGGTGGAACTGCTTACAGTTTACTTCTAGAAGATGCAAACTTGTAACATTTAATTTAAATGTACTAATTCTGAAATATATATTTCCTTTTTTAATATATATACGTATTGCATGCTAGTAAAGTTTTCTCACGCAAATCTTCAAATTTTATTGGAACATAATACAAACACTATAACTATCTTGAAAATGGTAACAGACGATTTAATTTACACAATACACATACAAACTTAGACTCTAGCCATTTACAAGGCGGCCAGCATCAGTTAGGTCCTTTATATAATAATTATAACAATCCAATCTTTAGAATCCGTCACCAACTTATTTCAAATTCTAGCGCGTGTTCTTTTTAAAAGCTCGCTCATCTATTAAAGCATCGGGTGCGTTTTTAAACTTATCCAATATTTTCTATGCTACTTTGAGAAATAAGGTAGTAAAAATTCGTGATTAATGGGACAAACGATGCTTATTATTTCCTCAAGTAAAAGAATAGTATTTAAAAATTAAATTAAAAATTAATACACTTTTGCCATTAGAAAAATTGACTATCTGGTTGTTTTAATAATTCACTTAGTTAAAAATACTTTGAGTGTTTGTAAGGGTTACTTCAAATGCTATCATGCCTCATGATTTGATTTCTATGCATCATCCTTTATGTACTTTTCAACCAAAATTTTCATTATTTGCATAATTTTTTTTAGAATATTTATAATTTCAAATGTATCATCGCTACTTAATCATTACTCAATTTCATGTGCACGAAAAATATTTACACCAATGAAAAAATCTACTTACTCTAATTTTTCCAGTTTGTCATCTAGGTCTTGCAAGACGGTTTTCAGGTAATTTAGTTGCCTTCTTTTGTTGACAATCTCTCGGAGAGACCTCTGCGGAATTGTGGGGCTTCGGAAAAAGAAGGAAAGTCATGTTAAAAATATATCACTACAGAAGTTGCTTACTACAGATATAAAATTAAAACACGGAGTTCAAATGTAGTTAAAAAAATGCACTAAATACAAATTCATGAAAATTAATTATTTTTAATTTTTTGTCATGTGAATAATTATTTATCTGAGTTATTTGTTCTAATATATGATTGTTTTTGTGTGATTTTTTGAAATGAAGTTAGGCTCTGGAGACATACTCGCACTTTAATACAGTTTGTTAAAGTAGTGGTAACTAAATAGTGAAGTACAACAAGTAGAGTTTCAAGGAGTCTACACATGACGGTCTCCAATATTCAGCAACAGTCGACAACCGAAAAGAAGTTTTGTACTGTGCCGAAAGGGGGAAGCAGGTTGCCGATAAAAGAACTCTTTCACATCATCCTGAACTACTAGATCAGGCTGTAGCGTATGGATTTGGCTTTCTTTTATAGCACGAATGTCAAATTCAAACAACCGATCTGGACTGTAAATGAAACGATCAAATACCTCCCTGCTCTTCGTTGCGTTCACATTGCACAGTTTTGCATTATCGTGAAGCAAAATCCCATCTTGAGACAATTTACTTGGTTGTTTAATTTAGAAAGACATTTGGTGGCTTGCACAGGTTAAGTTCTGTGAAATGTTCCGACGCGTTCATCGTAATACTAACCTGGAGCCTTTGAAAAGATTCCTATTCTTCAAAAGATGTTGTTAACATTTCTTATCGAGCAATGCTAACTGATTTTCTTTAACAAGGTAACAAAGGATGTTACATTCCTGACACTTTTCGTTTCTAGATCAAGCTGGTAGTTAACTGCATGTTCAATCCCTATGTATATTAAGTTTTTAAGAATGGTCTTCCGTCCTTAAAGAATCGTACCAGATGTTATAGGCACATTTCTTAACGTAGTGAATACATACTTTCTGGTCATCGAGAGGTTGTCAGAATGTATACAAGCGTTCAGCAAATAATTTTCCATGACATATTTGAATTTAATAATGATCTTGACATGAGATAAAAAATTCAGGTTTAGGTTAAAACATTTCAAAAAATAAATAGCAAATTTTAAAAGTGTTTAGCTATTTATTTGATATCCGTAACTCTTTTTTAATATGTCATTTTGTAGCGAAATTATAGTACGTTAAACAAACAAATGGATGGCATTTTTAGGAATATAGTCTGTTTTTTTTTACTAAAATGCTCAGATGTTCGAAATTCCCCTAATTATTAATTACAGATTTCTTAGGATAATCAACATACAGCAAGGCTCTTATCACTTTAGTACTGGGCACACACTACTTGAACAAACTGTATTATTTTAAGTACACGTTTTGTATTCAACGATTTATTTCTCTGGCCGACAGACTTTCTTTTTCATGTCATTTTAAAGCATGTATCTCACAACTCAGGTACTGCCAATGCTTCCTGTTCACACGTATATATATTCGAAAATTTTACACAGTGTATCCAAAAAGGTGGTAACACGTTTTAACTTTTTAATTATCGTCGACAAAAGAGTAATGTAAATTGAAAAAAATGTTCAAATTAAGGTAGGCAAAAAAGGCTACATTCAAAAAATATTCCTCTCGTTAATTTTCGAAAACTTACGCTTTTTAAATTTGAGTACGAACCCCGTATATAAAAATTTCCATTTAATAAAATGTGCTTAATACACGTATTAGGGGATGTACAAATTTTCAACCTTTCATCATAAAACGTATCAAAGCTATCTTATAGCAAAGATGGTCAAGGATTGTACATGCATTTGAATGTAAGCATTTTAAAATGTATGATTTTTTGAACGTTATCTGAAGGAACTTATTTTGAACTTCTTTTCAATTTACATTGCCGACTTACAAAGAATTAAACTGTATTACCACCTTTTTGGGACACCCTGTATACACTTATACATTTATACAGGATGTCCTATAATGACTGGGCAAACTTTAAAGGGAAGTGCGGCACATAATAAGAAATCAGATTCAAATACCAATGTGATGTGAAAAATACTGATTCACTTACCTGTTGATAATCACTTTGAGAAAAGAGTTGAAGTGTTTGTCTAGTTTCTTAATCAAGTTTCATAAACAATGGGCTTGTCTCCAAAAATTTCATTAATGAGATGAATTTTTAAACTATTTAATTTTAGTCAGGTGTTTTCCGAGAAAGATACATTCGTTTGTGACAAACAATGGTCGGAAAGGTCACTATTATTTCAGCACTGTTTCCAAAGTGATTATTACAAGCTACTTGAAGACATTACCGACCCACATTGCTACGTGATTCTGAATCCTTATTACTTGCCCGACCCTCCATTAAAGTTTGTCTCAATCACTATGGTATACCCTGTGTATATGTGTGTGCGTGATTGCGTGTTTTTCTGTTGTGTCAGATCATTAGTTGAGTTACATTGAAATGTTAAATGTACATTATAATGTCATTTCTTTTTATGTTACACACTTTTACTATGCTTTATGTAAAACATTCTTTTTTAAAATTCTAGAATTCTCGCTAAATATTCTGAAAAGTCTGTTTGAAATATGTATATAAAAAAAGAAAGTTAAATTATTTTGTTTACTGAACGTTTTTTTTTATAACCTTAAATAAGTTGCTTGAACTATGAAAAAATCTAGGCCAATAAGATGAACAAAATAAAAATTTAGTTACAGACTACCTTCTTCTTCTTTTTTTTTTTAAATACAGCATATTCTAGATGAAATTATAGTTTCAAGCAGGTATTGGTGAGATTCTGATAAATATGTTAATTAAAAAAAAATATTCAACAGCTTTTGCTTCTTCTTATCAGTTAACTAACATGATGTAAGAGGAACAATTTAAATTGTTTTAATTGACAATACAGCTTGTAAATTAAATATCTAAATGATAGATTGTGTTCATTTTTAATTTGTCAAAACATTTATTTTAAATATAAAGATTCTTTCAGTTACGGAAAATTAAATAAATGAAGCGAAAAAGAAAAATTAAGTGCAATGTTTGATTAAAAATGGGTTTTGTATATTTTCAAGTTTTAAAAATAAGTATATCTGGTTAATTAAAAAATATACTATTCAACATTTCGATTTATTTACTTTTTCCAGATGTTTTAAAAACATTACTTTTGATTTTATTTCTTGTTCAAAATACAATAAAACGAAATGTTTTACCTTAAGCAGTTTAAATATTTTTCTAAAAAATGAATGTGAATAAAATTTGTGAACAGAAAAATTTTAATTAAACCAGTTCTTTTACCCAATTTAAATTTTTGATAGCGTTTTTGAATATTTTCGGTCATTCGAAACGACGGCAAATAAATTTTTAATTACTGTGTATATCTTGATCAACTACGAAAAAACAAAATGCTTTATCTTCAATCTTCAATCTCCGAAATTATTAAAGTGTAATTTAAAAAATAATATTATTATTTATTCTTTTTCTCAAATCCCAATTTTCAACTGAATTATAGTTTTAATCAACACAAACTGTTTTAACTCAGTTGTTTTCATGTTTATTTATTCTTGTGTGAATTTTTTTTTACTAAGTATATCTTGTATTAATATAAAGTAAAGAATTATAAGAGAGTTGAAAATTAAGCTAATGACATTATTATATGTGCAGTTAATCATATTGAAAGGAAGTAAATAAGATTGTGTTAATTAAAAATAACATTTATTATTATTATTATTATTATTATTTGTATGAAGCAAAGAAGCGTTTTAATTGCGAATCATCAATGCAAATGAAATTCTTATAATGAGGCATATAACAACAATAAAATACAGACAAATAATCTGTGACTTGTATGAGAAGATATCTGAATATAATACTCTTTTAGAATGAAACGCTAAGTCGTATAGACGTCGTTCAACAGTAATTTTTCCAGAACACGAAATTTAACTTCCAAAAGCTCACTAATAAAGTGTTTTTTCTAACAAACACAACACATTCCAAGCTTATATGCATATTCTGCAAGGTTCAATATTTTAAACTTTATTCAATTGATACTGTTGTAATTTATTCATTGCGATTAGCTCCTGGAGAATATTTTTTCATGGATTATTAGGTTAGCGTAAGTTTTTTTACCTATGGAATTGTGATAAGTTTACGACATGACGTTATTTCAGTAACCATTTGTAATTATTAATGTATTTTGTTATTGTGTAATTACTAAAAGTAGAAACTAATGGAAAACAATTTTCAATGCCTATTTCCCTTGAACCTAGTATTCTGAAGCGTAAAACTCAACGACAAGGATATATAAATTTGAGATTAGATTCCAGATTTAATAGCATGAGGCGTGGATGACAAATTTTATTTATCTTGAACTTTTTGTTTCTGTTTGCATTATAATTTGACAACTTGTACATAAAATAATTATTTTTAAATAAAACTTGACACCTCTAATCTATTCAGAAATTTTTTATTACATTGCATGATTTTTATTTGAGAAACTAAAATTTAACAAATCCTCAAAGTTATAACTACACAACATAATTCTAATTTTTGACATTATTCTTCTTATCTGCTTTTATCTGTAAGGTTTTATTAAGAGAACAGCATGCTTATTTAAAAGCACTTATATAATTGCTTGTGCGTTGGAATCCTCTCATAACTGAATTAGCGAAGTATTTTATCCGTCCCTAAATATGAGGTCTTTACCCTTATGTGTATTTATTTTCTGACAGTTGCCATTTGAAAAATATTGGTTAGTTTTCAGGATGGGTCCATAGTTGAATTTTCTATCGTTCCTTCACAGATTGATAACGTCAAGAAAAGTTCTGTCGGTCACCACCATCAAGCTACACTGAGGCGCATCACTAATGGAGTAAGTTCAAAGCTTTATTTTGTGTTATTGTAACAACTTTTTGCGAAGTGAAGGTGTTGCTTTGGGGTACATAAAGAAAATTGCGCTGGTTAAAATTCCGTTTGTAATATTTTTTCTTCCAGTAGTGAAAATCGTATTTAAAGCTTCGCGTAAGAACTCGTGCATTAATACATTTATTTATTTTAGAATGAGAAACGCTAAATATGAACTATTCGAATTTCTCATTGTAATTTTTCATTTTTGTCTCGGACTTTTCTAAACAAATTTTAGTATAATTTTATTTACGAATGAAACATCTTTATATTTTCAATTTCCATAATCGTTTATGATTCTGAATTTTTTTTTCTGATACTTCCCTACATTTATTTGAATGTAACGTAAGCTAATGATAAATTTAATAACTTAAATATAAGTTACTAAATGATGCATTTTACAAATTTGTTTGATTCTTTTCATGAAGTGCACATATCTAAAATATTTCCCTAGAGTCTATTAAAGGAATTTCATAAAAATTTGGTACATTTTTTACATTAAAAACTTAAATACAGACTAAAACTAAAACTAAAATCTTATTTTGCATTCAAATATTTTCTTCAATTGAGAGAAATTCGCGTTGAGTATATTTCTTCAGGTTATCTGAATAGTATTGTAAAACTATATTTGAATTGTATAATTCTCTTTTTTGTAGAATATTAAAGTTCTGTAATTAATACTATAAATAATTTTTTATGTACTTTGAATAAATACAAATATCAATTTATTAGTTTAAAAATAAAAATCAGAGCAGGCTATTGGATTATAATTATAGAAATGCTTACGGTTATTTATTACAAAGTGTTCCGTAATCTATGTTTATGCCAAAACTGTTTGTTATATTTTAGGTATACAATCAAAATTTTCATCGACCAGAAATCAAATTGTATCGATAAAATAAAATAAAATTTTAAACATACATCACAAAGAAGAAGTATAATTATCCTTTTGACTTATAGACTGAAGTTACTGATTTCAACTTTAGCGAAAAAAATGTTAAGTCTGTTGGCTTATCCCACTTACATGGTAATTTATACTGACAAACTAACAGCAACTCCATGCTGTGTGTTTTAAAAACGAGTATTTCCTCAAATGATGGCTGGAATTTTTCTAGGATTAAGCTTATTCACCATCGATTATTGAAAACAAGAGTGCATTATACTAAATTGTAAAAAGAAAAAAAATGTATGAAGCCTTATGATGCTGCATTGCTTTTTAAAGAAATGTCATGGAATATTCTCTTAACATGAAATAAAAGCTTTTGAAAGTGTGTATTGATTTGAATAAGGGGCCATTTAGCGCCACGAGCATTTTCTTTTGCAGCACAAAACAATGTCACTCACGGTTGTAAAGGAAGACATTCTTAGACTTGATTGATATTGATTTAAAGTTACGTCAAAGGAAGAATATGATTAAACTCGCAATCCATTTTTACGTTTCCTAAGAAATGGAATTCGTGGAGTCGCATAGCAGTAGAAAAGAAAAAGAAAGAAAAGTCTTATTTGGAGAGAATATGAGTGTGGCATTAGGTTACATTATCCAGTTTTGCATTTACTGAGACTAGAATTCCACTTTGAGTAACGATGCAAATTGTAGCGTTTTCTGCTCCAAACATCGTTAAAGGATAATAATACTACATTTGACAGGCACAGATTCTGTCTAAAGGTTTGATTAGATCTCCCCTTCAACCCATATTGAAGGCAAAAATGTGAATTAAAGGTAACTTTTTCTCAAATTTGTTTATTTTGTAAATTAGAATCTTTAAGCAGTGATATCAGTTTGGTTTCGTCATTAGAAAAAGATGCATGCTAGCTTCAAGACACTCAAAAAAAAAAAAAAATCTTTCAAGTATTTGCCTACATTTAAATTTTGCATTTTAAAAGTAGCACTAATCTTAAAACTTTGGTTACTCTCGCATAAATTTTTACTATTAGATGAATGGAAATTAAAAAAGTTTGACCCAGACAGATCTGCGTTAAATTGTAGCACAAAATCTTTTAATTACAAATGGATGAATTAGTTTCTAAAAGTACAATATTGTAGCTCAGACAATACCAAGCAGATATAAATCTACGGAGTGTGACAGAAATATAAGGCTAATTTGAGGATAAACGCTGGTTTTCTGCTAGTACGTTTATGTGCCAACAGTTAGCAATACTCGCCCTGTGTGAGGAATCTTAACCCATTTCGCAAGAATTTATCTCAATCCACCACCTTTAATCAGCGTTATTTTGGATCTCGTGAACATTTAAACTGGTGAGTAAGGCCCTCAAAATATCCAGTTAATCATATTTATATTTAATGATGTTTTATGTTAAATAAAATATTAGCAATTTAAATAAGTTTCGCATTCTGTCGCACTCACAAGGGAAGCAGAAGTGACCATAACCGTGAAGCAATACGAAAATAATATGTAGCATCTTCACTCTATACTAGGGAGATGGCACAAGCAACATTTCTCAAAAATAAATAAATTTTAAATGTTATTTTTCATTTTGTATACTGTCTTTTATGGTATCAAATTTAAATGAAATTAATGACTATGACTTTAATGTTTCAATAATTATCATTTTACATTATTTTAATTAACAAAATGTTTCATATTAAAATTATTTTACATTTTATAATATGTGCATTATTGTTTTTTAAAAATATTAATAATTTAAACAACTATAATCCACATTTTACTATCATATAGAATATGCATCGAAACTACAAAAGGAAAATGGATCGAGCTTCTTGGTCAGAATTAAATTTAAGTCAATACAGAATTTAATTATTGGTCGGATATAAATTTGTGCTGTATGTAAAACATACTTTTACGCTAAAAAGGTCTCAAGTGTGATTGGATTCAGTACATTAAATACAAGGAATGGTTGTACGAAGATTGCGATAGAGATCTTTTGTACTGAATAAAATGGTCTGCATGCTAACAATCTAACGTGTATTCTTATTAGTTTAAGTTAAATAATTTTGGGAAAAAAATCAGTTTATAGACTTGTTTATGTTTTCATAGTTATTGTTAATTCATAGGTAATTTTCCCATGTTTGTTTTATTTTTCCTTTCTCCATAACTGGTGGCATCTTCCTCGTATATATGGAGAAGCATGCTACAATTCACATGAGTTTATTATAGCATTATATTTTTCAATCATACATGTAAAGGGAAAGCAATTAATAAGTGTATATAAATAATTAAAGATTGAAGAACATGTTGTATTTTTTTTTTCATTATCTTATCATTTCAAATTTGTTTTGACTAAACAAGAAAATTCTAAAATTTGGCATCTTCCCCCGAATTACCTCACACATTTGAAAATTTTTTTTAGCGAAAGGTGTTGAATTGCCTTATTTTCATTCTTTATACAATATAAAATAAGTATCGTAATTATGAAAATTTCGATATTCAGATTTTGGCTGAAAAATTAAGTTAAACAATCCCTGAATTTATTTTAACAAGTTACTGAGTGACGTCTGCACGTACGCATGTACTAGCAAAACTAAAAAAGCATTCAGGTAGTCTTATGTTGCAACTACCGAGTGATATATTAACATTGGATTACATATTGTTTAGGTATCAGGTTGTAACGAAAGTTTTCCGCCAGATTTGCTTGAGTCAGCTCACGCGGTACCCAGCTATTGACCTTATATGCCAAGTTTACGCGATGCTTAGCACGACTAATGGACATGGCACTAAAGTCTAACTCTTTTAGCAAACTCTCGAGTGGATGAATATTTTATCTTCTTCCTCAGATCTTCGTAGGCGGGTCTCATCAGCATCATTAGGCCGGCCAAATCGCTCTGCTTCTTTAATGTCCTAGTCCTCTTTTTTGAACTTTCGGTACCAAATCTTCACAGTGTCATATGATACAACACTAGTACCTTAAGCTGTACACATCATTCGGTGTCATTCTGTAGCTGACTTTTTGCAACAGAACTGAGAGTAAATGATGGTTCAATCTGGTAGCGTGATAGTTCCATTTCAGACAACTTATACTTAATCATAACGATATTTTTTTTACAGATTTCAGAACACAGTGCTGTAAAACAAGTCTTTTTCTTTCAAATAACAAAAATCGTTTCGCAAAATATTGGCAAAGACACCAATGCTAACTGCTTGTGCAGGCAATACTTGCAGTGGCGGAAAACTTTCGTTACAACCTAATAATTATATGACTCCCGGTGAGAAACAGACAAACATAACAACCACATTTCATTAAACACCCACTTAACAAACACATTTCATTAAACACCCACTTAACAGACGCATTTCATTAAACACACATTTCATCAAACACATTTCATTATTAATTTCATGAAATATTTATTAAAACGGCATGCTGCGATTTAATCCATATTATAGTAATAGATATCCTATTTTTAAAATTCATAATCTAACCGCAAGCTTTGGCATTCATTTGATGCCATCAAAAGTTGCATATTTTTGAAAAATCGGCACAAAATGTTATGAGTTTTAACGGTTTATTGTTTGAGTTACAACTAAATTCACATGCTAGTTGTGCTAATTCACAACTAAATTCACATGCATTTCAACTAAATTCAATTTGCTTTCATCACAATAGCAAATTGTATTAGTAAGCCAAGGATTAAATTGTTGTCAAAGTAACAGAATTAAAAGATTGCTTCAGCCAAATGAAATTTTTTTTTTCAATTTTTATTTTAATTTCATGTAAAATATTAATAGGGCTGGACGCGAGACGAAAAACAGGCGTCTCGCAAAACAGCCTAAAAGCTTTGTATCGTCTCGCAAAATCCCTATATTGTAATGTTAGAAATGTTTGTCTCGTCTCGCAAAAAAGCTGTAAATCTCGTCTCGCACCCATCCCCAAATATTAAACTGTGTGATGCTGTTTCTGCTTTTCCTGATATTTCCTTCATTCAACATATACTATAAGATATTTAGAAGATAAACATGCCCTAACAACAATCAAAGAGCACACGTAGAGACTCTCACAGAACTATATTATTGTTCTTAAAACACAGGTGGGTTGAGTGTCTCTTTTTTAAATCTAGATGGCTACAGATAGATGGAATCTAGATGGAATAGCTAGTTCCCTATTTTACAGGGAGGTGAATTAACGCCATCTATTGGAGGAGGGAGGAAGGTAGTTTATATTTTTCACATTCTCTCCCTTGTGGTTTCGCTGATGTCTGAACAAGAAGCCAAGACACTTTTCAGGGAGTCTATCGCACTTACTCAGCGGAGTAACAGGTGTAGTATCTGAATCATGACACAAATTTAAAGCGGATGGGTGGTATGTTGCAAATGACACCTCAGGATTATCGAGGCAAGCAGTTTAAAGTGTGTTCGGTGATCTTTCAGTTGCTATAACATGTGGCCCGTCACGTTTTGGCATACATATTGATGTTTTGTGGCTTAGCTCAGAAAGTACAAAATTACACATACTTTATGTTTGGGAAGAAACTTAAGATCCTCGCTGTCTTAGGCGATCAGAATATTTCTTTTCTAATGGTCCTGCTTGGCCTCTCTCTCAACTCTTTCTTTAATTTCCTTCAACACATTAGTAAACGTTTTCAAATACAGAGTAATTACCGGTACAAAATTGTCATTGTAAATAATTGCACGTATGTTATGCTGCACATCATCTACTGTCCGAAGCTCCTTGCGAAACCGCAAAAAATGTCGTGGTCTCCAGTACTATCACACTTGGCAGTGTTCATGGAGAAGTGGACTGTTGGAAGCTTTCTTTTCGTATAAATCTTATTCTATCCCCTCTAGGATAGCCAAACGTGAATTCAGATCACCGCTTTTTCTCTCAACATTATAAGCTTGAGGATGATAAACAAGAATCAAACTTTGTTTTATTTATAGTTCGTGACAAAATTGCTGCATTACACCACTAACGAGCTGGGTTCCGTTATTACTCGCAGTGGCTAGTATTAAAGCAAGCAATTAGACCAATTTTGTTGCATAGTCTTCGATAATCAGTATCCACTTTTAGCCACTTTTGCTTTCTGAGAAGAGACCAAATATATCAACTGACGGAACCCGAAATCTTTGAGAGTAAACAGACATTTGTAACAGTCCAGGTAATTTCTGATTAGAAGGTTTATAGCAACAGCATTCAGGACAGCTTTTGACGCTATATCTTTTCTCTTTCCAACCCAATAATACATTTTTGATATACGATTCAAAGTCATTTCAGGTCCACATTATCCTGTCACGTTCGAATCATGGTATTCTTTCAAGATTTCTGCTTTTCTTTTTTTGTCTGGATTCTTCATTCTCTGGACTCTAAAAATTGTTTTTCGAAGATCCTCATCTTCCAGATGTGATTGACATAATTCTGCAGATCTAATACTGGGGATTTCGACTGATGCAGCGCAGATTTGATACGAGTCTGTACTTGCGTGTTACAAAAAGGTTGAGATAATAAATAAGCAGTAAAGTTTGACCATATAGGAATGTAATTGATGGCCAGATTGTTAGATTGGAATTGCTTATTACAATGCTTATCTTGCGAGTCCACCAGTTGATGACTTTAGAAACAACAGTTACCTCAACGGTTGGTGCTCAGAGATGATGTTGGCAGATTGATTTTCGACGTATCCTCTGACTTTGTTGACTGTCCATTCTACTACTAGGGATTGAGTATAGTGGAGTAGTTTCATTCTGAGGAGGAGAGCAAGTGGCTGGCATATTTTATAGGGTGTTCGTTTTTCTTCCCCTGAAGTAACACTGCCCCAATATCTAAATTGCTAGCATCTGTCTGAATGACAAAAGGCTTCGTTCCATGAACTTGCTTAAGAATCGGTGGTCTAATTAATTTTAGTTTCAGATTTCGGAAAGCATTTTCTTGTCCAATTACTCCACTGCTTTCTTCTTTATGAAATCAGTCAGAGGTTTGGCTATTTGGGAGGGAGTTTGGAATATATCGACGATACCAGGAACAGCTTTATACGAAAGATTGTACTGCCGACCGAGTTGTATGGTGGGTAAAGCACCGTACTGCGGTTTCGGGTTCAACTCCTGGCGCCGGGATTCGATCCCCGACTGGGCGTGGTTGTCATTGTGTCCGTCCCTTCATAGGGGGTAACGCTGACCGCCCACTGGGTGCCCCCCATAATAAAATGGTCACACCCTCGGGCCGTTGTAAGGGACAATGCCCAATAGGCAAGTTCCCACCCGTTATTAAAAAAAAAGAAAGATTGTACTTGTCGACAGTTTTTGGGGGTGGCATGTCTGTAATGGCAGCAGTCTTCTGAGTGTCAACACATATACCGTTCTGGATAAAGTAATGGTCTAAATATTTCACCTTTTACAACGACAGTGGCACTTTTCTAGGTTAGCAGTGAGCTTGAATAAAAAATAGACGGTTAAAAACTTATTCAACCTACACCTATTCAATCTAAGTCAGAAAGATTTTTTGGAAGGTGAGGGACAATGCGATGATGTCATACAAATGTGACACGGAAAACAACACATTATTCATTCCGAAACGGAACTTACCTATTAGTCTAGAAAAGGCAGCTAGAGCATTTCCCAATCCGAAGGGCATTCGGGTAAGTTTATGGTTACCAAAGGTACAAATACAGATGGAGGACAAAATAATACGAGCACCGGTGAAAAAGTATGACTTATTTCACACCTGCAGTACAGCCGCGCCACCTGCAACAGAAGTCTGCCACCTAGTGAGCGTGAAGAGGAAGATATCAGTCTCTCAACAGCAGTCACCTTCGTTGAATGCTTCTATAAAACTGTCGGTGATAAGTTTAAATGTCAGACCTGTCAGAGTTCCAAAGAGGAATGCTAGTTGGAGTGCGTTTAAGTGGAACATCGGTTACGGAAACAGAAAACCACTTGGGGTTTGCAAGGAGTACGGTATCAGCCGTTATGACAGCATACACAAAAGAGGGTAAGATGACGTCTTCAAAGCACAACAGTGGCCGAAAGTCATAGCTTGCTGATAGGGATAGACGTGTACGAAATGAACAGTCATCTCCAGGACCGCGTTTCAACAAAAACTGCCAAAAGGGAACTTCATGCTGCGAACATTTATGGCAGAGTGGCAATTCGTAAATCCTTGGTGACAGCAACTAATGCTTTCAAGCGACGCCAATGGTGCAGAGATCATAAAGGCTGGTCTCCACAGCAGTGGCAACAGGTAATATGGTCAGATGAATCGTCATTCATCCTATTTCAGACGATCGGATGCGTTTATGTCTGGAGAACGCCCAGAGAAGAGTTTTATTATGAATGGCTCTAGCCGACTGTGAAGCATGGGGGTGGCTCCATTATAGTATGGGGTGCGATATCTTGGCAAGGTCTTGGGCCACTTGTTATTCTGCATGGAAGGATCAAATCCAATAACTCTCTAAGCATTCTAGGGGATCATGTCCATCCTTTTGTCCAGACTGTATTGCCTGGAGAGCGACCGCTTTTTCAAGACGATAACGCCCCTATCCATACTGCTAGGTGTGTTCAAGAATGGTTCGAAGAGAATGAAGATGCAGTTGAACATCTCGCCTGGCTCCAGCAGTCTCCGAACTTGAATATTATTGAACATTTATGGGAATATTTGGAGTCCAAATTTCGTTCCCGATTTCCACCTCCAACCGGACTTTCGGAATTAGAGACCGCTCTGCAGTAGGAATGGCTTAATATTCCTTTAAATATTGTCCATGACATTTATGCATCTATGCCACGTCGCATTAAATCTGTACTTCAGTCAAAGGGTGGTCCAACGCCCTATCAATAAAGATTTTTCATTACTTCACAGATGTTCGTATTATTTTGTCCTCCATCATTAAAAGTAGTTCTGTCTGGATCTTCTTCAGCTAGTTTTACCTTATGATATCCAGACACAAATCGATAGTTGATATGTTTTCCTCAAACAATTTATTCAGTATTGGACTAAAATGATTCATCAGTTAAACAATTAGTTTACTTGAACATAATTGCTTAGATACGTGCTTAAGTGGGTAGGCGACTGCAAGATATTTCAAAATAAATGACGTAATATATTCTTGCGATTCGTCTTTTTAAAGTGTGAAACGATCAAGTCAGAATAATCGCATTATACACGGATTTCCAGAGATTACTTTTTAAAAGATCATTTACTCATTTCGAGATTATAATTAATTGATTTATTAATTCACGGCCTATTGTATACTCTCCATGAAGATCTCTACAAGAAATGTTTAGTCTAGCGAATTTTTCGTTAATATCATACGCACTGTGAACACTCCTGTACATCATTCTTTTACAGACTTGATTTAGCTAAAGCTTGAATAAACATAAAATATGTCTTAATCGAATTTTTAAGTGTGTGTTTTGTCGAACAGAGATGAAAATTCGATTATAAGTGACGCTAAAGATCCAATTTGATATTAAAGTATTGAAGCTGATGTCACTAACAAATGTTTTTTTTTTCTTCATAAAATGACAGCACATTTTTGTATGCTTTTGCCGAATCAAAATTTAATATAAAGCTTAAATTAGCCAAAATATAAATTACTTATGTATTTTCAGCAAAAAATTATACATTTACTTCCGTACTATTCTTGGAATCTGTAAAATTAAATAATTTTAGATGAAAATTTATCGCAGAAAAAAAGATATTTTTAAAAAATTATTATTTAGTCCTTTCTATCAGTTAAAAAGTTGTTGAATGCTTTTTCACACTTTTTTAAACACACAAAAAATTACTTTTAAATCATTGCTTCTTGATTATTTCATGATAAATCCGAAATAGGAAGCATCTAGAAAACACAATATGTTAAAAGAATGAAGTGTGTAACAACTCAGGAATTCATTTTCTTTAAAACAGAAAAATCTGACAGATCCGTACTTGCACAATCGGCTTTGCAAGCCAAACCCCATCAACCAATTACTTTCTTTCTACATGACAACCTGCAATACCAGCTGAATACAAACTCCCCAAGAAAATTATGCCAACTCAAAATTTGACATGAAAGCAAATTCTGATGCGATTTTTCAAATATCAACTCAAGCTCAGATTACTTTAAAAATTAAGTTTAAAAATGCGTAAATTTTTTTAAATACTTAACTTGCAATTTTTTTCTGTGAAAAACACCAAATTGTAACATTTGACTGGTAATAATTTTAAATTAAAACTGCCACACTTTATGCAATAATTAAAAAATTTGAAACTAAGAATTTTCATTTTTATTTGACTTAATTTAAAAATAAACATTTGTGGCTGCGTTGCTTATTTGTATACATCAGAGATCGCCAAATCTGGTGCATTGAAAGATTTCAAGTGGTGCGTTGATTCCTTTTTCCTACTTAGTGCTTTGAGACAGATTGCAGATTTTCCAAATATTTTCGAAATTGGAAATGTTTTATTTCTTATAATTTATGATCTCACTTCAAAAGGAAGAATTTCTATATTCCAAAATACATTATCATAAACAATTGAGCTATCTCTGATCCCCTGCTATGCATCCAAAAATTTAATTTTAGAATTTTCTTCCGCAGAACTTCGATTTCATGGTCACATGTTATTACTTTTCCTTCCATAATTAAAACCTACTACTTGTATCATATTTTCAGCTGCGAATTGTAAGTGCAAGGACATAAAAAATGGTTCTTGAGTTATATGACACATCTGAACTAAATTGAAAGAATCATCACACTGCATGTAGCAGTTTGGCCACCACTGGTATACATCATTTACAGTTTAATACAACATGAATTTCTAACTAAATTGCATTTTTAGTACATATAATCTGAAGAAGGAATACCTCCATTGGGACGAAATGTTTGTTTCGGAGATGCCTCTTTTGGGAGGTGCTATTGTATATAGAAATCAAACTTTCTTTCAAATTTGAATGATTTTACGATTTTCTGGAAATATTTGGTATACTGTTTTATTATTAAACTAAATAAACTATACATTCAATATACAATTGAGTTTTTGAATCTACTTTAATATCTTATTTAAGGTTAATAACATTATTGCTATTAGCCGGTTGTCATGATAAATATAATAGGTGCTAGTAGCCGATACTCAATCTTAATCCTACTAAATAATTCATTAATGGACTGTTCTAGGAAGCTTTTAGTAACATACTTTATGACAAGCAACAATAAAATAATCTGATGTGTACATCACATGACTTCCTCGTACGTCTATTAAATCATAAATATTTTCGGCGCACTTTATCTAAACTTATTTTGTTCGAAGGAGATAAAATACTGCAATTATACTAAGCTTTAGCTATTTCTAGCTAAATGTTTGAGATATCGCCAAGCTGGATTCAGTTTAAAAGATTTGTTTTTGGCAGTTAATTTGGCTATATTTTGCAAAAAGCCGTCAAACTTGAGGTAACTTGAGAGATTTGGGGGATAGACAAATTAGTAATTTCACCACATACTTTCAATGAATTGAATGTATCCATATATCTTAATGTATTTAAAGTCTTTTGGTTGACCCCGTAAATAAATTACCCTGCAGATTGCACCTTAAAAGAGTTGCACAATTGTACGCTACAATACAATCTAAATACAAAGACTCAACATTCTACGGTAAACAGTTTTAGAGTTATACAAAACAAGTAATCATTTTTAGTGCCAAATTAAGCGATATGTCAGAAAAACTCGCCAAAGTGAATAATAAATGGGGAGATTTTGGGCATGACTTAAATAATGACTGACTACCACATAATAAATTGAAGATGTCCATAGACATTAATGTATTTGGACTTTTGGCGCAATTTTCGAGGGAGGCACATGACCATCGTCAGACCATTACCTAACTATGGTAGGAAGGTACTGTGCTTGAAATTCATAAATGTCTCTAAAACTGCCATTGACCGTAATTTGTTGGAATATTTATGAGTGTTTCTGTAGAAGAACTATAAGTGATAACGACACTATTTTCGATGGAGGGATTCATTTTGAAACCCTTAACAGTATGCATAACTTCTGAGTCGTTTGAAATGACTTAATATTTCTAAAATACGCATTGATGAATTTCTGCCCATACAGTGTAATGTATTTAAAATCTTTTGGGTGGCCCTGTACATAAACTATGCTGTCAATTAGAACCGAAAAGGGATGTGCACAACTAGATGTTAGAAGAATCCTAATAATAAAATTTCAACATACTACGACAAATAGTTTTTGAGATATGCGAGTTACATACATACGTACGTACATACAGATGTCAGAGAAAAACTGGTCAAAACGGACTTGAGATTGGTCAAAATGGATTGCACAGCACATGCATATATATGAACATACGTACATGTGTATGATGAGATGCATTGCAAAAATTCTTAAAAGTAAATTTAGAGGTAGTCAAAATCTTACTTCCTTATACTTCGTACAAGGAAGTAAAAATATGCTATTTCATTTAGAATTATTCCATAAGAGATATTCTATAATTTTATCATAAATTCTATAAGATATTTAATAATTTTCAGCAATATTTTTTGTTTGTATAGTGATGAATTATATCGTTGAACAAGTGCCAGTCACTTTATGCTTTTGGCCTTCTACTAAAAGATTAAAAAAAAGTGTTTTGAATTTTTGAGAGGTTTTACTTTTATAAGGTTTAATCTTTTCTAAAAGTAATGTTCTGCTTGTTAAATAACCAAAGTTTGTTTTTTGTTGCACGTAGTTTGATTAATTAGATATCGAGTTATGAATTTTAAAAATTGACATTGGAATATTTCAGGTATCAGGGTTTATCAATTTCTCTCCAAATATATGAAGTATCGCCAAGCTGGATTATGTTCTAGAAATTTATCTTTGTTCTAAATTTGGCGCTGTTGCATCCAAAACCTCCATCGACATTTGGTGCAGTTTCAAGAGACTCAGCCGACCTTCGTCATTGGATCATAGGCTATTTGTGTAGCCAAACTAAAAACAGAATATGCCTTGTCACAAAGCATATTGGAGCTGTTTATGACTGACAGAACTGCATATATACTTCAATAATCTGAAATTTCACTACAATACGTCCACACTTTTAAATTTATTTTATCATACAATCTTTTCTTCAAAATGAGATTATTTTTTAGTATTTTTCAGAAATAATCCAATTACACGGAGGAACTAGCTTTACTACTTAGGTGTTTCAGAGAGTTAAATTTATACTGAATATAAAAAAAATTATAATAGAAACAGAAGTTCTGACATTTTTATTAGATTTTATTTAATTTTATACGTGTGATACCAAAATAAAGTTTTAATGCAGTATTGATAACAGCTTTCAATGTATTAAAATAACTCAAGAACACAAAATTTGCAGATTCTTTTCTTTACTTCATCAGCACATCGCCGTTCTCAAACCAATATCTGATACGTGCACTTTTCGGAGATTACGATATTTTGATTATTACGACTAATTTTTACTTACCAAGTTTTCGTATAAAAAGACTACTAAATGACTCTAAGCATTTTACGGCACTAAGCATTATACTTCATATGAAATTTTCAGAAAAATATTTTAGGCAGTATTTCAGTGTTATACTTTTTGTACGCAGCAGATATTGGTTTGACAAATGTCAAATGTCTGCTGGAAAGAGGTTTCAAACATTCTCAATGCAATTTAAAAACATGTCATGCACTTTGATGTCTTTTTTATTTGAACATGTTGAAATGGATTCATTTGATTTTCTGTGATTAATACATTAGGAATTATTCGAATTAAAATTATTAAGGAATTTTCAACGAGATGTTTTCATTAGATAAATGTTTTAATTAGAAGAACGTAATTCTTCCATCCGAAAATTAATTTGTTTTATATGTTGTGGCTTATTTTATTTTCCTCCGTAGATTTTAAATTGTACTGTTATATGTTTAGTTTTCTTCTTAATGATAACTTTTTATATTGTTTAATGATAACTTTTATATTGATTGTGTATGTTCACTGAATATTTTTTAAACAGATTTTGGTAAATAATTTATTTCATCACTTTTTGCAAAAAATTTGAGGATTACTTCACATGTATATACACACATACGTGTATACACACACACACACACACACACACACACACACACACATAGACTACCATCTAAATATAATATAACTGATATTATTGCACAGTTTACCTATGACACTTCTCTATATAACACTTCTCTAAAATTAAATATTCCTACTGCCTTTTTTAATATGTGGAAAATTAAAGTATTGTCTTCATTAAATAATATATTAGTTAAATCTTTTGCATCTCCAAAAAAAAACTATATCTATCTGATCAGATTAACTATTTGCAGCAATACTTTGTTATTAATTATGTTGATAAATCGTTTAATAACTATGCAATTATTTGTCATATCATAGTCTATTATCTAATTCAATTAGCAAAAATTCTAACTTTAAACTCACTAATACCACTGAGTCCATATTTAATAAAAAGGTACTAGCCTACCATAAGCTACTTAACCTGAAACATGATAATCTTAATTATCCTTACTTAGTATTAATCCCTAAATTTCACAAAACTCCAATTAAGTTTAGAACTGTAACTATTGGATGTAATACTTACAATAATATAGCTAGTAAATCATTACTGAAAATACTAACTTCCCTGCATAATTTATATATTAAGGCTAATTACAATTCCATATCAATTAGAAATAGTTATGAGCTAAAAAACAAAATTAAAGATTTACATTCTATATCTTCCATATCTACTTATGACTTTAAAGATCTATTTAATAGCATACATTTAGATGATCTCTACAATACTATACTAGATCTTTTTAATAATAGCACACATAGTCTAAATCTACCATCACAATATTCTATTACTTCTTTCAAAAATCTACTTAGGTTAATATTATACAATATATACTACACAATAATAAACTATATAAACAGGTCTTAGGTTTACCACAAGGTGGATCTACTTCAAGTTATTTAGCTGATCTTTATCTATTTGATTATGAGAAACACTATGATAACTCCTCACTTATAATATATAGGTACACAGATGATATTATTGTTATTAGCTAAAGATAACTATATATACACAGATAAATTGTCTATTACTTATCCTGATAATTTAGAATTAATTAAAAATCCTCTAACTAATAACTGTATTAATTTTCTTGATTTACAACTAATAATAAATAAGAACAAGAAACTCAGATTTAACATATATAATAAAAGAGATGAATTTCCTTTCAATGTAATTAGTTTCACAGATTTTACCTCATGTATGTATGTATCTGTATTTAGAAATTAGCTAATCATCTATATAGAGTACTGTCTCTATGTACAAGTAATTATAAGTCTGAAAATATATCTTCACTATATCATATTGCTTTAAGATACAATTACCCTAGAAAATTTCTAAATTCGATTCTATTTCCTAGTTGCAATTAGCATTACTATAAACATGTGTCCTTTCTGGGAATTCTTGGTTGGAGAGGTTGGGGTTTGGTAGCTGGCTTGTTTATAAAATTAAAAAAAAATCGATAAAATTCTGGCTTTTTAGTACATGTTTTATTTAAAAAAATGTACAAATGAACTAATGATCACAGGTATCATCTAAATATAAACGCTCTTTTTTTAATTAGTATAATCTCAGAAATATCTCTTGGCAGATAATAGATAGCTATTTAAGCAGTTAGATGTAATCCTTTAAAATGTCATTGCCCTAATATATATTATGCCAATATTTCTTCTTCTTAATAATAATTTTAATTAACTTTTTTTTTAAATTCAATTTACTGTATTATATTTTTTTTCTACTAACTCTTACTTTTTACTTACTGTTCAACTTTTCTCCAATTTTTTCTGGCAACGTATAATTTTCCCGCTTCAATTGGCAACAGCTCCATGGTTGAGGCATGTTTTCAGGCTTAATGCTTAGGTCTCTACATCTCCATTTTCTCTTCATAATTACTTTTTTTCTGGGTATGTCTTTACTATTACTTTTTACTTCTTAACAGGATAGCCCCCTGCTAGTTACATATTTAGCTTTCTTTGTGCTAAGTAACTGCATTGAAATCCTGTTATTTCGTTTTTTATCTTGGTAGCAAGTATTCGGTTCGTGGGGCCTGAGGAGTATAGCCGATGCTTGCTACCCATTGTTTTACTCCATCCAATTCCGTTTTATTCTTCTGATTTACCATTGTTTGGATTTCTATCTGCTGCATGTGTCTGCTTATTCTTGTTTTTACTTAAGATTTTGAGTTCATTGTTTTGCTCATCAATCATTCCATGGATATTTAGAATTTTGTATTTGCCAAGTGGATGCTACGTTGATTTGTAAGTTATGCTTTTTAATATATATATATATAATATAAACCGAGTTTTAAAAATTTATTAAACTTATTTATCAAATTAAGGGTTTCCCAAGAAGTATGGTATCACGCTCTAGTTCTTCATCGATTAGAGATAAGTAGGCAATATTAATTGAAAAATAGTTCAAAATAAGGTAGATAAAGGACTATGTTATGAAAAAAATTCTTCCCAATAACACTGGTCGACAAGGTTTTTTTCACAAGAAATCTGAATAGTGAATCTAGTGCATTTTTTTTATCATGAATTCAGATAGGTAGTCAGAATTTTCCCATCAGGCATAGTTTTTCTATGAAAGCTACTTTTCAAAATCTGATTTTAGCGTTTTCGTTGACCTGCCTTAGGAACCGTTACCTCATATGTAGCGATTTTACCCAAGCTGTATTTAAGGACATTATTTGTAATATGCTGAAGCCCCGTAAAACAAGACTGTGCAGGTTCATTCATGTTTGGTCATGCTCAGACCTGTTAATCTGGCATTGTGATGTGTCAGAATTGAGCTGACTCAAACTCAAAATGTTTCAGATGAAAATCAAAATGATCCTACATGTGGAGCCAGTAGCTGTTCACCCGAAAAGATCTTAATGACCTGATTCGGGATTTAAATCTGTCAAAACAGCAAGCTGAAGTATTAACTTCCAGACTCCAAGGGTGGAATCTACTCCAAAAACGTATAAGAATATGTAGCTATCGTAGCCGCCACAGTGTTTTCAAAGACTGCTTCTCTGAAGAAAATGATATTGTTTTGTAATGATATTTCTTCAGTTATGGAAACTCGTTTGGGCATCAACACCGGCCAGATGAGTGGCAATTGTTCAAAGACTCCTCTAAATTTAGTTTGAAGGCTGCGCTGCCAAAATATTGGAAATGTACTTCCATCAATACCTGTAGCGGATGCCACTGATATGAAAGAGACATATGGAAATATGAAACTAGTTTTAGAGAAAATACAATATGAAAAATATGAATGGAATATCTGTGGTGATTTAAAGGTCATTGGTTTATTGCTTGGTTTGCAACTTGGGTTCACCAAATTTTGCTGTTTTGTGCGAATGGGACAGCAGAGATAAGAAGTCTCACTTAGAAAATCATGACCCAAAAAGTGAATCTCTTATCCCTGGCCAGGAAAATGTGTCATATGCCCCTTTAGTGAATCCTGAAAAAATATTTTTAACTCCATTGCATATTAAGTTAGGAGTAATGAAAAATTTCTCCAAAGCTATGGATAAACTTCCTGATGGATTCTTGTACTTGAAATCGAAATCCCCCAAAATTATGATGCTAAACTGATAGAAGGAATTTTTATAGGACCACAAATCCGGTCATTAATGGTTGATGAACATTTCGAAGGACTGTTAAATCCACTGGAGATAGCAGCCTGTCAGTTTTTCAAAAGTTTATGCTGCAACTTTCTTGGAAACTATAAAGAAGAAAACTATCGTGGCATAGTGGCTGATCTTCTGCATTCTTATAAAAACTATGGAATGCAACATGTGTTTAAAAATTCACTTATTGGGTTCCCACTTCGTCCCCGAAACTCTTGGAGCTGTCAGCAATGAACACGGTGAGCACTTCCATCAGCAAATTTCTACAATGGAGAAGAGGTACCAAGGCAAGCGTAGTTCCTATATGCTGGACGACTACTGTTGGACCAAGAAGAGAGACATTCCAGATGCAGAATATGCCCCAAAATCACAATCTACCACTTTCTAGGTCGGTTAGAATGAGTAGTTATAATTTTGAGTTAGATAGCTAGTTACGGATTTTTTAGAATATTATAAAAAATTCAAATGAATATCGCACAAAACTCCTGCCCGATGTTGAAAAACTGAAATGATATCTAAATTCCGCACGAAAAACACGCATTTAGAATCTGCTATTTTAATTCTTGTGAAAGAAAAAAAGTTCATTTTTGTAGACCAGTGTAATTTCAAATATGTGACACTTTTTATATTTATATACTACCCTCGTAGAAAAAGATTCCTAGTTAATAAAATGTGTCCCATACAATAATAAAATAAAATTTCAGCATTATACCCTAAATGTGTCAAAGGTATGAAAAGTATATATGCTGAATTAAACCCCTTATCCATGACTCTTGAAGAAAAACAAACCACACCGAATACTTGCGTTGCAGGAGTAGTACAGAAAAACGAAAGAAAATAAATTTTTGTCTTTTAGCAAAAAAGATTTGCATTCACATTCACAGTGCATAGTTCCTAACCACCTTTATTTAAAGGTATCTCTGAGACCTTTTACGATTAAAGGCTGAGATTTTATAGATTATTTTATTAGTAAAGATGGTCGCGAGACGATTTTTTGCAAGACGAGACAGACATTTTTAACATTACGATATAGGGATTTTGCGAAACGAGACACAGCTTTTAGGCTGTTTTGCGCCAATTTTCCCGTCTCGCTTCCATCCCTATTTCTTAGTGTAAAGGAAACATTTTACTAATTGGATATATTTTTTTATACGGGAGTCATGTACAGGTTTAAAATGGGTCACTTTTTAAAAAATAACGGATTTTTTTCTTAACGTAGTCTTTTTACCTACCTTATTTTAAATATTTTTCAATTTACATTGCCCACTTATCTCTAATGGATGAAGAATTAAAGCGTGTTACTATCTTTTTAGGACACCCTGTATATCTTACCTTATTATTATGTTAGACAAGCCTTCACTGTTTTCATGCGTCGCCATTTTCAGCCTCACGAGCAATAAAAAATTTTGACCACGGACAGCGGAATAATACGTAAGTTCATAAGTGCCACAGAATGCTAAATTTCAGGCACCGCTTGAAAAAAACATGGCCGTTGGCTGATGTGTGTCTGAGTGCCCACGCTCCTGTGACGCTGTTCGAATAATTACGAACAATTAGTACTTATAGATATATATCTGTGATGCTCCCTTTTCCTTACCTCTAAATACTTGAATCTCTCCCATAACCTTTGATCTAGGCGGTACCGTAAAGTCTTCGACAAGAAGCTATAGATCTTTGATAACGTGCAGTTCTGACGTTATAGAACGAATAAATCCCTGAGTGTTTCAAGGGTTCGTGAGAATTCGACGCTATAGCGACATGAGGAATCGCTTAACTTACGAGTAGCATCTCACGTGATCGAAATCCACTTAAGATTCCAGCCAAGAGCCGAGATGAGCAGCTCAAGAGATCGGTTTCAGACAATGACCAGTGCAGAGGTTACTTTGCTCTGGTGTTAGGCAGGTTACGGCCAGATTTTGCCCGAACTCGCCATCTCACTCTGAAATTTCCAACTCAAATTTTATGTGTTTGTATGTGCCGTCTAATAAAGTGTTTTGTGTGAGCAAAAGGGCTCCATCTCTTTATTTATGACGCCACACTCCTAAGTGTCACACGCAAGGACGTTTATGGAGCTTGATCCTTTCTCTTGAAACCTGGTTTAATCGGTTCTTCCCTGTCAATAGAAAGATTCAACGGGAAGGATTTCACTTTTGGATTCAGCATTGCTTCCCAATATTGTTCTATGAATGAAGGAAATTCGCAAAGATGTACATGAACAGATTACGTTTAACAAAAATCACTTAAAAGAAACTGGTGTTTAAAAGATAAAGTGATTGAAATTTCGTAAAATAACATTCATCACACAGTACTTATCTAACTGTACGCATGTTTCGAACGAAAAAACTTCCGATATTTTTCAGCAGAAGCAGAAGTCCATACAGACTAGGACTCAATACGTGTATGGACTTTATGGCGTTATTACACGGACAAAATTTAGAGCAATTTTGTTTGCAGGAAACAGTTGCTGCAATTCATTCCCGCAAGTCAGGGAGCCCAGATGTACACGCAGGGTTGCCATAGTAAACAAACTCTGCTGTGTTCACAAACGTCAGAGATTCACCGAATTGGCGGTTGCTAGAGCATGTAATTATAAATAGCATATCGTTAGTTGCTTATACCTCGCGTATCTTCGCATCGGATTGATATTTATTTTTCTTTTCTTCAATCAAATCAATTTCCATGTCGATCTTCCATTTCACGGACATTTTGTTTTCGTACACGCTCATCCCTTTCACTACGAACGGTATGGCTGACGCTGACTCTTCCGCCATCTTTTGTTGTGACGTAGAAATAGGAAGCACTGCGATTGGCTGGATTTCCAGCAACCTGCAATTTTTTTCGAATCTGAACGAAAAAGTTAGAGTTGACTGCTCCCTAGGTAACCGAGGGAAATTTCCAGGACAGAGGTTTCTGCTACAGGTTGCAGCAACTTAATCGCACGAAAATTCCTTCGTATGATAAGGCCTTTAGTAGCAGTCTACAGTATGCTAAGGACTTTTTATGTGTGTTATTTTACAAAGTTTTAGTTACTTTAATTACTTAAGTTCAAGGAGGTAAAAAAAATTCTTACACCATTGTGTGATTTTGTACTTCTATCGTCGCATTAAAAAAAAAGAAATTATTCCTTTATTTCATAGTTTCCTAAATAATAATTCCAAATAATATTGATAAATTGACAACATTTAATGATATCAGTATTAGCAGTACTATCAACTATCACCTTAAAATACTGCTATCAAATTTCGCAGGAGAATTTTTCATGTTGAGCCTTTAACTGAAAATAAATCAATTCTCGATGTTAGTTGATTGGAACGCCTATTACTGAAAAGCAAGGCAAGCATAAATGAGGAAACATTAATTTGCGTCAAGACAACGATGAGAACAAACAGATTAAACTTAGATTCAAGATTATTTTAAGATTTTGAAGGAAATACGAATTTTGGAGTGGAAGCGGTCCCTGTAAATACTTCTAGAATCTTAACGTTCTTTGAATGCATAATGAAATGCATCTAAAAGCCGATTTCGAAAATTGTAATTTTACAATTTCTAAATAATTTCTCATAAGTAATAAATGAAAGAAACTACGCAATATCATAATGTCTACTGACAGGTACATATTTAATCTACGAGAATTTTCAGAAAAAAATACTGCATTAACTATACTCACAAAACGATTTCGTGTAAAAAATGCTTAATATATAATTTTTTTAAAGTACTCTAGTTTGAACATCAGCAAAGTAATTTAGATTCTTTACTGATGCACGATTTCTTATAGTAAGAGTACTTTTTTTCTATAAAAACGAATCATATTAAAGAACAAACCAACATAATTGTATTCTAAAGTTCTCTTTGAAAACCTCAGAAAAGATTTGATATGAGGTATGAGATCTGCGTGATTAAAAACTTTTCTAAACTTTCGATGATTAAAAAGTTTTCGAAAACCATTTTTATTGATATTTTTAATGTATAGAAATCGTTTCTTTGAATGTTCAAATATTTTATGATTTTGTCCCTGCATATAGCAAAACTTTCATCCCGAGAAGATGCATTGATTTAATGAAGTTCTATGATTTTTAGATCTTTATTAATTTTAATTTGATCAAAATAACAATTTTTAGTCCTCATGAAAGAAATTGAATGATCATATTATAAATTTTATTTTACGATATTATTTAGGTGATGTTTAATAAAATAATCTTATGAGCTATTAATATTATACATTAAACAATTTTAAACTGTTTTTTTACTGCAGAGATTTTCCCTGTAAAGTTATGAGTAGGTTTTTGCAATTGATTTTGTATAATTAATTGGCTTATTAGATTTTAATGAAGCGAAAAATTTGAAATCTATAATCAGTCTGTTCTACGTAAAAATTATGTTTACACTGAAAATATTTTCTATGCATAATGCTTGTAATACTTTAATTCAAAATTATAGGTTATGATGAATAAAACTGACCAAATCTAATTTCAGTAGTTGTACATAGTTTTGCGAATTTGTAATAATACTGTGTTCAATTTAAGGCAACAGTAAAAGAATTATTTTCTTATATTGTCCTTGAGAATTGTTGATGAAATTAAAATTTTTAATTAATGCCTTGTAATACTTAGTTGTTTTTATATTTGGAAAGAGTATTGATAAAGGTTTAGCATTCGTGCTTAGTATTAGAGTTTAACTGTTACAATTTAGTGTTAAATAAGAATTAACATTTAATTTCTCTTTTTCTTCGCTTAGTTTTCCTTTGTGTATCTTTTTCTTCCTGTAAAAATAAGAGAGGTAACTCAATTTTCATACAAATTCTAATACAACTTAGCATAGGAGTTTAGTATTCAGGTGATGATACATTGGAAATTTAGTTTAAACATCAGGATGTTCTACCAAATTGATGAAGTTATAAGAGGTCAATAAAACTTGAAGTGCTGAAGATTAACTTGGGCCTTTGACTTGATTGGTCGACGTCTAATCACATTCTACTACTCTATTTCGCTGGGTATTACGTAACCCTAAATGTCAAGGTCAAAGGCGAATATAATTCGATGAAGTTTACTGTTTACAGACTTTAATGTTTACAGACTTATAAACACGCATAATAAAGCGCATATGGCTATGGAGGCTGTAGATTTTAATTTATGATCGTTCCACCCTAAATATTAGTTTAACACTCTGATGTGCTGAAGCTTATCAGAACAGGAAGAGGTAACCATATATTTTGTTAATTGCCACTTTATTGGCTCGAAAAACATGTTTCATAAAGTGTGCAAGTTGAAAATAATACAGTAGTGATTTTCACTTTCAAATAAAGTAATATCATTTCTAATGCACGTAACAGATTGAAACTATTCGACAAATGTGAAAAGATGTAACGTGAACTTAAATTATTTTAGTCGCTTATTAAAAACGGCTTACATTTTCATTTCAATGTTACTTACATATTCTCAAAAATTGTACGAAAATCAGTATTAAATCAAGTAACTGTAAAGTAACTAATAAATTCCTGTCCTCCAAGTTCTGTTTCTCCAAGAAAATTTTAAAATATTCCTTTCTTCTCATTAGATGAAGTGGGTACGGAGTTTTATCCGCACAAATTTCGTGAAGTATATATTACGTAGATAAATTTCAGGTTTTCCCTTGAAAATTTTGCAAATTCTATATTTGTAAGGCCATTCTAAAACTGTAAGGCCAGAGAACTATAAAAAATTATGTGATAAAAATAATCATAAAAAAATGTATTCGAAAGTATATTTATTCACGACATATCCATTTCATGAGCATTTGCCGCACTCCACTTTTCTTCAAAAAATAAAAACATAAAAATTACAAATAAAATAAAATAAAATAAAAACAATAATAAAAAACGAACTTAAGTGAAATTTTGAGTTCTAAATGTAAAAAAAAACACATTATTTAGTTGTATGTTTATGGCTTAATACTTTCTGTGTTTACACATAGAGGCGACGCAGGCTAGACAGGTGGCTGACAAGATGGGGTATCAGGACTTATGATGATTTCTAATTGGCCAACCGCTATCATTTGAGAGTGAGACGACCCGCTGCTTTATTGGCTTTAGTGCGCACGCTGATTCATTCACTGCCGCATGTTTCCTGGTGTTGTTTACCGCGAATAACTCTTTTTTTGGCATAGAACTTTTTTTCTGTTTTATGATTGGTAGATAATTACAACATCAACGATAGTTGTATATAGTGTGTCTCAAAGACAGTGACCCATGCTTTTATTCCCAGTATTTCCCTAAATACTGATCATAGTGATATACAAAAATTATAAAGTTACTCAAAAAAGGTCTAAAATTTTAGGGGATCGATTACAGATTTTTGGAGATTAAATTTGAAAACACACGAATTAAAATTTTTATACGGCTCCTGTTCAAAATAATTCTCAATTAGTAAAATGTGCCCCATACATTGATTAGGCGATGTACTAAATTTCATCGTCTCATCACAATAAAACACGCCCGATATTTTAGAAGCTGTTGCTTAAAGTTTAAAATTTCAGTTTAATATTAGAAGAGTGGTTTTTCAGTGGTTTATGAAGGTTGTCGTACACTATCTTTTAAAAATTGCTGAAAATTTGTGTTTTAGTATTTGTGTTATTTGGGAAAGACACACTTATTCCAAATATCAAGTAAAAAGACAGGGTTATTGTTGAACATATAAAGCACGCGATATATTAAAAATTCTTAATTTTGCAAACCAATTTGCTATTGAATTTAAACACAATTTTCTATAAACGGAAAGACGTCTCAGCTACTGAAAAGCAATTTGCGTTAAAAAGCACAAATTCATGCTGAATCACCAAACATATCAGAACATTGATGCTTTTCCTTTATTCAATTTCTGTAAGTTCGTTAGCCGATAATTTCAGTTTTTTCCAATTTCATATCACCTTTGGCGATTTCGATAGAATGTAATGAAAAATATTTAAAATTATAAGTGTTGCTGCCTTTTTGTTAAAAAATCTCTCTTCTTGAAGATTCATAAAAAAAAATCCTGATTATTTTTGTGAAAAGTCCTTTAAATCGAAAATTTAAATTTATAGTAAAATTGGTTTTACATATATGAATGCTTATTCAAAATGATTTTCAGAAAAACTTAAGAGTTTAATAAAATAAAATTATCATTTTAAAAGTATTTTCATTTTCTTTCCTTCCTTTTCATTTTTAGATGGAATAAATTTCTATTTAATTTTTATCCCCCATGCAAAATAGCGTAAAATAAAACAAAAAGAACTTTGTTGAAGGAAATTCACGAAGAGATGATTATTGGGTGATTTTTTTAAGCACAAGAGAGTATGTATTCAACAGGAGGAAGGTATAACGATATACCAGTACTAACACAGATTAGAAATTACAGCATAAAGAGAAATACTATGCTGTGATAACCCTTTTAATCGTATTTTAACGTTTTCTACCCCATGCATTTATTTTCGTGTATTTAGCCTTGTTGACCTCAGGTAATAACTGCGTTGATGAAAATGAGCGAACTATCATTGCCTGAATGGTACATTTTAATATAAGGTTTCTTAAGTTCGACTTTTATGAGATTTATACATTGACATACATTTTAAATGCAGTCCGAGTGGAAACAGAATCGAATTTTGGGAGTTTTGAAATGTGCTGCTTTTAAAGAGAATGGGATTTATGTATGCTTTTAATCTGGGATTTTTATTTTAATATGATTTAATAACTCACAATCGACATGGAAGAAATATTACAGGTATTTCTAACAGTGTTCACATCTTTCTTAATTGTGTACATGCTGTTGTGAGTATCGATAAAATATATTAGCTGAGTTTGTTCGGAATTAAAGTACGTGCACATACATTGGTATCTAAAATTAAGTTTACGAACACAAAATCTATAAAGAAATACTTCGAATATTGAAAAAAAAATTTGGTAAAGAAATTACGAGAGATTATTATGGAAGAAATCATGTAAAACATCGCAATAGAAAAGGGGCATTGTTTTTTAATATACAAGCTATATCAAATAAGGTCCAATCAGGATGACACTTTTTAAGAAACATGCATCCTTTTTAACATTGTGAGGGTTTGTTGTGAAACTTGCATATCAGTTCACGGTATCCACACACTATATCAAATGGACCTTTCATGAGGTATAAAAAATCATAATTCTCAATTAGATCATTTTCAATCTAAGCTGTTTATTTACTAACTATTTGCCTTTTTATTGTTATGCTAGTATTTGCTTTCTCTCAAAATAATACAGGGTGTGTCATAATTCCCTCCTGAATTTGGAAGGCTTATAAAAAATAAAATATTACCAATATAGCAACAACTGACTCCGAAAGTTGACTCCGAAACACTTATTTTACTCTCATCTTAATTATTTGCATTACTTTGTAAAAAGTATTGTAGTGAAAAATGTTGAAAATAAAGAAAATAATAAGAAAACGTAAAAAAAAGGGATTAACTAATGGAACATAACAAACCAAGACAGAATCCGGAAGAGATAACCGCAAAAAAGTGGTCGTGCTCACACTGAAAATGCGTGACGGAATGATAGCAGAAGCGCCGTTCTTCTTGCACAATTCTCTACGCTTCTGTTCTCAGAGACCGTTTCAGAAGGCCATTTCTCCGCTCGCACGTCCGATTGATGAAATACTGTGCTGTTTAACCTACAATGCAGTGCGTCAGCTAAAATAAACGTATTTAATAATAGTAGGGGTGGGGAAGAGTAAAACTCACATTTTAAATTCCCAAAAATCTAGGAGCTTACTTAATATATTTTTTAAAATTTAATTTGTTAAAGTGTTTATTTTTTAGTTTTTCCTTTGGAGGTTCACGTGCAGAGGCGTAGCTAGGTAGCCGAAGGCCCTGGTGAAAAAAAAAAACAAAAAAAAAAACTGGGGCCCTAACGGTTTAGGTTTTATCAAGTCAAAATGTAAATATATATAAATACTTTAAAGCAGGGCCGTATCCAATGGGGGGGGTATAGGGTTGAAGCCCCCCCCCAAAAAAAAAAAATACTGTATAGTTATTTTCAGAAAATATTTTCCCCAATACCATAGTTTTTTTCAAATCGTTTGGTAAAAAGTTAAGTGAAACCCCCCGAAATAACAGTATAGTTACAGCCCTGCTTTAAAGGTACAAAGCTACTAGTTTATCATCAGCTGTTTATCGTGCACTGCATGGCATTCTAGAACTCCATATTTTCTCATTATTTCATTACAGAATTGGTGAATAGTCCATGCCTTAGTTAATTCAGGTAGAAGTAGGTGGTAAATATTAAGAAATTGAAGGGAAAAGTTGGGGCCTATTATATCAGAATATTTACTTTGGAATTTGTCACACTTTGTAATAAAGTTGTTTCATCTACATCCAATCAAAATGATGGTGTTAGGAAATTGAATATTTGACTGACTGCACTCATACCACCAAAACGTGCATTTAATTGAGCTATTATTGTGTCGAGTACATTATTAAAAATCGTAATTTTAAATATTTCTTCCCTGTTTCGAAATCGGTAATCAGTAGCTAATTCATCAAAATGTTTTTTAACTTTCTTCTGCCTTTTTTCTTTAAAATGGGGATCTATACCATATTTTCTTGCGGATTCACAGGCTTTGTACTTGAACGATTTGAAGTCATTTCTATAAATTTGCATCTTTGCATTTGCCTCTGCTAAAGCTCTACTTGCCTCGTCCAAATTGATATCGCATTTTTGTAAAGTTTTAGATGCATAATTGATGTCATTCAATACCCGGTGCATGAATTCGCAAAGAAACACGAACTCGAAATTTAGCATTTTTGTTTTAATACTTTCTGCTTGACTACGCTCGTCTTTACTGGAACTCTTGAGAACTATTTCTGATAATGCTTTGATAACATCGAAAAAACGAAGTTTTATTGCAGATATTTTACTGACCCTACTGGACCATCTAGTCGGATTTAGATATATATGTATACAGGAACTAAAATACTTATAGTTATTTTTTCAAGTAACAGTTTACAGAAAAAAATTCTGTCCGAAACTTGTGGGGAATTCCCGAGAATTCTTTCAAGAGTTTGTGATGAAGATCACATATTTTTCGTGTCTAAAATAATGTTCCTTTGCTTTGCGTTTCTAAATCAAAATGTTTGGTATTCAATTTTCATCTCTTCTAAATTACTTCGCGGGTTTAGCGTATGCAATGTAAATTCATTGGTGCCTGCTTGTCGTAAATTCATGATAGAGTTGTCATGATTAAAGTAGAACTGTCGATATGGCAAGAGTCAAAAGTAAAAAACACAGTCTTATTTGACTAGCGTAGTACTTAGTATAAGCAAAATCGCGATAGAGAGGTACTTTTTATAAAATAATTTTAAAACGGTGATTTCTCATAAGACTCAATGTTGAATGCAAAAAATATCAAGTTCTATATCTTTTTACTGGTTCTCTGTAGTTTTCCCATTTATTTAACGAGATCATTATCTTATCATAATCTACTAATATAGAAAAATTTAAATGGTAACTCTCTCACCGACAATACTGTCTTAAAGTCGTGTTGCAACCTATTTTATTTACATTCCAAAGATGAGAGAATTTGAAGCTATTTCAATACGGGATTTGCTGGCCAGAGTCCGAGGGCCCCCTGAGCTTGGGGCCCCGGTGCACCGCACCGTCTAGCCCTTCGATAGCTACGCCACGGTTCACGTGCTCGTGTGCTCAAATGGAGGAGCCGCCACTGTGTATTGGTAATATTTGTTATTATTATTTTTTTATAAGACTTAAAAACCCAGGAGAGAACTGTGACACATCCTGTATATTGGCAATATTTATTTATTTTTTTATAAGACTTCCAAACCCAGGAGGGAATTGTGACACACCCTTTATATTACAGTTCCAAAATTTGTTACAATAAACCGAGTGTCTCTTCAGTTATTATAGATTTTGTGCGTAACATGGGTATACGTGTACAACAAATGCCATTCATCAGCAGTAAAGTATAAGAACTCTTTCCTGTATTTATATAAATGTACTGTGAATTTTAGGTTCATCAATTTCCTTGAAAAGCATATTATAATCAATGTGTATATCAACTTTCTATAAATTCAAATATATTTAAGGAAATTAGTACATGAACAACTGTATGTGATAGACAGAAAGACAGTTAAATCAAACAAATGCACTCCATTTAAATTATCAAAAAGGTATTTTTTTTTAAATAAGACAAAAACATGTTCTGATTGCTCTTCAAAGAACATTGCAATTACTCAGCTTTATAAACTATTGATAGTTTTCACTAGCGTTGAAATGGATTAAAATAAAATTGCCAACTGATAAAAGAGAGCAATAGATGATTACTTTTGTCCCTGTAATCTTTCGATGAGCAAACTTACGTAAGTCGTGGAAGTAAAAATTTCTTCACGCAACAAGTACAGACTTTATAAATCTACTACTAATTGTTTTCATCAAACTGACCGAACAAGTTGTTATAGGTTGATTTGTTTCTGTTGCTAAGGCTGTGTAGGAGATTCAAACGGATGAAAAAGTATAGTTATTTTTGTTCAATAAAAATAAATTCTGCGGAAAAAAACCAATCCGTTATGTAAGAATGTGAAATTGCAATGAAATACATTTAAAAAATATATACACCTTGCTGGTAATGACAATTAAAGCTATACATTGTTCCAGGTTGTTAACAAGGAGTAATTTTGAATGGAGATTCTTTCAAAATTTATACTGTCATTTTCAAAATTATTATATGTGTAATAAATAATCTTTGGATTACGCATCTAAATCTTCTTTATGTTATCTCACCGTTTTAACCTTTTACAGTCCGAATTCAGATCCAGGCATATTTTAAATTAGATTTTTGCTTATTTTGGCTTCTAACTCGTTAGTTAAAGGATATTAGCCATTTAAATGGGGGAAAATTTTTTACCTCCCAATTTTCACCCGTATTCAGAATTGGGAACGTTCGTCATTTCTGGCTATACTTTTACGGCCAATACTTTGACTGTACATTTATGGGTAGTTTAAATAATAGGTTAAATATCAAGAATAAATAAAATATTTATTTTAAAGTAAAGATACGAATTAAGTTTGAAGGGGGAGGGGGTGTATCAAGATAGCTCCGTAAAAATTTATGAAAATGGCTATTTCTATGGTTTGTTATACAGTTTCCCACTAACAACAAAAATGAAAATTTTATTTCAAAATATCAAGACATCTTTTAACTATATCTTCTAATTTTTCTCTGGTCAATATTGATTTTAATTTTCGATAAATTTTTAATTTGATGTTCCCAGTTGATGTCCCCCCCCCCCCCAAACATTGGCTTGTAAAACGTCAAGATATGCGTTGCTCTGTCCTATTCCAAATACACACGAAAGACAAAATTGTAAAAATCATACCATCACCGAAGTATTAAGACAAAAACATGTCGCTTTTTATTTAGTATCGATAGTTCTGTGGTATGCATATTCTCAAAAACCCAAGGCAAAAGTGGTGGGTAGATAGAACTTAGCTTATTCATCGCTTAGGAAGGTTATCATGGCAATTAGTGAACCTCTAAGGCCATCGATGACGGTGACCATTAGAAATTCCTTGCTAGCAGCATCATAGCTACCTAAAGATTTCTGAAATATAAATATTTACAACGTGTAATAGCAACTGTGTACATGGATCTAGGTTTGTTAATAATTTTTCCTAAATGTCGATGCATCATTTTATGAAATGAAATAAACACAAAACAAAAATTATTCAGTCATTGCTTCGTAGTTAAAGAGATTGAGGTTTTGTAATGAATTTCATTTCTCAACAGTGAGGATTTTAGAAAAAAAAATGGGAATGGTTAACGGCACATTTTGAAATTAATTTGATGCAGGAATTAACATTCTTCCAAAATCTTCAAATAAAATTTTTTTAATAGCGAACGTTTCCAGAGCATGAAGTACTAAGGCGATCCTTTCAAATCATATCTTGAGTATTCATGTGTACAAGTAGGCATTGCATGTATGAAAAACTGGGTATAATTTTATTCAGAAAACTGCTTCCTAATACGTAATAAGATCTGAAGGAATTTTAGATGTTTGTTTTTCTCAGTACTGTAAAAATTTGTATTAATTTATTCTTACACTTGAAATTGTCAGACTTTTATCAATGTAAGCAGAGAATGTGTATGTACATTTGTATAGTAAACCAATCTGTCAGAACTATAGCTTAAAATTTTACACAGAAAAAGCTTATTTTAAATATGTTATTAAAATCATCAGATAAAATTTCGTTAAAACATCTTCCGTACTATAAACTTTTAAAAGATCACGAATCTCATTATTTTTAACATTTTTCCCCCAAATTTTCAGTTTTAAAAATGCTTTTGAAACCATTAGAGATCATTTGACTTAGAATTTATCACAGATTATCAAGTAAAAAAGGGGAAAATATTAACTAGTTTAAAAATCTAAAAATTAATTAATCCTTCTTCCAATTTTAGCTATTGTTCGAAGTTTTTAACTTTGAAGTGTTTTCTGCAGAGTTCGAATAATCGTTTTTGAAATTTTACACCTATGGGGAAAAAATATTTATAGTAAAATTTACTACTCAAAGGATTATGAAACATATATTTTACAAATTTTGAAAATTTGAAAGTTTGTATGAAACTTGACTCTTCAAAAGAAAAATGCCCTTGATTGACGTGAAATAAATAAGCCAAGGACTGCATGCTTGCATTTTAAACTTTGGCTTACTCCTGAAGATTTTATTCTCATTTATCATTGTTTCCAGTTTTGACGTTGACACATTGGTTAGATTCAAGAAAAGCTATTGAAATACTCTCGTCGAAATATTTTAAAATATTTTTTTTACGGGAAATAGATTTTTTTAACACAAAAAAATAAATATTAAATAATTTTCAATAACTAAATTTATTTGATTTATACACCGATATTTTATACGTACGTTTAAAAGTGTTGTTTGCTAGCTCTTTTCAGTTATACTGTTTTAGTTATTCTTAGCACAGTGATAGGAGTTTTTAAACTATAGCATTTTAAGTATAAATAGTTCTGTTCAGTAATATTTTTAAAAATGAAGTATGATTTGTGAAGTCAAGGCTTGATCTAAAATTTGAAAAAAACTACCAGGCAAACGTACAATAATTTTTCTTTGCTTTTTAACATGAAATACATAAAATTGTTCTTTGTTGTTGCGTTTGAAAATTCTAGGCTTCTGTTAATTTCGATTACTGTTAATATTTTTAAATGTCACTACTAAATATTGAAAATTGTAAAAATAGTTAACTGTTTAAGGGGATGGACTTTTTTGAATTTTAAATTTCGAACTGAAAAAAAAGAACTTTTGGAGGAAGCAACAGAATGCATTGGATGTTTCAAATTATTTAAGCAGAGAGGAACTTTTTAAACTATTAACATTATCCCAATATTTCCAGTTACGAACACACTGTAAGAATTACCTGGAATTTTACCACATATATTGCTGTAAAATAATATAGCACTGCGTGTTGTAAATCCACAGCACAACATGTGGATAAACGTAACGCCAACATCACAACGTCTTGGCGTTACATTTACTCACACGTTGTGCTGTAATCATTTTTTTTCAGTGCAGTTTTTCAATGCATAGCACAATATGTGGATGAACTTAACGCCAACATCACAACGTATTGGCATTACATTTACCCACATGTTGTGTTGTAATCATATTTTTTAGTGCTGTTTTCTAATGAGATCCGCATACTTTTTATACCAAAAATTTTACATGAGGATGTAAAAGTACAAAAAATATATTTTTAGAGAGACTGTCACAAGAAATTCAAACTAGTAAAATGAAGTCCGTCCTTTTTAAATGAGCCATTATTGTTAAATAAAGGAACAAGAACTAAAATGAAATACGTAAATGTCTATCGAACGAACTGCTGATTAAAAAAATATTACCAAACAGAAAGAAAATTGCACGTACAAAAATGTAAAAGTAATCAACATTTTCGCAACACTCCATATAGAGATTTTTAATCGAAATTAATTCAACACCAAAACGATAATAATTTACTAAAAAGTGCATTGTTGGATCTTTATTACCTCCTCAAATATGCTTAAAAAATGAAACATTTTAAAATAACTTTTCGAAGGTAGGACTTCTTTTTAATAGTAACAACGAACACTTATAATTTCATGATCTTTAAAAAGTACTCTAACAAAAATCGATCGATTACTAAGAAATTGCTAGGAATTAAGGCTTCCATGCATTTTCTTAGTATTATTACTAAAGAAAGTCAAGTATAGTCTATTACATTTCTATTGATGCACTTGAATTTCCTTAGAAATAAAACTACAAAAATTCATGGAAGCATTATTTCCTAGAGATTTCTTAGTAGTCGGACGATCCTTTTTTTTAGAAATTGATGTATTTGATGCAATCTGTTAAGAAAATATTTTAATTTCTTTAGTTTTGTAATAATAGCTCTTACTTGGGTATTATTTTGTAAACAGCCTGTATGTATTAATTCGAGACTTTTGTTTGCATATTTCGCATGAAGTTATGTAATTGAATTTATTTTTCAAATGGAGGCGTAGATTTTTAAGATCATGGAAAAGGATGCGATGCAGGTATCTAAACAAGAAAATGATTAATATGAAAACATTTTCTTTTATAAACTCATTCCATTGTTTTCAAGTGCAATTATCTAAGAAAGATTGATAATGGAACAAGACGTTCTTTTGATTTATTTGAATGACTCCCAAGAAATATTATTAATTATGAATTGATTAATAATATTTCTTGAAACATGCGCACAAAGCAACAGATGACAACAATGCAACATATGACAATAATGATTTTCTAATTGCTTATAAAATAAAGTAACACTTTAAAAATCACTGAAGATACAGATTGAGAAGAAAAGCTTTCTACTAAATTTTTTCTACTTAGTCAGTTTGCTGAGTTAATTTCAGTTCTCACTTCAAACTATTCACAAGTGTCAACTAGCAACACAAGTGAGTCAAGTTCTTTAATAACGCTACTCAACAGGCATTTTGCCTCTGGGATGTGATACATCAATTAGTATGTATTTTGGTGTGTAGAATCCGAATCTACCTTTCAAAATGCTCTAGCACGTAAGATTTTTGAGTTTTTAAGGATTTTTTTTCTTAATTTCACCACTTTCCGTTCTTTTATTTTAATGTTTAATTTTTTTTTTTGGGGGGGGGGTAAAGTTTGGTAGTGCTATAAGATCAACAAATTGTCACTTGATGTCAGATGTTACACAGGCAAGTGTTATTCATTAGATGGACAGATAATCCAGTGGTGCAAAATAAACATTATGACCTAATGAATGTTGAAACATGCATGGTGCAATTACTATCGTATTTATCTCAGCCTAAGAATGTATTGAGAGTTTTTTTTTTTTAATAAGTGAGTGTTTCTATGGAGAGGTATTTTTATTTTAAAATTGCCTTATACATAGATTTAAAACTTACATTTACTAAAAATAACAACTAGTAAACATAGTTGTTGTCTTAACCACCCCGACAACTTTTGTAATGTCTGTGAGAAATTCACCCCAAAAGCCCCCAAAAACGATTACTGATTTGATTAAGAAGGCCTATAAATTACATTTTGATAGTCCTCTTGGTGATCAAGATAAAACTTTTGCGCCTCATATTCGTGCATAACATGTACTACTATTTTAACCAAGTGACTGAAAGGAAAATGCCGAGCTATGCAATTCTCAATTCCTATGGTGTGGAATTAGCCTAAGGATAATTTTTCAGCCTATAACTTCTCTCTCACGAATATTGCAGAGCATTCTCTATCAAAACTAGACATAAAATAAAGTATAAAATGTATCTTCAGTGAATTTGCCGGTGACATAATGAAAGTTTGCCTGTTCCTGCCTGTAATCTGCAAGAAATAGAATCAGAAATAATGTCAAGTGAATCTGAAGACGCTAATCAAGAACCTGTAGAAAATATTCCCCTCATTCTCAAGATTTTTCGCCTTAGCTCTCTAATCAAAAGGAGTTGAACAATTTGGTTCGTGATCTAAAATTTTCAAAACAGCAAGCTGAACTTTTGAGGTCGAGACTGCAACAACGAAACCTTCTAGCTCCAGGTACAAAAATTTCCTGTTTGAGATCAGAAGGTATTTCATTCGCTCAATATTTTGACATGCAGAATTCAATGTGTGTATGTAGAGATGTTAATGGTCTGCTGACGCAGCTAGGTGTACAACATAACCCTCAGGAATAGTCACTCTTCCTGAGGGTTATGTTGTACCCCTCTAGGAAAACCTGATTGAAAGCAGTACTACTGCATAATGGCAATACTTTTCCATCTGTGCCTTTGGATCATGCAGTAGATGAGAAAGAAACTTATGAAACTTTGGCCGATATACAGTAAAGTGGCTTATAAGGAAATCGCATGTAACTGTAAATGAAAGTGTGAAAAATACCCACTGGTTGAGCCCAATAAAATCATTTTGTCTCCGATTCACATTAAGTTGGGTTTTATGAAGAACTTTGTTAAAACTCTGGATAAATGAGGTCAGGTCTTCAATCATTTGAAAGAAAAGTTTTTCAAACTGAGTGAAGCAAAGTTAAAAGAAAGTATATTTATTGGACCACAAATAGAAAAATTGTTCAACGATCCATCGTTTGATATCAGACTGACAAATATCGAGTTAGCGGCTTGGTCCTCATTCAAACCAAGTGGGAAGGACATTTTGGACAGGAAAAAAGATGGCATTTATGTTGGTAAGTGTATACATATAAATACCAAGGTATACATATAAAATAATATTGATTTATGAAGTTCTTAATAGGAATTTATTGTTAGTTTTAATTCTATCAAATTTTGCCGGTATTGCTTCTGATTTTAATGTACCTCTTGGAAATGTGACGTGATAGGCATAAATTGATTTTACCAGTGAATTCAGCACCCCGAAATTAAGTAAATCCACCCATTTACAAACCAGAGGCAGAAAAGAAGTTAAAATTTGTTGACTAGTGTAATCTGCGGATACACACTTGTTGCTAATCTTTATTAAATGGATTATAATCAAGAGGAATGTCTGGATAATCTTTGAGACCTCATGTAGTAAACTGCATATTATTTTTGAAATCATAAACTCCGTATTATTGATTTGCAATAGACGTGATAAAAACAGTCTAACCAAATTTTTAAAAAAATGTAGCATTCACGTTATGAAATTCGATGTTTAAAGCATCGACAATGCAGAACAAGAAATCTAACTCATAACCATTTTTCAACCATTAAACTCAGTTCACATATCCATTGTTCAGTGAAAGATTCAAGTTTCATTTGTTCCAAATTAAAAAACCTTTAAAGATCGTTTAGCAAGCATCACGTTTTAATTGTTTTAGCAAAAAGCGTGAAAATAATACTCCATGTGTTTCGCTACATGTTTAGTTCATAAAGGCTTAATTTAACGTCATTTTCCAAAGCTCTTTTAGTAATTATAAATAAAATTTTCCAGCATAAACTAGATTTTTGTTTAATGCTAAAGTGAATAAATGATTAAGCACCAAATAAAAATCTTTGGCATAATAAACCTATTATATACACAAACACACAGTTTTATGTGGAAAAAACAAGGTAATTAAAACTTTTTACACTATTAAAAGTACAATCTTTGTTTTTATTTTAAGCTCTGGAGAGTATTGGGGGTTCTAGTATATTTCGGAAAATTAAATTTCGCAATAATAATGTTTAGAAGAAGCTTTATTTTAATAAAAGATTTAAGTTTCATTTATTTAATATGGGGAAAAAACTTTAAAATATCTTTCAAAGAAATTATTCTGTGTAGACTTTATTGAATAGCTTCAAACAGAAGATTCCATAAACTTATATATCTAACTGAGTTTGCCATACAATTAAAAAAATTAAATTCTTTTAATTATAATTCAAATCGTCCTAGACATACTGATTATTTTATCATTCAAATACGCAAATTAATCTAACTATAAAAGTATTAATTTTGTCAAACACTGAGAAAAAAAATAAAGTGTTAACATTCTTTCATGCATATTTATGTATCAGGATGGCGTTCATAGAATGTTTTAAAAAGGCAATTTTTTTTTTCTCACAATCGGTCTTTTTCCTTTTGTACCTGTAAATTTTCTTACTCCTACACAACGCGCCTTGACATGGGAAGCCGCACGTGTTTTCACGCTATAATTTTTAAAGAACTGAGCTCCCGAGATTTTGTTTTTCATCATCGTATTTTTTGGGGAATCCTTTAAATCCTCACATATTGCGAAAGAATGATGCTATAATCTTGCTTTTTTAGAATTGAAAGATTTTATTTCGAAAGAAAATATTGAGACTTCATATGCATAAAAACTCTTGGATAATTTTGGATGTAACTCTTGGATAATTTTGGATGTAAGTTCTACACTTGGCAATTTTTCTCTCAGCGTAAAATAACAATTTTTGTTACTTTAGATTTTTCTTTAAAAACTAACAAAATTAAGTACCTCCACGAAAAATATTTCTTTTATTTTAAGTTACTTAAAATGTTTTAAAAGTATTCTGTTTGACAGTAAATAAATAACCAAATTAAAAAGGAAATATTGGACGTTTTTAGAACATTAATTTCTGTTGGTATGCGGTATAAGAAAGGAAAATATTTTATTTATGTAAAACATTAGTCATAAAACGGTAAATTAATTAACCTAGTTGTTTGATAATTACTTTGTATGTTTTAGTTTAATTTTTATGGATTTTTATGAGATACTTATTGTAGTAACACCTTTAATATTTTCAATGTGGGATTTAAAAAATAATTTTCATCCACTCGGCAGAGGGAGTGTCTGTCTCTTTATTATGAAGTACTACTATGTTAAAACATTCTAATTCAATGCCAATACTTGGAAATATATGAATTATTATTTTATTAATATGCTACATAGGACATATTTTATTAATATGCTACATAGGGTGTACAAGAAATCGATGATTGAGTTTCTTTGAATGCAACCACTAAAAAAATTGGATTTAGTGCATAATTGAAATGTCGGAGATTCTGATGGAAAAATTGATACTTAGACCCGCTTCTTCCACATCAATTTCATCAAAAACATATTATTTAAAAAATCGGGAATTTTACTCCTACAAAATTTAAAAGTTCAAACTGGAAACTTGTTTCCGCTTCAAATTTGTAAAAAATATTACTAAATTTTTATATTTACAACTTATTTAACAAATCCATAAATCGGATAATATAGGTGATTTTCCTATTTTACACACAGAGAATTGATATCACCTGCAAAAAAGTAATATTATAATTTTCTTTTAAAATAATTTTAATACAATTTATGAGTTATTCAGTTACAAGTAGTCTAAATTTAGAGTTTGTAATAAATAGATTGGGGAAGATGTCATACCTTGCGTCAGGTTGTATTTCGGGTCAACATACTATTCTTTTTTCTTACAATAGATGACCAGCCGGGAAAAAAACTTTTTTTTAAAAGTTTACCACTAAATAGCAGTGTGTTATTGTTTCATGCTCATAACTTATGTAGAAAATGAACAGAGATAAAACAAAGGATTTTCTCATCTAAATATAAGTTATTATCTCTTCATTTTTTTTTTAAAGTGAAGACAGTTTTTACATGACAACAAAAGGGAAGATAGCAGGAAAATAATACATATTTTTTCCTATATTTAAACATTTCTGTTTTTAAAAGAAACTTTTAAACACAATTGAGATTTGTTTAACCTTTCGGTACCTGATGATGTACCTTGGATTTCTAAATAGTGTTGTACCTTGGGTCATATTGTTTAACCAATTTCTCAAGTAAAAGATGTTGTTATTTTTATCTCTGATAGTGATACTGATAGCATAAAATAGCATACAAATTACCAGTACCAATCTTTAAGGACAATCAGAACGAAAAGTATGTATATATGCAGGGTGAATCTAAACTCTTGGGCAAAACTTTAAGGGATGATAGGGCACATAATAAGGAATCAGAATCCCACAGCAATGTGGGGTCAGCAACGTCGTCTTCGTATAGCTGTTAATAATCACTTCGGAAAAAAGTGCTGAAAAAACAGTGTGCTTTCCGACCATTGTTTCTCCAGAAACTAATGTATTTTTCTCCGAAAACAGAATACTAAAATGGATAGCTCAAAAAGTTTATTTTATTTCATGGATGAAATTTTCGGGGACGAGCCTATTGTTTATGAAACTTGGTTAAGAAATTAGACTGACACTTCAATGCTTTCCCAAAAGTGATTATTACCGGGTAAGTTAAAACTGCGTTTTCCCCTCCAAATTGCTATGTGATTACGATTCCTCATTGTGTGCCCTATCACCCCTTAAAGTTTGGCCCAAGAGTTTAGATTCACCCTGTATATGTATCTTTTTTAGTAGCATAGTTCTTTTGTTAAAAAATGTTGTTTTCTCCTTAATTGAAATTTTTACTTTGACCCCTCAAAATTACAACACTTGCTGACCCAAGGTACAACACTATGTCGTACCTTAAGTCACTTTACAATCTTGTATTTTTTGAAATTATACTTAATTAAAGTTTAATGTTAAATATATGGTAATCTTCTTAAATTAAAAAAAGGGTAAGTCTTTGTCAGACATGCAAAATAATTTGACGTGCTATTAAATTAGATGTAATTGAAAGAAGTGAATCTTCAAATACATACATAATAGACAAGTTATTTTTTTAAACTCCAGCATTAATTGAGTCAAAATCATATTTTATGACAGACGTATTTTAATTAATTTGTTTACAAAAGTATTGCGCAAACAAAATTGCTTTTCGGCAAACTTAGCCATTTGTCACATTAGTTGATGAATTTAAGAAGGAAAAAACCGTTTTGACAGTTATATGAAAATGGTCTAAACGATGTTTTGAAGGTCCTTATGGTTGGGAGGCTTTTAACTTCAGTTAGTTCTTCAGTTCAGGAAAGGTACGAAAAACTATTCGTTGCAAAGCCAAAGACTAACAGGCACAAATAAAAAGGATCACCATAGCATTCACATCCATCTCACATAACTTACAGCAACATTCTTTCATTGGGGTATAGAAAATGACGTCTACCTACATGGCAGATGTCTAAATCCTCGTAATGATTACGCTGAAAAGTATATAATTTTGTTCATACCTCTAAATTCTATTTAACAAACTAATTGTCTTCTTTAGTCATGTCCTTTTGTATGTAGTATACTGAATTTTTAAGAAAATCCTTGTATTTTGTCAAAATTGTAAATTTTAATTACTATTCATTGAAATTCTCAGTCTCTTTTCTAGTCTCACAACATTTCATTGGCCTAAGGATTAAATGGCGTGCACAGTCTATTATTAAACATGGATATTTTGTAGGTACTTTCACTGAAGACATATCCAAGAAATTCGATGCTTTGTGAATGTCTTTTCGAGAGAAACTGGTTTGTATGCTCATATCACATTCGAAGAAAATCATCTAACTCGAATTCTAGACAAATCTACCTCCATAGACTCCAAACGAGATTAATACGAACTCAGAATATGCCCTTTTTTGAGCAGCGGGGTTTTGAAAAAGAATTTATAAAATAGATTGAAATGAATTAAGAAGAAACTCTTATTAAATAAAAAGAAAACTTGGGGCATTTCCATAATTCAGTTACTTTCTTTGCATTTCTTTATATTTGTAAGAAATTAAGATATGAAATTACTTATTGTTTAATAAATACATCCAACAAAATTCTTTTTTAGACTATCAGGGGTCTTTACAAAATAATTTTAAAAGATAAAATTGCCTGAAAAATATACTTTTTTTTTTTTTAGTTTTCTCTTTTTTGTGAATATGTGTATGAGTATTTATTTTCCTTTTATGCTATCTCTTTTGAAATAGAAATGTATTATTTTTAAAATGTTTTTAGTATATTTTATTGTAAAATTTAAATTAGTTCTATTCTTAGGTTTTTCATCTGCGTGCATCAAATTACATGACCCGAAACCAAAAAAAGGAGGAAAAATAGAAATATTTAAACAATTTAGAAGGTTTATAAATTAATCAACTATGAAATGGCAATAATTCAGATACTCAAAAAATTATTTTGTAAAAATAAATGAACAAATAAATAGCAAAGAGAGCTTTGAATATATTTGCTTAATACTATTTTAAAATAGGCCAGCTTTTAAAAATGAAGAAAAAATGTTTTAAAATATAAAAATATTGAAGTGATTAGTTGAATATAATCTTTTTAAAAAACAAATTTTAAAATACATTTCGAATTTAGCTAGTATATTGACAAATGATAAGCTTAAAAGTATATCTAATTTAATATTTATTCATTTAGAAAGTTTTTATGTATAAAAAAATTAAAATGTTTTTAATCACCATTTAAAATTATAAATGTGTAGTATGATTTTCAAATTTAGCAGGAATCTTGTCCTTCTTCAAATTAGAAAATGCATATTCCTGTTATGTGTAGTGGAATATAAAAAGAAATAACAAATGATTTATTTATTAATTAATTTTTTTTGAGAATTACCAATGACTACATTATTATCTCACTCATTAAAATATAAATGACTCATTATTGTGCAATTTATATGAGTTCTTAATGTTGTGACGAATTTCTATAATTTTCTTATCATAATAAGTACTAAATGTAATATATATATATATGGTAAAAAAAATAAAAAAATAAAATACAAGGTTTGACTAAAAATTTATTGAAAATGGCACGGCTAATTTAATTGTGTAAATCATATTATTACTGTATACATATTTTTATATGTACTTTAAAAATAAAAATATCATAAAAATTAAAATATGTTAAAGATGCATGCAATTATTAATAAGATTCTAATTCCCATAATTGGTACATTAATGATTTAAATCAGGAACTGCACAATTGAGTATAATTTTTTTAATCAACCCCAAAACTATATCTATTATAAACTTAAAATAGACAGGAATAATTGATATATCAGCTTACCTTGGGACTCCAAAGTCAGCTTCGGCCATAACAAGAAGAGTTAACACCAAAAATAAGTTACTGTCCATGTTTATTGTTTAGAAAAATAACTTTCAGCAGAAAACGTGCTAACTAGTTAATTTTTTGCAGCTGCGACGTCAGGCTCAGAGCTCCCGGCTTTTAAAATCCGGCTTGGGAAAAGGTTCGGAATGACACATACGGATTGGTAAGTGACGTCACAGGAGAAAGGCGAGACGAAACAACTTTCTTAGCCAGTGAAAGCGACGATGAGGCGTCACGTGGTGCTAGTAGAAATGCTTGATTGGCGTACGGGGCTCTTTAATTTTGTTCTTAATAACAGTAGTTAAAAAAAAAATACTTGAAGATGGAATGCCTGGGCTATTTATTTGAAGTATATCAGTTATATCTTCATAATTTAATAATGTGTGCCATCTCTGCACGTTAAAAAAAGTTATACGCATATGTTAGGGAGTATTTTTAAGGAAATTAAACTTTTTAGAGTTTTAGAAGTTCTTGTCGTTAAAATAAATGGATTCTTGGAACTCGAAATAAGATGTGAATTAAATTTGTTCTGTGAAAACTTTCCATGATGAATTCCACTCTCCTGATCATTTAATAAGTTTTCTCATTCCAGTTTTAAACTTTTAAAATAAAGATAATTTAATGAAACATCGCATTAAATAACTTTAATCTAATTAAGTAGATTATACGTATATACACATTTTGTTAGATTAAAAAACAATGTATAAATGATTTCGTTAAGTTATCTATTTAATATGAAACTATTTTAATGCATTTACTGTACAAGCAATACAGACTTCGAATTTTTTATTAAAACGAGATGAAATATAATTTTTAAAAATGCTGAAAAATAGCTGTAACTATTAAAATATAAATTTTATTTAAAATACCAAAACACTTAGAGTAGAACCCTTACTCTGCCTTAAACCCATTTAAGGAAAATTAAGAGTAACTAATTTTGTTTCAATGGAAGATTTCCTCTAGCTTCTGTATGTATTTGGATTCTTATTGATGGAAAAGTACTACCCTTTGTCTTGTCCAAAACAATTGTTGCAAATAATTTTTTGAAGTAAAACTTCTTTAGGCGCAACTAAGGAGTAACTCAGATTTTTTTTCTGACGGAAGTAACGCTCAGTAAAGGAAGTAACGTATCTTTTTCCCCTTGCTATCTTCATTTGTGGAACAACTCTCGGGCGTTCGTTCCTGCGAACGTCGACTGTGCTCCCCGTGCGTCGACATTACTCCCTACCTGTTTTGAAGCAAGATCTTGTATGATGACTCTGTTCAGTGGATAAGTGGACCGGCTCTTGTCAGAGCCACTGGGGGAAGCCTTTCGCTGAACAGGCGGCGATCTTGCTGACTGTCTCTCACTGTTCTTACAGGCGGCGACCCAACCCGTCACCTCCGATAAACAAGGCCTACGCACCGAATACAAAAAGTGGCACAATGGTGCATTCCGTGGCCCAACCTCCGTTGCTTTACTCACATGTTTTCAATGGCATTATTACAATATTTAGTGGAATTATGGGTTAAAACTTGACATGATTGGTTGCCATCAGGGGCGTAGACAAGGGGGGGTTAGGGGGGTCATAACCCCCCCACCATGAGGAAATTTTTGCCATACAAAATGTACATTCTTCACTACATTATCACACACACGGATACATATATATGAGTTGTAGTAGTCGTAACTCCCCCCATGAAAAATTTCTGGCTACGCCCCTGGTTGGCCATGATACATAAAGATTGTTTGTCTGTACTTAAATAGTATGTAATCTTTTTATATTGCTCATGTGTTTTTGAGTTATTTATAATAATGAGCCAAATGTAAATTTTTAAACAGAATAATACTTCGAGCAAAACCAGCAGAGGAAAACAAAGGTTTAAGAACTCTGCCATAGAAAAACGCAATAATAGACCCTACGTGCATTCGATACGAACCGACAGAAGAAAACCAGTTTAGGAACGCAGTTAAAGAAAAATACCACAACATAGACATTCTCTCGATTCAAACCCTACGGGAAAACGTTTTAAGAAAACAGTGAAAGAATAATAGTTCAACACGGACACTTCCTGCATGCTAAGCCGATATCCAGACGGAACAACGGTTTAAGAATACGGATATCTAACACCACAAAGAAACAAACACTGGCTGCAAAGGGTTTAAGAACAAAATAAAAGAATAACAAATGGACACTCCGTGGATTCTAACCCAACCTCAAGACGGAGCAACGCTTTAACACGGGGATGGAACACCACAAAGAAACGGACCCTGACTGCAATCAATCCCAAACAATAGACAGAACTTGCAGTTTAAAAACACGGATACAGAATAATAATTCGAAACCTACCAGCAGAACAGACGAAATCAACGCTTAAGAATAAAGTGATAGAAAAACACACACAAAAATTACACTACCTGCATTCGAACGTTACAAACAGAGGAAAACATCAGTTAAAGTATAATACTAGACTATGGACATTACCCCCATTCAAAACCAACCTCAGACGGAACAATGGTACAAGAACACAGTTAAAGAATAATACTACAGCATGGACACTTCCTGGATTCTAAGTAATTATCATGAATTACCGATGATTCTTACTGGAGATTTTAATGTTAATTTTTGCTCTCAAGAATCTCAGCCGTTAGTTGATTTTTTAAAAGAAAAAGTTGATCTGACTATGAATACTTCTCGACTTCAATCAACAACGCGTTTTGGTACAACGATAGATGCTGTATTTTCAAGAAAATTAGCAAATTTAGAGAGTAAAATTTATGTTTCACATTATAGTTACCACAAATCTATAATTTCATACGTAAAAAATTATGACATTCAAGTACTTATTTTCAACGAATAATATGATTATAACATTTATATAATTTTTGCAAAGTACATGAATAATAAATATAATTAAATTATAATATAAGTTTAATCATTTCAGTGATATGTGTCGTAAACGTCAAAGAAGTTTTACTTCAATCGCGCGTAAAGATTACACGCACACACTTTTTTTTTTTCATTTTTATTTCTTATGTTTGGATATTTAAATTATGGTATGCATATTTTTATTTTATTATTTTTTTCCATCAATGTTTTTCATTAAGACTGTTTTTGTTAGCTTTACATCTTCATCCAAGATTTTTAGTAAACTGCTTTATCTGATATCTATATCTGTAACTCTAATATCTGAAAATTCAGAATAATTTGTAAATTGTCACTGCAAAAAGTTTTATGTGATTAACACTGGCACTATACATTCAGAAAGTTTCACCATCAGGCTAGTTTGAGATTAACCTCCTATATCTATTGAATTTTCTAGAATATTTCATTACCTTGATACAACGCAAGAATCTGCTGTAGTTCTGACTGACTGGATACTTGCGTATAGTTGACCAGTATGTTATCCTTGAAGAATTTCGTTAATATGCATTTGGAAAATTGGCAACACAAGTTCCTGCACACTGTTGCACAAATGGTTGCAGTAATATAGGTATTGTATAAAAAGAGCATTGGTAAAGTGTTCCATATTATAGAGAATTGTACTCAAGTAAGATATCAACAAGTTTTCATAATTGCTATAAAGAAGGTGCTTTAAATTAGCAAACTTTAAATTGCTATATAGTAGCTTTAAACTTGCAGTGATTGTCTAAGTATCTTCATTTTTTTTAATTTATGATAAACCTCTTCATCTGTATTTTGTATCCAGTGTCTAAGTAATTTTTTTTCATAGAGGCAGAACTAAATCATACAACATTTTCTTACTCTTTTAATCTGTCGTCATATTAAAAAACCGTTTTCTTTCAAACGATTTGTTTATTAAAACGAGAACTGCATCTCTATTTATATATTACGCGAAAAATGAAAATACATTATCAAATAGATTTTTTTTTATGTATGTTTACTTTACTGATTGTCGTTCACAAATACATTGCTTGAATATGGTGAATTAAAAATTAGCTCTTATCATCTCATAAAATAAGTTTAATGCTATACACTGGCTGAAAAACCCGTTCTTCACTCGGAATGGGGATTATTAAACCAACAAGTATAAATGGAAAATAAATAAATTGTATAAGAAAAATTTTAGTCTCATAAATGACTTACATATTCTTTTCTGATTCATGTTTCATGTTACTACAATATTGATCGTAGAGCAATTTTTTTTTAAATCAAAGCCTGTTAACATTTAACTAACTAATGCAATTTTGAATGCACGGTGTAAAAATGATGAAAAGAATAATAAATTCCATTTTTGTTTTTAACATTACCATTTAGTTACGGTATTAACAATGTCCATTTTTGTCACTTAAGTCGTTGAACGTAACAATGAATTAAAAACTGAAATACTTTCTGAAGTTCTTAAAACTCAAAAAATAAAAATACACGAATGTGTTACCAGTAAAATATTAAATTTTAAAAACACTTTAATGTTGATGCTATTCAGTTTTACATTTTATTTTCTTCACTTATGTCTCAACAAACCTTTCAAATTACTCAGAGCTGCACATGCATGCTGTGATTTTTCCCCTTATCAGATACAGCGACATCTTTTATTATTGACTGAATACGTGACATGTAGAAATATTTAGACTCAGGAAAGGGCTTTTATAGCATTATTGTAATCCACGGAATAACTGATTTTATTTTTCATTTTCAACACTATAGTTACCACTGCAATAATATGTCTGTTGTAACATAATGCTAAATTCAGCAATTAAACAAACTCAGATTATATACAGTGTTCTTGGACTGAATAATTTGTTGTAAGCAGAAAACTTATCAATCGGTAAGTAGATGTGCATAAATATCAAACAAATGAAATATTAATAGTCTGGTACTTTGTAATACTCAAATTTTAATGTTACCGTTGTTATTTTACATGTTATTTCCTTCGAATAAGCGGTAAGAGATTTTTTCAAACTACCGGCGGCGAAAATGTGCACAAACCATAAAGTCTTAATCCATGTTTTCCAAATTAGCATACTCATTATGTAGTTTCAACATCACAGATATTACTTAACTATGCAGTTTTAAATAAATGAAATAAATAAGATATCAATCGGATCTGAAATTTAAAAAAATAAGCTGAAATCCTTATTTTATTTATCTTTCAATGTTGTTCCAAGGAAACTAGAGAATGCAAATGTTTTCGGGAGATTTCGCTACCACCATCTCAGCGGTATTGGTCGGTTGTTTGGCAGTTGAATTGCGGTAGCTTCTATAACCCACAAGTGCAGCTTATTTTAAAATACAAATTTTAATCAGTTTCCCCTTTTTAAACAAAGATGAAGGCTACTGTAAGCTTTGGAGGCACTCTTCAAAATTTGTCATCAATGATCCTTTTTAATTTAAAGGAATCGCGGGTTGTCAGATATGGCGCTTTATTGCCCCTCGAAAAAAAATACCCAGGGAAAACTCAGCTCAGACCGTGCCACTGTTAAAGCCAATTTAAAGCGACTGCTTTAACCCTGTCTCGAATGTTAATTTTGTCGACAAATGTAAATGGATTTTAAGTGAGCAGGTAACTCTGTTTATATTACAGTTAAAACAAAAACATCATCACTGCAGTTTTATTTCATGATTAAAAAAATAATTTTTGAAAAGACTTTTTTATCAACTAATCCCTATCGGGGACAAATTCTAATAAATCTTGAAAATAATTCTTAGGTACTTATGTTCGTTGCATTTTCAAACAAGAATTTTACAGTTATGTCTTTTTCTTTTAATGATATGGTTGAAGAGATATGGGAAAAAAGCGTTTTGGTCCCTTATCAATATTTGAGTGTGAACTCTAAAAAAACTCGAAAATGACTTTTAAATGCTTATGCTAGTTACATTTTCAAGTATGAACTTCATGGTTATTTCTTTTTTCCTGGCGATGTAACGGAAGGCTTATGTGAAAACAACGTTTTGGCATTTAATATGTTCTATTTTGAAAATTGTTGTAAGTGGATTAGTAATTTTTTAAATTCAGTTTAGTTCAATTCATTTTAGTTTTAAATACATTCCATAAACCCTGCATAATTATTAAGTCTTATGACAGCATGATCTCCATTATAGCTCTTTAATATTATCTTTAAAATATCACTCTCATAGATTATATTCTATAGAAAATAATTAGAAGAAATGCTTCAGAGATTTGCAGGACGTAAAATTAGAGAGATTCTCCTTTCATTGCTGCTTCTACACAACATAGAGCTTGAATGCCTTGCAGGAACCAGTGTGATAAATGGTTAAAACTAGTCCCGTATTTAAGAAGGAATGCCTGGACTCTTAAATTTATGTCTTAATTCATATTTTATACGATACATTTTTGTGTTAGATGTAGCATTATTTATACTTAATAATACAATTTGTCTCATAAAAATACTGGTATAATGATAAAATAATCTGGATCTGAACTCTACCTTGTTGCAGCGTATATTATTACATATGTGGATAACTTAAATTTTAGATGAAAATGCTTCAATTACTGTTAGTCTGAATCCGTATGCCTATGGGTTGGAAGAGATTATTTTAGGATTATTCTAGAGTTTAACAAAAATTATTTCATTTTTTTTTACTTAATTTGAATATTGATATAGACAAACAAATTCGAACAAATATTGAGTCAAAATTGTGTCCTCACACGATAACAGTTGAAACTTCATTCTAGGAGAACGTAAGACATAATCACTAGTCTCAGTTGACAGGCACCTGTGGTCCATAATAATGCAAACTCAATCCACTTCCTCTGTCTCACCGAGTTTCACTAATAAACCACAACTCATACCCATCAATTTTGAAATCGATTTTAGACAGCCGCGGCTCTTAATGGCACCTCTGAATTTCAATATCGTCTTCGCTAGCAGGGATAAATGCTGCTTTTAAGATAGGGGTGGATTCTCGAAAGAACTACTTTATTTTGTACAAAGTCGTTCCATCTACGATTTTTGTTTCATTGTTAAATTGTTTGATTGCACTGACCTATAAATTCGGTAATGTCTGGTCTTTTATACATGTAGAAATGAAACTGAAAAAAGTGGTTTAGAGAATATGGAATTTTTGAAAGAAAATTTCGTTTTTTAGTGGTATTTTAGAGTACGATTAGAATAATTCCCACTTAGTCAATGATTAATTACATGTATGTTACTTTATATACATATGGTGAGGGAAAACAACTGTACACACTGTTAGAGAAGCTAGGACACATCATGAGGATTGAAAGCTGCATAGCAGTTCATAACCGAAAAACTCAGGAAAAGTTGTACCAAAGGTAGAAGGTCCGAAAGCACACAAATAAGTGATTCATTGAAAACATTTATTGAAGTCTATGAGAACAAATGGCGTACTAGAGGAATACATAATCTGATATACATATACAAATACATATACATATCAAATACGTACTCTGATGCACATAGTATTCCACCGAAGTTTATGCTATCAGACGCCAAGTATACCTTACGCTGACGGCGGATTGCCCTACACGTTCTCGTTCAACCACATCTGGATATTCTTCGAAATAGCAGCAGCGCAGACAAGTTTAATGACGAGATCCATTGCAGATTCCACAGTCTCTAGATATACGATAGCTTTGAGTGTCGCTACAAAAAGAGGCAGGTTCTGTGATGCTGTTAATCACATATTTTAATTACTTTTCAGACAGTTAATCACTCATTTATAATTACTTCTGATTTCCCTTTACCTATTGTAAATTTAATACTCTTTTCCATTTTTAAATCTCCCATTTATACATAATGCTATTAACTGCTTCTTAAATTACTTTGGTTTTAGCACATGCAATACAGTTTGTTAGTACCTTTAGTCTGATAATTCATTTAATCTTCTTCGCACCCCTCGGGGTTTTAATAATTTTGCCTTGGCTACATTTTATCTCTATTGACCCCCCCCCCCTGTGGCGTATCACATTTAATTTTAGCAAACCCAAACCCGTATCCTATCTTCCCAGAGATCGGCAATGGTAAACCTAAAGTTTATTGCTTTTCTCCCCCTCATCCCCCGTTGTTTAGAGAGGGGGAGTACAGTTTCACTTAGAGGACGCTCCCTCATACTCTCCCCTCCGTTGGAAATAAAAATAATTACTGCTTGCTGGGCAATGGTCTTTGAAAGCAGCTACAGAAGCAGAGTTGGGCAAAATACATAAAAAAATGTATTTTCGATGCAAAATACAAATTACATTTATTCAAACACAAAAAATGACAAAATACAAAATGCTTTCTAAATTGAAAAAATACAAAATACATTTATTTTCTTAATACATAACAAATACGAAATACGTCTAAAACTTCAATTAAGTAAAATTTTCTACAGAAACTTCTAGTTTATTTTATTCCAGTGTATTTTAAGATGAACAAACAAATGTAATAGTAACTTTTTTTTTTTTTTTACATATACATGAGGTTTTCCTGGAATAAATTGCATCTTAAAAGGCATGAAAGCAAAAATGTGTGACAAGTATTTATTAAACGTTATTTTTCAGTGATAATGAATGGAATTGAAATATAAAATTAAATATATTTCTAAACGAAGATGAGTTGAATTTTATTTCTGCTTTAAGATATATTTATAGCCTTACCATCGCACAGTAGTTATGTCACTGAAAATGGTAGACTGCCGAAGAGTGAAGGTCCCGGGATCGGGTCCCATCGAGCAGCTGTCGATCTAACAGTCTGGTTTTTTGGTAGGTTTTTTCCAGATGTAACGTGAATACGCTTTAGAACCCCTTATAAAGTTCTCCTACCTAGGCACCTTCCCATCCTGGGCAGATTGCCCTAGTATAGCGTTGCCATAATCACGCAAACACAAGATACATTCATATATTACTACAAAAGATTATATTACTACAAGATTGTGATGGAGGAGTGGAACAATATCAGCCTTGATGTTTTAAGAAAAGGACTTTCATCTTTGAAATCAAGATGCAATATGATGGTTCAAAGAAAGGGCTATCAGACTGAACACATTAGAAAATAAAATTCTTATATTTATTTCTATATATATCTTTGCAAAATCGTTACAAAAATGTGTGAACACCCTCTGTAGGGTACTTGCGGGAAAACCCGAAAAAAAAATTGTTGTGGAATATTACTTAAATGAAATTAATTTACGTTTCACAAATCACCCGTGCATGAAGATTTTCTTTAAATTAAACTTTTAAACGCCTCTGTCACATTGCTCAAGAGTTCTTTAGAGGAATTGCAAAAAATATTTAACATGAATTTAAGAAAATGCTTTTAAAAAGAATTTAACAGTTTTTTTTTTTTTTTTTTTTTTTTTTTTTTACACTTTTACAATGTTCTATATACGGTTAATGGGTCAAATATTTCAGGCTCTACAAATACTCAAGAGAACACATTAAATGACGACATATGTTTCCGAAAAAAAAAAAAAATCTTATTTTCTCTTTTCTCGGACCAAAAGTTTAAATTTTAGAATGTCTAAAACTTTAGAGGATTTTGTCGAACTACTTATTATTTATTAGCATCAGATATTATTAAATTTATACATTTATGCATAACTTGCAACTATCTTTATAAAATAGGAAAATAAATGTCAATTTATGAAACTAAACTCTTTGAATAATTTGTTGGATTCAATTAAAATATTCAGATAATTTACTTTGATTTTCAGGTAGAAATGAAACCTTCATAATGCGTGAAAGATTATTTTAGTACGTGTTTTGATACTATCTGTGCACTTTCTAGGACAACTATAAAATGGAAGAGCCATGTCACGTGCTCCGAATACCCAGCCTAAAATAAGATCCTGCGTCCACAACTAAAACGAATAAGTAAATTTTGAGGTAAATATATGTAAATAGTTAACGCAATTTTCTTCCTTCAAATTTCCCTTCTTTTCTTTTTTTCCTTCCTTCCTGAGACAGTGAGCGCAAGCATTTTAAATTAAAATTAGCGTATTTTAAAATCGTGAAAAAAAAAAATAAAATATTAATTTTTTTTTTTCAAAATAAGCGATAGTAAGTGCGATGCTTCTAGCGTTTTAAAATATTTTTCTAAAGACAAGTTTTAATTATTGCTGCTGATAAAGGAACTCTTATTATACCCTTGCTAGACATCTCCGAATGACACTGGCTGGAGTAATTTATGGGTTGCTATCTTCCCGCTTTTGCCATCCCCACTTTAGAACGGGGGCCATCCTCGTGATATTTTCCGTGAGTCTAGGGGCCCGATTCAAACGAAACGCGATCGGTCGTCTCCAAAACGATCGTTTTCTCTCTGGAAGTTCGATCGCTTTTACAAGCGATCGCAAAAGTGTATTCAAAGTGAAACAAAATAGGCGATCGAACTTACAGGTTTGCTAGATCGAAATTTTATCGCCACAGAGTGAAAACGCAACTTCCGGTGACGTAGAAAGTCGCTGTTAACCAATAATAAAATCGCATCTTTCTCTGGAAAAAACTTTTAACTTAATGGCGACGACTAACTGTTTATTTATTTATGTTTGAGCTGCAACGGACAACAGGCTGTGTCTTAATTTTTTTCCCCAACAGTATTGTAGGTTAATGTTTTAAAATTTTAACTGGTTTAGGTTAATATTTTTTATATGTTTATAATCATGGAAACGCATTTTTAATTTATGAAGATTTTTTTTTAGAAAATTATTGATAATAGTATTGTTCGTCATAATTATCATGTCGAATTGTTCGAATTATCGAATAATAATTGTTCTCTAGTTTGCCTACTATATTTTATTTTTCTGTAGCAGAGAAGCTGTTTATAATTATAATGGAGGGGTAGAATTACTATATATTTCATGTTCTGATATATAATTAACAATCAAAGACATCCTTAATATAATGATATGAATATTTGTATTTGTTTAGGAGGGTTGCTAGGATGCTTATTTTAGCGAGAAATTATTCGTCATTCATGTATTTTTTCGCGCTGTTTCAAATATCAAATTTATCGAGCAATAAACGATTTAAAAAAAGGACTACAGATGGCGCCTGCATCGTAGTGTCTGCTAGAGTAGAACTCAAAGGCCGACAGAAAATAAACCGTACAGATATTCTGTTCTGCGAGAAAATTCAGCTTTCCGCAGGCCTAAATCTTTTGCAGAATTCCCTGTCTGATAATTCCAACGGATTGCTTCGTAATTTTAAATAACGAGTCTTCTTTGTTGTTGTAATCTCCTCATCAACCATCCGCCGATCGATCCGCCATGTTCGAGAAAACGATCGCTTTTGGAAAAACGGTAGCAAAACACCAATCGCAGTGTCACGTGATCCAAAAGCGATAGACAGGTTTCACTTGAATAGGAAACATAGGAATCAGTCGAAAATTTCCGCGATCGCAACGGAAAACGATAGAACTCTGTTTCGTTTGAATCCGGCCCTAGATCTGCAGGGTCACGCACTGATCGTTCTTGAAAAGGGGGTGAAATTGTTGGCGATCTCTTGGCGTGCCGATGTGTGGGAAGTAACCACACATATACGGCCCAACGCTTTTTTTTCATTTTTACAATCTGGCGATTTATTTGGCGACAGTCCCTTTTAGAGCTACACTCTATCGCCAGGTTGGCTTTCGGTTCTCATCAGACCTTTTTCTCACTCATTTAATGATTTGGTCTCTGCCCAATAGGGTCACGTTTCATGTCGCTATTTTTGCCAGCCACCGCACTAACTGTATGTAATTTTTCGTTATCGATAATATCAATAAAATATTGCTGTGTATCTGTCTAACGGCATGGAGTTCCTGGGTATTGCTTTCGTCCACACTATACGACAGAATAAAAATAAAATACTACTTTCTCGAGTGCGAAATAAATCCCATCGGAATCTACATCATAAATCATGCGAAATAAGACCCATCGGAATCTACATCATAAATCATGCGAAATAAGTCCCATCGCGGAATCTACATCATAAATCATGCGAAATAAGTCCCATCGGAATCTACATCACAGGTTCCATAAATCAGGTGAGCTTGAGGGGCCAGGAAACCGGTCGCCTTCTCTCTGGTCCAGAGCACCACCTATTGGTGTAGAATGACATTTCCGGGCTTCTGGTCTTAGAATTTTATGCAGTGCTCAACCCTTATGATGTGCCATACGTTTTCTTAACGTTTGTTTTATTTTGAAGGACCCTGTATATGGATATTTTCTATTCTTATTTATAGTTATAATTCCTGAAATATTTTCATAGCATGCATTCAAACTGAGTTTATCCATCAAAAGTACAATATTCTCAAGTTTGATTTTCAATCAATAAAAATTCTCCAGCCCATCTATTAAACGGTTCTCGTTATTTTAACAGCCAAAGCTTCTCAAAAATCAGTCTTCAGTGGGATGAATCTCGGTGAACTGCCCAGGTAGTGTGCAGTTAACAATAATTCTTCCACACTTCGGCTCCAGATTCGGTTCTCGGTTTCAGTGTTAACTCGCCCGCTCCTTCATAGGTGGTCATGTTGGCCGCCGACTGGTTTCCCCATAATAGAATGGTCGACACTTCGGACCGCTGTTGTGGCAAACATCTGATCGGCAAGTGGTTGCTCTTTAAAAAAAATCTCTGCCATTCATTCCCCTATCCACTTCGACCATCACACTGCAATTCTTTTCTTACTGTTACGATAAAAGCAAACAGGAATAGCGACTTTGAAACACTTTTTAAAATATTGCTTAGTAGAATAATGATAAGAAGTTATAGCATTCGAATGATGATTCGAAATGGTGAAGTGAAATCTTTCGAAGTTTATGAAATAAGACAGATAGGATATGATATTCCGAAAAGAGATATTATTGGAAATATTCAAATTAAGGAGAAATTTTTCACTCAACCGAAGTCGAAAATAGCAAACTGGAAATCATAAACATTTTCCATTTATGAAATTTTTGTTTTTAATATTTTAAGATGTTTCATTACAGACAGAGAAATAGGATCGTTCTTTGGTGTTTGCCTCCTGGTATATGGAACAGTGTTTTATTGGCTACATTAATGATAAATGATTGACGGTTATACGCTTGCCAAAGAATGAAAAGTTGGCATGGGTGACAAATACCGAAATTGTTCTGATAAATAGTACAAGGTGGTAAGACCGTGTTAAAAAAATGTAATATCAATTTAAAACATTGTTTCACTTTGGAACGGTGCACTCCCTACACAGTCCATTATTTGTTCGACAAAAATAACTTTAAATGACTCATAAAGGAATAAACAAAATGCATCTTGATTAGGTTGCATTGTGGTTCATATTACCATTTTTGATTCAACAATTAAAACGTGCAAAATTAATTGTTTCTATATGCATATGCATATGTATAACAGCTATAAGTGAGCACTGATTTAATAAAAATTCAGCTGAATGATAGTTTAAGAACTAGAACTTAATGATGGCATCAAACAAAGCGCACATATACTATGTTGGCCTTGCAATATTATGACAAAGGCAAAATACATTTTAAAGACTCCCGTTTAGTATGATAAAACTTCGGAGAAGATTTTTTTTCAAGTCAACATTATCGCTGATGAAGGTACCGACAAGTTAATATTGAATCCCAAGCAGGGAATCAAACCCGTACTCAAGATCTGGTTAAATGGTTCGTTAGTCACTACATTGTCTGGGCGGCCATTTCGAAAAAATGAAAGAGAAAGCATTATGAGCATTTGTAGCACTGCTCAGGTTATAAATTATTATAATTTTATTTATAAATACAACATGTGAAAATTCCACAGATGGGCCATAGAGTTCTGGTAATGCCCCCCAAATTTTGGATTTTTGTTAATTGTATGTCAAAATAAAGCACTTTTGGTGAGAAATTTTACCTTTTTTACCTTTTGGGTACCGCCTGAATTTTTTTTTTCTCGGTACGTCCCTGATATGCATCGAATATCAATAAATTTTAATTAAAAAAAAAGGCAGACAAATTTTTAATTAGAGCAAATCTTGATGCAAAAGTAGCATTTTTTGTTTAAATTAATCAAATTGGTCTATTATATCTCCTAAATAGCGGTATTTTTTCTGAGTTAGCAGAAGCCTTTGTTCGAATAAAAAGTAAATAACTATTAACTTTCACAGTGACGAATGAAAAAAAAAATCATTTATCTAACTAAAGCCTACTCTAATTCAAATAGAATATTTCACTGAAACTAAACTATATCAATAAAATACTTTGTTGGTTAAAACACCTGAATTAGAGTAGAGGTTTAACAATAATACCGTAAACCTCATGGAAACTCCACTGTACCCCTGAAGAACGTCCCGCGGTAGAGCTTCAAAATATTTTGCTAGGCCATTGTACCCCTGGCTTTTAGGGGTAGAGACAAAAGAACCTGTATATTTTTAACAAAAACCATGTTAATACTATGAATGAAAGAAAATGCATTCAATTCAATGTATACTTAGTATACTTTACGAAAAAGATGCACAGAAAAGGATTATTTCACAAAATATTTAGCTAAAGAAATAATGTACACGATTATCAAATTCAGGTACACTCAGTATATGGCAAATGTTACTGGGTTCCACACAAAGGTGTAGGCAGGAGAAGGCTGATGGGGCTGCAACCCACCTCCGAAATAAATAAGCATAGAATATGAAAACGATTACGTATGTGTGGATAAATTTAAAAGTTCCCCTTGAAAAATTTGAGGTTCAGCTGTGGACCTAAGCTAAATTTGATATTTTCTCTAATGTATGTTTCTACAACTGCAAAGATTTCAAATTCGGTTTATGAATTTATTTTTTCTTTCGTCTTTTTAAAATTCATTTTTATATTCGGGGAACACTTGTAAGTGAAGTAAAGGGGTTCCATCCCCCTCAACCTCCCCCCCGAAAATGAAAGATATGTTATATCAATTTTTATAAACTACATGTATTGCATTCTAGTTTTTGAGTTCTCAGTCACCTCCGAAAAAAATTCTTGGCTATGATACTGGTTCTACAAAATTAATTTGTACAATAAACAGTTAATTAAAATGTCAGTTTTGGTGATTATAACTGTTATTTCAGGAATATTTAACTAAACGATAAATAGAAATGTCAATATCATATACAACTTTGCTAAGTCTAACCATACCCCCATTTTACCCCATCTTAGAAAAAAAAATTAAAATAGAAATTACAATTTTATACTTCATTTTTTATATAATCATGTTAGTTTGAAGTCTCTCTAGTCATAGGTATACAAATATATTATCTAATTATAAGGAACCTAGAAGAGTTTTTTTCAATATCATTTGTTAACAGACAGTATGTTTAGAGGAAAAACAATAGGTTTTGCATACACTAATATTATTGAAATATCCAAAAACTTCATTGGAAGCACTTGTATTATTGTTAAAATATATCTCAAAACAAGATAACAAAATATTGAAACACCTAATTTTTTGTGGTGAAAAAAGGTATTTTATAATAAACCCTATACCACTATACCACCATCACCCCCCCCCTCCAATTTCATTTACTTTTTTGGGAAAAAAATAGTGGTTTATCGTGGGTGTAATTGATGCGAACAGTGAGAAGTTTCATAGTATAGACTTCAAAAAAGAATTCTTAACACCTTTACATTCACTTACGTTGTATTATTTTAAAGATGCTTAAAATGCCTCTTTTTCAAAAATATCGTTTTTAGAAAATTCCATATTGTAACGAAAGATATTGCTTACGCTTTTTAAAATTCTGAATTAGCATTGTGGATAGCAAAACACAGGTTCTTTAAGTTAAACACTCCTGTTGCAATAAAAGTCCAAAATGTAAGATACTTCAAAAAACTATTTATTTGACAAGACTATTGAGAATAAATATATTAAAAATAATGGCCAGGAGATAGCCAGAAAAATACGTGTTATCACAGCGGCCGAACACAGGTGGAGTGACTTGAAAAAGGAATGCCAACACGAAACATGACATTGGCGAGAACATTAATTTGGCTGAGATAATCAACGGCAATTACAGAATTACAATAAATTTAGAGCAATAAAATAAATGTATTTAAACTACGAAAGAATAATTTTGAAAGTTGGTGCTTGGTATCAAAATAAAATATGCCAAAATAAGTACTAAGAGAGGGGAAACAGAAATCCCTTACAAGTTACAAACTGGCGTAATAGAATTTATTTTCAGCCCAGGCGGCGCCAGACCGCCGAGAAAAAAACAAAACAATTATAAGGCTAGTGCATGCGTTGAAAAGCGAAATACAAAATTTGAAAGGTTAAGAAAGAAAAAGGAGCAGAAATATAAGTTAAAATGCTTGATTTTAAATAGATTAAATTTAAGGAACAAATGACAATTAATATTAAATGTGTGATTTACATCACACATACCTTTGATTATTTTTAGTTTTAACTAAATATAAAATCTTGATACTTATTAAGATAAGTAAGGAGTCATTAAAGGAAAATTAAAAGTTCATTCATTCAAATTTTAGCTACTACGAAATCATAAAAAAAGCAAAATACTCAATTATGAACAACAGAGTTCTAACTGATTACCAGAATAATGTCTGCATCACATGGCTTCTGTAATGAAATCTATGAAACCCCACCGGTAAACAAATGTACATACTTCAGCTATCAAAACGATTCTAACGCATGGTTCATGCATTATAGCATTTCTATAGTCAATAGCTCCTATCTTAATAAATGAAAATATTTCGAGAACATTTTAATATCCCCGTGAAAGATTTATTCAAATTCATTATTGTACATTCATATCATATTGAAAAAAAACGCATGCTGCTATTAAGCAATGCCCACCTCGTGAATAGAATTATTTGTTAAAAATCGTAAAAGCGATTTCTTAGAATTACTCTTACGGGAAATACGGCCAATGATCTACTCGTGGAATCTAGGCCGAGGGGCGAGGTGCCCTCGTGTTGGGGCCAAATACCATCAACAGAAGGATAAAGTATGAACTAGAAAATCTGTAGTAAACATGCAATTTTTTTCGTCACGTATAAGACATTATAATACCAAGAAAAGAGGAGGTCTAGGAGATCTCATTTCTTAGTAGCTGGAGAGCCTAAATTGTAATTTGTCAATAATAAATCCCTTTAGTGGCTATATTTGGAGCACTTGAAAGCTACAAAATTTCGTGATTTTCTGATGACTGATTTCAGCTGCAGACAGCTTTCAAAGACTTTTTTGCTTAATTATCGGAAGTCTGTATTTTTCGATGAACAATGACTTTGAGAAAAATATATATCTTTTATATGAAACGAAAAAAATTTGTTCTGTACTTGTATTCCTAAAAAATAAATTCATCCCCTCACTTCCCGTTCCTCGATTTTGGAAATCAATTATGCTTCGCCTAAATTTTTATTTTCACTTAATGCTGCAAAGAGCATCTCGTAAGTTGCGAAGATGTCAAGAGCCGTAAGACTGAGGTTTTTTTCTATTTCATGGTGTTATATTTCTTCATTCTGAACCATCTTTCAGCGTAGAAACATTGCGAACATTTCTGAGACTTGAAAACTTTATGATTTATGATGATTTATGAGAATTGGCTTTGGCGTCTGCAGCAGCATGTGTAACATGAGAATCAAAAAGGCATACGTATACACAAATTGAAATAAGTTAGTCTTCGTGGTAATTAGTATAGTACGATGGATATTGGCACATCGTAGAGGAGGAATAGAGCGAATGATAAACACATTGGAACGTTAAAAGAAGAGAGATGCTAAACAGATAAAAGCAAATTATTATGCAGAATAACGTTGATGTTTGAAATGGTAGCTGATGTTTTACAATAAACATCAAAGGCTATAAATCTAAATCCTCATCCTTGCTGTGTTGGTGTATTCTGTTTAAAGCAGTTAGAGATTCCTTTACGAGAACAGACATAACAAAGTTAAGCTGCTAAAGTTCCCTGACTGAAATAGATGTTGTACAATGCTATACAGAAATTAACTGACCAGTAATGGCGCTGAAGGCATTAATCCAAAGAGACGGTTCCTTATCGGAATTTTGGAACTATAAGATTACAGAACATAATATAAAATCGTTAATTAGAAATATTTTGTTTAAAAATCATTGATAGTTGTTTCCCCCAAAAACAATGTAAATTTCAGCCAGATTATGCATTACATTTATCAGTGTTTTCCTTTTTATGTAAATAAAAAGCTGGTTTTGGAAAATTTATTGATTATAAAAAGGACTACTGTGTTTCTTCTCTGGATGGTATTACGTTTCAGGGATACCAAATGATCAATTGCTCTGAATATGAATTTTTCTTCGAATAGGAAAACCAATATTAATGGAAGTACAATTAAAGTAGTGTATTTTCTGAAGTTGCCCATGCTTTCCTCAAAGTCTATTCCATGAAACTACAGGTATATGTTAAAAGTTTCATATGTCTGGAGTAGAATTGGTGATCGAGAAGCTGGTTGTGTCATACTTTCTCGGAGCGGAAACTTGAGCTTTGCATTATTTTTGTTGGAAAAGCATATTATTTTTACATTTCAGAGTCATAATAATATCCAAAATGTTTCTTCATTAGCAGCAGCAGCAAGAGAAACAACAACAACAAAAAATTTTCGTAAATATTAATAAATTAGTCAAGGCATTTATTCAACTTTTAGAATGGGGATGATACTAAACCTTTAGATCACTTTTACAGGTACATTTGAATGGAAAAGAAATTTTCATTTTACGTTGCACCATTATTTCTGTTTTATGAAATTCTGATTATGGATCCTCATGGAGCTTAGCTCTTGATTATAGCGATGAAGTACAACAAATGCAGAGGCAGGTTTCAAATTTTCAACATGATGCTTCATTCATCCGCAAAATCAATTTGTTTGTTACATGCTAGCAAGTAAAGATGCTGGAGCTCCAATTTTTATGATGTATTTTTAAAAACTGTGTTTAATTCATTCATATCTTTTTTAATTGTTTGAAGTCCAACATTCGATGTATTTTTTTGGTACAGAAAGCAGATTTAATGCCTTCTGTAATATCAGATTCTAAGAAAATGATGACGCAGAAAACAAAGTCAAATATTTGAATATTTTCATGATTTTCTAACAATTATCTCCATGACAACTGGCCACAGTAGCTTACTTAACGAATATTATGTTTTTGAATTTATTAATAATATATTTAATGCTTTAATTCTCATAAACTGTGATTTCCATTGCATACATCGTGGCTGAATAATTAATCCTCAAAGTGAAATTGTATTTTTTACCACATATATTTTTTGTTTTATGAAGTTAATGACATATATTTTTTGAAATGCAATAAAAATAAATGTAAAATGTTTTTTGAATTTATTTTTATTTTTGTGTATTAATAATTTATAGAGCTCTGTTATTTCGCTAGCTTACCATTTGCAGTGCCTTGCATGTGAATCATAAATCTGGAAACTTATTTATATCTCATTCAACGTAAACCAAACATTATTAAATTTGTATGCAGTAACTGGTGCTTATTTTATAAAAACTATTGTAGCGCTAAAATGGCAGTTTTTACGAAAACTCATGCTAGGCACAGAAAAATTAATTTTGCATTTATGAATTATTAATGCTTAGATGCTTCGCAAGCATTTTTATCATTTTTAAAGACTTCTTTTATGGGGAGAGTCTACAGATTTACTTTTCGCGGACCACACACTAATAACGATAACAATAGAAAAAAAATCTTCCAGAATAACTCAAACGAAGGCATAGAATAAACACACCACAATTTTTTTTATTTATAAGATCACTATTAACAATAATATCTTTAAAGACGCGTCTTTTAAAGATTATAGTAACATAGACAATTTTAATGAAATATATAATAATATATCAAAAATTATACAAAATGAACTAGAAAGAAACCTTTGAAAGATTCATCAACAAAAAGCAGTATAATTTACTGGTGGAATGATGACCTTAGAATAAAGAGAAAACAGCTGATAGCATTATATTGTAAACAAAAATCACGCAGAAGTATTTAAAATTTAGTGCCCAATATATATATATATATATAATTCTGACAGAAAAAGCAAAATTAAGACATTCTTTTGTCGGAGTTCTGCCAGTCCTTTTGGAATTCATTATAAAATAGGCTTAAAAAACTTCGAATGTCCAATTTTGAACAATATTTAGCAATAACTAATAATAAAATGAGTTCTAAATTAAAAAAAAACACATAACAAAACTAATATTGCAATATAACAAATAATAGAACTGGAAGTACTGATATAATATCTCATAATTCTTCTTCATATTTTACAATCTACGAAATAAAAAAAGCAATAGGCTCATTAAAGTTAATAAAGCCCAGGACCTGATTACACAGATCATAGAACAATTAAAATAATATTTAAAAAGAACTCTTCTTTTAGGAAAATATTCATAACTAGAAATCAAAGCCCGTTGTGGAGGTAATTACAGTAGGCGCTAGAAAAAATATTTGACAAAAACATGTATATACTCAATATATTTAATCTTTGTCCACCTAAAATAAATAACTTGGTATTCAGTTTTTATTATAGACCCAGATAGAATTTCATGCTCTTCTGGAAACGCGCTGAAACTTTTCACATTCGAACGATTTCATTTTGTGTAGCCCCTCTTATATCAAGGATTCAAGCAGACGATTATTTTAATGGAAAAAAAATAAACTATATTATCTTTAAAAACTTTTAAACGAACTGACTTCCCTTCAAAGCTTGATGACCGTGAATTCAAATATGACGTCATTCTCACTTTGTTACACAGATGATTTACTTTTCTTACTCTCGGAAATAAAAAAGAGAGCTGAAAGTAGCAAAAAAATCACTTTAAAATGAAGGAACGGGTGGATTTTCCGATTTTTAAAGTAGTGCAGATTGTTCTCTATATTTTAATGCATAATTATGAAACATTTCAAGTGGATCGTACAAACGGTGTAGATAGTATTGCATTTTTCGTTCTCAACTTTTTAATATTTTTGGAGTAATGGAGGTAAAAGTTCTATATCTTGGATGAGCTTCCCGGAATTGTTAGAGTTACTGAGTCAGGGACCAGAGTAACTATATAGTAGGATGCATGTCTCAAGGTAAATTACCTTCCGGAAGATTGGAAAACAGGCGAGCTAGTGTACTTTCTTAAACCAAATAAAAACCAATCTCAACTGATTCATACAGATCAATTACATTCCTTCCAATCCTATACAAAATGTATGAAAAGTTTGTTTGAAACAAAATAGGATATTCATTGACAGGAACAAACAAAATTCACCCAAATCAACACGGTTTCGTCGCTGAGAAAAATAAGGAAAGTGCGTTAAAGCGGATAATAGAAATATTAAACAATAATAGATTCAATAAATACTGCACAGGAATTGAATCAATTGACTTTATGAAAAGCTATCGATTTCCTACCTTGGCATAAAATAAAAAGACATATGTTGCAAAACTTGAAATTATAAGTCGATTTGACGAATATAATAATATACTTTTTTGTTACACAGATGATTTACTTTTCTTACTCTCGGAAATAAAATAGAGCTATAATAATATACTTTTTAAGTAATATATATTACTTAAAAAGTATATTATTATAGCTCTAATCGAATAAGTAAATCGAATAGTAAATCGAATATAATAATATACTTTTTAAGTAATAGACCTAGTAATTACGTTCAATTTACTTTTAAAATCCTTTAATCATCAAAATGTAACATTAGTAACTTTCGCTGATGATATTTGTTAGTTTTGGGAAAGGGACAACCACGTAATATCGATGAACAAATTGTAAATAGCTCACTTAGTCCAATATACGGCGTATCCCAAAAAGGTTGTAACACACTTTAATTCATTATCTGCTAATAATAAATGGGAAATGTAAATTGAAAAAAATGTTCAAAATAAGGTGTTAAAAAAGACTACGTAACAAAAGATATCTTCTCTAATTTTCAAAATGTTACATTTCTTAAATTTGTATGCCCTAAACACCATCCCTCTGAACACCGTATCCCTCTAACACCGTCTAAGAAAGTTCTCAATTTGTAAAATATGCCCCATTCACTAATGACGTGATGGATAAAATTTCAGCCCTTCATCATAAAATGTTTCAGATAGGGATGGACGTGAGACGATTTTTTTGCGAGAAGAGACAGAGATTTACAGCCTTTCTGCGAGACGAGAGAGACATTTTTAACATTACGATATAGGGATTTTGCGAGACGAGACAAAGCTTTTAGGCTGTTATGCGAGACGCCAATTTTCTATCTCGCGTCCATCCCTACTCACAGATATCTTTAAATAACGGTAGTCAGGGGCTATACATCAATTTGAGGGCAAATCCTTATTGCTATAGTGCAAAAAATTATTTTCTCTCGTAATTTATGTACATACCCTGAAATGTGCTGATCTTTTCCCTCCGAGAGCCAATGAAAAATGGTTTAAATCAGCAAATATTTATCTTCAAATCCCTGACACTTTTTATAACATAATTCTGAAATTTTGTACATCTCCTCATAAGTGTATGGGTTAAATTTTATTAATTGGGAATTTTTTTGTACTAGGGTCGTATGCAAATTTAAAAAGTGTAACATTTTCAAAATTAACGAGAGGATTATTTTTCTTCATGTAGTCTTTTCCCCCACCTCATTCTGAACATCTATTCAATTTACATTGCCCATATATCTCTAATAGATAAATTAAAGGGTGTTATCATATTTTTGGGACACCCTGTATAAATGGTCATCAGATAACAGCTTAAAAATATCAATAGATCAATATATATCGTTATTAATAGGAAAACCCAAAATATTAGAAAGCCATCCTATTTTAAGATTAACAATATAAAATTACCATACACGTCTAAATTTAAATACTCAGGTGTTATCTTAGATATCAAACTAGCATGGATTTCACTTTTAAAATACGTTAATAATAAGATAGATAAAACACTACAGTATCTTTGTAAACTTTCATCAAGAATTAATGGTACTTGAAAGAGAATACTAAAAATTTGCAATCTATTTTAGAAAAAGTCAGAGTATATGCCTCATCATTCTGGTTTCTCACATTAAACGTACACATTAAACGTCTTTTGCAATCCATACAAAGAAAATGTCTATTATTCATCACACGTGCATATACACAAACTTCTACTTCAAAGCAAATACTAACTGGCATAGCACACATTCACCTTACAATAATAAAAGAAATCAACTATGCCCTTATATATCAAGATTAAATACTAATATAAAAATAAGTATTACTTTACATAGTCCAGATATCTATGATATCTATGATATCTTTGGATCCATTTTTAAAAACAGCAGTGAATCCCTCGGCTGATTTGATATCGATTTCTTTACCTACTTCCCATAATATTTCTCACTTCATAAACATATATACATACGGCTGAAAGGTAGAAGAGGGATGCGGAGTGGCTTTCTGTGTCTCAGAGGACAATAATTTTATTTACAGCTGTCAAATAGTACTACAACTTCAACTACACTAGGTAACTTCAAATAATTCCATATTTCAGGCTGAAATGCTTGCTAAATACTTCATGCGATAGAATGGTTTTTTCGACTTCCACAATTAACTCTTACTTAATTCTATTCTCGGAAAGTAATTCTAATATACATTTGCTTCAAAATAGCACAACAACGACTACAACTGTGAAATCGGTTTTTACTAAAATATAACAATAAAGAAAGGTTGTAAAATTTAAATGAATAAATATTTATCAAGGGCCGGAAATAAGCTAGCGGATGGTCTAGCCAAACAGGCTTGCCTATCAAACATTAAAAGAAACATTATCAAAAGAGAGATCACCGGCATGACCTACCTAAAATCTCCCATTCTTTTTAACGGTCATGCTTAAAATATATTCTGAATAAAAGTAAAATGGTAAACTGGTAAACAAAATGTAATGATACGGAATCTAGACGCTATACATTTCAATTTTATAAGATACCATCCGAATCCTTTCTATTAGACCATAGAAATTTATACTTATTCTTTACAAACCATGGCCCATTTCCGGACTACATATCTAAACTTAATAAATCATCATGTTTATGTAAATTTAATAATACTGATTCCTCAATCCATTTCTTCATTTCCTGTCCTTTATTTCGTACATTCTGAACAAAAAAATCTCCATCCCAAAAGTTAGAGCAGTGGGCTAAGTATATCTCAAATAGCTATCTAGTTAGTAAGATTATTCAAATCCTGGAAGAACTTGAAAGAAATCAAATCAAATCAAATATGTCCATTCACCAGTAACAGGCAATATATCATCATTAAAAGACTCAGATTATATATATATCTTCTTATAAATAAAAATTAAATTCTGTTTGTTTGTTTGTTTGTTTGTGGATTTGATTCGTATACAAATCCACAAAAATGGACCTATCGGCCTGAAATTTAGTACAGATATGTAAAATAATATAGAATAACTCATAGTCCACTTTAAAACTTTGAAAGTCCACCCGTTCCCGGAATTTAAGAGATTTTTTATGCTCTTCACGCAAAAATCTTTCCGTAATTGTAACCCCTGTAGTAAAAAAAGTGTGAAATAAGGATCGTAGTTGCCATGTGTGGCGATTTTGCCGAATAAAATGTCGTTCGTATACAAATCCACAAAAATGGACCTATCGGCCTGAAATTTAGCACAGATATGTAAAATAATATACAATAAATCGTAGTCCACTTTAAAACTTTGAAAGTCCACCCGTTCCCGGAATTTAAGAGATTTTTTATGCTATTCACGCAAAAAGCTTTCCGTAATTGTAACCCCTGTAGTGAAAAAAGTGTGAAATAAGGGTCGTGGTTGCCATGTGTGGCGATTTTGCCGAATAAAATGTTTTAAATTCTCAAAGTAAAAGTAAAAGAATAATAATGATTTTTTTTTTTTTTTGTGGTAGTTTATATTCGTAAGGTTATTTTTTTTTAAATTATAATATCGTGTGCATGGGAAATCAGAGCAGGAATGTAATGCTTTACACGCAAAATAATAAGAATTGAAGATTTCCGAGGCTAATAGGTAAATTATTTTAGTTTGGCGAAAAAATAAAATGGCTCAAATGCCGATTTTGTGAAAGTGAGTTCTAGCGGTTTGCACAGACTTCGGCTTGGCGCAATTTATTGAGAGCTTAAGGAAATAGATTTTTGAAAACAAGTGCAAAGGTTATACAGCGTTAAATTTTAATGATCCGTGAAGAAATAATGCAGTTATTAAGGGATTTCAATTGATCTATCTCCAGAATTCTCGCCAAATGAGTACATTGATTTAAGTTGGGGGAATTCCGCCAAATTTCAGAAAATTGAAATCTTCTCATTTAGTACATCGGAGTAATGATGAATAAAACACGTTATAGTTGATAATTTTAAAAAATTCGGCTGTATTAAGGGATTCAACTTTTCAAATAAAGGCTTGCTTTACTTTTTTCGCGGTCGAACCGTTTCCCATATTGATTGCTGCTAAGTCAATGCTTCGGATGATTTCCTGAAAAAACGCTTGCAAAATGGCGTATGTTGGCACTTTGGCGAGGCTTAGATTTGAAACTGGATTTTATTTGAGACTGGGATATATAATGACACTGGTTATAGATAAAAATGAATGTTGGTATGAGTGTATGAGGTTGAAAAACTCCAGCACCGTTGAGCACCGTTGCACCATGAAATTTGGTTCATCTAAGTCTTTTATCATGGAGAAGCTTTTTATGCTATCCGTTTTCCTCTAACTTGCCACAAGGTGGCGCAGCAGAACGTCGAATTCTATTCCGTTTAGCCGTTTGCTATGCGAATATCGTCCAACCGATTTCTATGAAATTTGGTACACGCGAATATTAGAACACGGAGAATATTTTTCACTATCCATTTTGCTGTAACTTGCCGCTAAATGGCGCTGAAAAGCATCAACTTCTATACCGTTCGACCGATCGGCATAAAATTTTTTATACTTACACATTTGAGCACGAAGAATATATTCTAACTGCGTTCCTTTTGATGTTACTCACCACTAGATGACACTGCAATGCATTATTATTTTAACTCGCCACTAGATGACGCTGCAGCAGGCCAAATTCTTGACCATTCAAACGGTCGCTATGAAAATCAGTATACATAGCTATTTGAACAATGAGAATATTTTGGCGTTATCCATTTTGCTATAACTCGCCACTTGACGGCGCTGTAGCAAATCATTACTTTAATTAACTACTAGATGGCCCTGCAGTGTATCACTTCTTGACTGTGGAAATGATCGTTATGAAAATTGGTATACATAGATAGTTGAACACGGTCGCTATGAAAATCAGTATACATAGCTATTTGAACAATGAGAATATTTTGGCGTTATCCATTTTGCTATAACTCGCCACTTGACGGCGCTGTAGCAAATCATTACTTTATTGAACCACTGGATGGCCCTGCAGTGTATCACTTCTTGACTGTGCAAATGATCGCTATGAAAATAGGTATACATAGATATTTGAACACGGGGAAGAGTTTGGCGCTATCCATTTTCTTATAACTTGCCACTAAATGTCGCGTCAACACATGAACTTCAGGACTGTCCAGCCGATAGTCATGAAAATTCGTATACATCGATATCTGAATGCGAAAAATATTTTCGCCGTATCCGTTTTGCTAAAACTCGCCACTAGATTGCGCTACGCCGCATGGCCTTCTGCACCGTACAAACGATTGCCTTGCAATTCGGTATGCATGATTATTGGACACAATATAACGCGATATCCACTTTGCTATATCTGTTTATTACAATGAATAGTAATCACCACAAATCGTAATATCAAAAAGTCCATTCATTCCCGTGCGAAGAACGGGTACTTCAGCTAGTATATGAATAGAAATAACATTATATTCTGTTATTCTCCACAGAAATAGTAGTACCTAATATAGAGAGGTACGGAATTTTCGTGTTTATGAAATAGACCTCCAAGCAAATTTATGCGAAATTTTCTTATACTAGTGAATAGAAGTGAAATATAAGCAATTTGTGAATAGACGCGAATTTATACGAAAATTTCTTATTTTTGTGAATAGTTGCAAAATATAGCTTTTCCTTTTTAAAAAAGAAAGAAAGAAAATTACGTTTAGAGAATCTTTCAAACGTGAAACCCAAGAATCAAATAAGCTTCAAATCTCAGCTGTGTCCAAAATTAGTGAAATTCAGGAACGAATTGGAAGATTCAAGTTACCCATTGCTCATTCAATTGTGGAACAAATTAGAAGGCTTGAAAGCAATACTTGAGCAACAAAGTCAGGTGGTTCGGATATAAACACAATACGAAATGCTGCAAATGAAAAAAAAAAATTCAATAAACTTTCTTCGCACGTGAAATTTAGTACAAATTACGCTTATTTTTACACTGCTCAATTATTTTGCGCAAGTTTGTCCACCTTAAATTATAAAGCTCGAAAGCTTCTCAAAAATTATCTTCTTCACAGCACATCCTCAAAATTAACTCATTCTTGGATACACCCACTTTCAGCGCACAATGCGACAATTAATAAACAGGAATGAAGATCCCAATGTTAAAGACATATTGTAAGCTCATAAATGCTTTTTTTTCAATCTTTGCTGAATCAGATTTACTGAGCAGTGGAATCCCAACTAATAGCGTAAGAGCATGACGTTTCTTTAGTAACTATAATGTCTTCATTGTTTACAGAAGTACGACCCAAAAGCGGTCAAATTTGAAATTATAACAACGCAGCTTTTAATTAACATCTAATATAAATTTTAAGGGTATAAATATATTTTATAAGGAGTTTATGCGAATTTTAGCGAAATTTCAAAATTTTATTTTTTTATTTTTGAAAATTCCGTACTACTAATAATACTTTTTACGCACTTGTATTTCTGTATTTTCTTTCTTTATATTACTTTATACGTGGCCATCAAATTAATATTGAATACCACCCACTTTCTGGCTTTCTTCCAAATTTTATTTGCAATTACTGTATGTGTATTTTTGTCCTTTCGGTGCATATATTTACTTCATAAAAATCATTTTTGCAATTTTGGCATTTTGATCAGTTTGTAGAGATTTCTTTTTTGAAATTGGCAACACTTTGCCGCCCTGTGCAAACACGGCAAAGTGTTTCAACGACGTTGCAACACGTGTGTTGTGTTGCAGCTTGTAATTAAAATGAAAAAAGCCCTTTTTATGATTTGGCGAACAATTTTTAGCAAAAATAATTTCGTTATTTATTATTTACGCACTATAAATTATGTAATGATTTATTTAAATATTACAATTTAAACAGTGGAACTACACGATCTTAATTATTACTATTTTAATTTTGAGATAACGGGACTTGGCGGATTCTTAGTATTATTTCAGGGAAGGGATTAACTATTATTATGTTTTATTATTTTTATTTTTTGTTAGTGGTTTGAACAATTTATTTGGAAAATGCGTCACATACAGTTTGAATTATTAGTTTTTAAACAGTGGAATTTGAATATTTTAATTATTATTTTGATTTTAAGGTAACGGGAGTTGAAGAATTTTTTGGATTACTTTATAGTAATGAATTTAATATTTTTATTATTTTTATTAGAGGTTATTTTTTTGTTTTGTATTAGTACCTGCTTCAAAAACAGTGTTTGAATAATAGCACACATTCACAGAGTAATGTTTTAAAAATTCATATCTTTTTTATGCATTCGTGGCTGTGAAAGCCAGGTTATAGATAGATAGACAGACTAGACATGAGCTCATAGAAGTTATAGATAGACAGACACATTCAAAAGAGAAAGTATGATACTCACTGATTGGATATTTATAAATTTTTATATATTTGTATTATATTTAACTGAAACTAAAACTCAGTGGCACGACAGTCTATTTAAGGTCCAAGGCCTTCAATAATCAACCACTATTTTTCAACCATGTCCATGATGTACAGAAGAACGTGCCCTGGTCACATGATTAGACTAATGTGGGCACACTGGTGCTCAATTCTCCAAGTTAGCTTGGTCTTCATTTTATCAACCCAGTCAAGTTTTGTATTATGCCAGTAGTAGGTAAAAAGATGGATATTTTTTTTATTATTATGAATCCTTGTACATTTCATATAAATCATTAAAACTGATTGTTGGTTTTTTCTACTAAGTCAGTTTCAGTACTTAAAAGCAAACTAAAGAGTTTTCGCCCTTCGAATTACACTCATGTCCATAAATTAAGGATAATTCAGAATCACACAGAAATTGATCTCTAAAATAAAAATTTCACCTGTGGAATGATCACACACATCTTGAAGAAGAATATGCAAATTACAGGAAACCACCAGATGGCGTGGATGGTACGTCACAATGACGAGAGTGTAAGAAAGGGGTATATAAGGAATGGTGGCAAAGAAGTAAAATTGTTCACAAGCGCTGTGAAAGCCTTTCAGTGCAAAAACCGCATAGTTATAGCACAAAGGAGGCATTTGGATGATGTTTTACGTGGCAGAATTATCGGACTACTGGAATGTGGACGTACCCAGCTGGAAGTATCCGAGGAACTTGGAATCGCCCAGAGTGTCATCTCCAGGCTTTGGCAACGATTCCAAGATGATGGTAATGTGAGTAGACGTTACAGCACAGGTCGCCCCCGAGTTACAACGCCGAATGAGGACCGCTATTTGGCAGTTACTGCCAAAAGAAACAGACGGAGTACAGCATCAGACCTGTCTCGTCAGCTCTCTTCAGCTACCGGTACGACAGTTTCAAGGCAGACCGTGTACAGACGCTTAGGGCACATTGGTCTATATGCTCGTAGGCCTGTCAGATGTGTTCCACTTACCGCAACTCACTGTCGCCTGCGATTAACCCTGAGTAGAGAACCTGCATTGTGGACACTGCAACAGTGGTCTTGTGTGATGTTTTCCGACGAGTCCAGGTTTAGTTTGGAGTCTGATTCTCGCCGTACATTCATCTGGAGAGCGCCAGGTACCCGTTACCACCAAGAGAACACCATTGAAAGACACCGTTACGGTGGTGCAGGATGGCTCGTTTGGGGAGGAATTATTCCTGGTTCCAGAACTGACCTGCATGTTCAGAGTGTAACGATGACAGGCCACATCTATCGGGATGTCATTCTGGAACAACATGTACGTTTGTTTCGGGGCGCCATGGGTGCTGAATTTGTGTTTATGGATGACAACGCCCGTCCTCACCGTGCAAACATTGTAGACGAATGCCTTCAAGCGGAGGACATCACCCGTATGCATTGGCCAGCATACTCACCGGACTTGAATCCAATAGAGCATGCGTGGGATATGCTTGGCCGAAGAATTTCAGCCCGTCAACCCACTCCCACCTGTCTACCGGAACTTCGGAGTGCATTGCTTGATGAGTGGTGTAATATTCCCCAAGATCAGATTGATCATTTGATTCTCAGCATGCCTAGGCGTTGTCAGGCCTGTATTGCATCGTCCGGGAGACATACTCCGTATTAACCATCCTACTAACCATGCTATACTGTTTTTTGTAAATAGGTTCTTTTTTGAAATTTGGTCAAGGGAGTAAAACTTGCAATTTTTATTAATTATGTCAAACATATAGCATCTTTTTTTGCTCTTTACTTTTTGTTTAATAAATAGACTTTACAAATAAGTCAAATTTGTTTTGCTTCTTTCTCTTTCTTTGCCTGAACTTCATTATCTTTAATTTATGGACATGAGTGTATATGCATCATAAATAAATGAATAAATAATATTGACCATTGTACATTTTTTTTTACGCTAACACGAGAAGCTTTGAATTCTTTGCTGCCGAAGAAAGATTTATTAAGAGTAATATTTTTTTTTTTCTCGAGAATACTTATTATTCTATAATAGAAAACTGTGAAAATAAATACATGTTACAGATAGCTGATAATTTATATAAAAGTTTTACTTCAAACTTGTACTGTTTTAAACAAATTCAACTCTGTATTTTTAAACTTATTGTTGTATATTTCTAAATTTTACTTAGAACATTGTTGTGAACAAATTCAAACCACCGGTAAAATATTTTTTGTTTTATAAATCTTTCACTTAGTTTTTATTTCTGGATTTTTTGAATAATTTCATTTGTAGGTAAAGTGCATGCAGAATTGCAATGCAACGTGGCAATTGTTTTAGGCGGAATTAGTTGGAGCTTACCATTTGAAGTTATATCTCTCTAATGCAGGAGTTAAAATTCGTTCAACCCTCCTTTTAAAATATCTGAAAATAAGTAAATAATTAACTTTTCATGAAAAAATAAATAAATACAAGGAAGATCGTAAAAGGTCCCACAGATTTCGGTGTTAGACATCGAATATGTTGGCAACATTGCATCATTGCCGAGGTTGAGAGGAAGGATTGGAGTACAACTAGTGCAACTGCATCAAGTAGCCGAAATGCCAGGTTGTTTTTTGGGTTAAAGGAATGAAATACGCTTCTTATTCTTTGAAAACAAATCAAAATTAATTAATTGGATTTGGGACATATAAACTAACTCAATGCAATCAAAACTAATAACCGGTTCAAAGGGTTAAATCAAATCGTATGTACACGGTGTGGAACAAAAAAGAGTCACGAAGAAATGGACGACAAAAATTTTCTGGAAGGTCATTTTAGTATCTTTAAAGCACGAAATTGACAATTAATGAATTCCAAGCATTCATATCAACATGCAGACAAAAGCCTCATTTCATTGGTATACATACTTAAATAGTTAGCTCAACAAGCGGCCCTGCATTTCAACTTTAATTACAAATCTAAATTTTAAAAGTAAATATTTCTAATCATCCATAAACGTACAGTTAACAACGAAGAAGTGGAAGCTTCTTTCTGGAATGGTTGCGACTGGAGCCGCCAAAATGCATTTAAAAAGACATTTTAAATACCACGCACTTGTCCTCCGAATTCGAAAGCAGTTAAAACTCGAGACATAAGCTAAAACTGGACAGAGTTGAAAAACTGGGTCGCTCAGAATTTCCAACAAAAGTTTGTTTTTTAAACATTGCCTTTTAAATAGCTCCTTGTAAGTATTTAGCGAAGTTCATGAACTTGTGTAGACACATTAGTGAATGTTCAGCGACATTCTCCAGTGCAAGAAATATCCAGTGGTTTTTTTTTTTTTTTTAAAGCTGGAAAAAAATTTAAAATGCGCACTCGTAGCCTTTTTTAAAAAGAGCAGTTGTATAAAAGCACTAATAAACTTTTGCTAATAAAAAACAGAAATGTGTATAACTTTACATGACTCATGAATGTAAGTTTAAACAGCTATATAGAGCGTCGATTCAAATGTTTTCTCGTCATATATTAATTTTCAGGGAGCTCATGATTAACAATTAGCACAATAATCAATAAAAGTAATAGCCATTTTATAGTATTTATTTTATGTATGCGCATTTCGTTATAAATGCATAAATGCAGTATGCATTAAACCGACTTATATTGCTGATAGTTTTAAAAGTGCAATAAAAATGCCAATTTTTTTGTTTTAGAAAAAATGCTTATTGATTTTATACATAATTTCCTTTTTAGTTATACGGTTATGAAAACAAAGATATAGTTTTAACAATTATTATTTCTTTAATAATTTATACTTCTGAACGAAAATGCATATTACAGTTTAGAGGTTATATTTCTAGCACAAATTTCTGTTAGAAATGAATACATCAAATACCATCGTAAATAATGAGGAATTTACATTAGCGTGGAACTGAACTTTCAACTGGCCTAAATATTATAAAGCTGCGGACTCCAACAAAACTACGCCGCACTTCATCCCCAACTAGAAACCTAAATTTTTAAAGTAAACATCTTTAACTATCCATAAACTCTCTCTAAACACCATCTACATTTCGCAGACGCGGAATGATGGCAGAATGGTCGCGGCTGGAGCCGTCATTGCACTTAAAACCATTTTAAAACCTCACCCCTCACCTCCGCCCTGAAGCAGTTAAAACTCGAGTCTCCAGAACTAAAAACTCGGTCGTTCAGAAATTTCTTACAAAAGTTCGTTATCCCAATGCATCGCGTTTTTAAATGGCTCCCTGTAGGAAATTTGGGAGAAGTTTTAAACTCGTGCAGACGAATTTAAGGGGGATGCCGGTTAGTTTGAACATCGATCCAGGAGAGATGAATTAAACGGGCATTTAATTTCATTTGGAGAAAATTGGGAATGTGCGTCCGTGTATAAGCACGCAAGAAGAACATCTGAGAAGCACAAAGGGCTTGGTTGTTTCGATGATAATGCAGTTGTTTTAAGCTTGCATGTTTAAACGAAAGGTTAGATATTAAAATTTAAATCATACAGAATGAATTTTCGATCATCATGGTACGAAATGGGATTTTCCCCAAACTTGATGAAAACTTGATTTAAAAGTGGTTTTATTTTATTTTCATCGGAATAAAATGGCTTTGTTAGAATACCGCCTGTTGCACAGCCGTAATTGGAAATAACGGAGTATTTTTTATAGAGAGTCAATACCACTTCCCTTACACGGTCTTTTTGCAGAAAAAATATTTTTTTGTTGACACCGAGACCATCATCATGAAAAGATTTCCTCGAAAAATGACCCTCATGATGTACATTATGCATAATACATTAGTATTTCTTCTTATACTCAAGACAGAATTTTTCAAATGACTACGTTCACTTAATCTCACTCTAGACGTGATTCTGTATTCGTAATACAAAAATGCTATTTCCGCAAGTTCAGTTTGTCGTAGTTGTTCTTGTGGGATTACGGGCAGTTAGTTAGTTGCTCTAGGCCAAGGGGTGGGATCCCCTCCATGGGGGTTTCTATAGGAAGTCCTAACCCGTAAAGTTTCCTTTCGTTAAGTTTCGAAGGAAATCACGGAAAGCTCCGATCGGTTAGGTCGGCGGAGGTGACCTGTTTTTGAACGAGCATTTTCCGTCTCCCAGTTCAGAGCGCTGTGCGGTCGGCCACAGGTGGGGTGCACGTTCAATTTGAATTTTCGCTCTTGATTGCAAAGGTGAGTGTTTCGAGGGAGTTGGCGGGTAAAAAAAAAAAAAAAAAAATCTGTGTGGCAGTAACGTAGTGACTGCATGAAATTCATGCTGTAATATCTAAATTCAATTACCTAGTCTCAGAGCACTCAGACGGCAACAGATATGACTTAAACCTTTCGGGCACTGACTCCACAATTGAAGATCCAAAAATTACTTATACTATCAAACAAGATGGATATCCTAATTTGTGCACATAAAAAAAAAAAAACTTTAAGCATTTAATACTCAGGTTTATTTATTTTATTTTTTAACTACAAATTTAACCTCTAATATAAAAAAATTATACAATACAGTAATTTTTTAATCAGGTCTGGAAAATTTAAATACTTTTATTTCATAACTAAATTAAAAATTTAAAAGTTTTGATGACTGGTAGCAGACAAAAATGCATGCATCCGGGGCAACAGCAAAAGGAGAGAGCCAAGATGAACAACTCAAAAGCAGAACAACCAACAATGTTATTAACAAAAAGAAGAAAAGAAAATTCAACATATGTTTTGAGTACAGTAAGGGGCAAAAAAAAGAAAGAAAAGAAGTAATTTAAGCATCGATAAGTGAGAACAGTAAGGAAGAGACAGAAGTTAGAAATAACTCAGACAGAAGCTGTCGAATAGGAAAAGAAAAAAAAAAAGAACAAAAACAAAAATTATATTTCGCTCAGCAACAAAAAACTAACACTACTGAGACAAAGTGTTCAAACTAGAAAAATATGAGATTTAAACTGGTCAAAAATTTAAATCTAAAATGGGACAATTATATAAAAATTAATTATTACAAGTAAGTGATGAACAGCATCACAAATGTGTCTTCACTGACCTATTTTAATTAATGTTTGCATTGATGAGTAGTAATGAGTAATGAGTAGGGCTGAGGCCTCTTGCTTTTCAAAACTTTAAGTAAATTGCTGTGATTGAAGTGAACAGTATATCACTCTACATTTTACCTTATGCTATTCTTATTTGAAATAACGGTTATGCACTCTTTATAACATTATTTCACCAATAAATCTTCCTTTTTATACAAAAATGCTCTTACTACTAAACTGCTAGGACTAGCATTTCTCATGGTCTTTTAAACACTTTGTATAAAATTCTTATCATTTTATGCAGAATGTGCACCATTTAAACCAGTTTTCTAATAAGAAGGCGAACAACAAAAAAAAAATCGTCTTTTGTGACTAAAACGGTTGCTGAAGAAACAAAATGTATATTCATTACTCATAAACTGAATATAAATTATGATAAGATATTCAAAACACTACCTTACAATCAGAAAAATGTTTCAGTTATGTAAAACTGTAGCTGTGCAAATATTTGCTTATAAAAAATTCAGTAGTCTGTAACACTAAGAAAAAATCAATTTATGAATAATTACAGCAATCTCATCTATTCATGTACATTGTATAACATTCATGTTATATTTGTTGTTATTTATGCCTGCTTTTTTTTTGTTAGGAAATTTTGAAATGCATTGACTGTAAGTAACTTCACAAGAAAAAGACAAATAATTAACTAATGGGATACAACACTTTCTGTGACATATAGAACATTCACAAGCACCTGGGACTTTGTTTTTACAAATAACATAACGAAATGAAATATTTTTTAAAAGTTTAAAAACTTATTGCTTCAGTGTATCCATCACGGAGAAATATTTTATAAAAATACTGTGTGGCGGTGAAACAAAATAGTCATAACAAATTTTCAGATTACCCATCAGCAAAAAATTATGTTTGACAATAAGAACTTGAAAAAAATAATATGAAAGATGAAGTTGTGTCACGCCTATCTGCTTTTCACCGACTAATGTAACATTCTTAGTCGGTGAAATTATTAAGTATGAAAATGATATTTTCATTTATTATTAATTAAGCAGTATGCTGTACGTTTTTGCGGGGTAAAAACTGCTGTATGTTCAACAATACATCGTTTGTAAAATAGCAATCAGTTTCACTTGCACATGCGCATAAAAAGTAATTGACTGAGCTTTTATTTATTTATTTATTTTGGATTAAAGTTAATTTATTTCTAAAGTCACACGGAGTGTTAAACCTGAAATTACCTGCAGCTGGTCGTCAAATATAGATCGCAGTGTTCCAAAATATAATCGACTGACGATAATTTTCAATCTTGAGGGCAGAAAAAGTCACTAAAACTCTAGTTGAGGATGAAGAGACATTTCGAAACCATAGGGACGTTTCTATGTTCTTGCCAAAAGTTCTTTAACTAAAATTGCAATATTTACGAACAATTTTCCTCAACCCCAACTTATTAAATCAAATATGATGAATGTTGATGGGACTGAAATTCAATTCTTCTCCGATCGTTCTGAATGCAAATCGACGATTAGAACATAGAATAGCCTGGATTCTGACTACAATTTTCTTAATTTTTTGCGTTTGCGGGCTATTCCCTGGAAAGTTCGTTTTTAGTTGATTCCCCTTTTTTAAGAATAATAATTTAAACAGCTTAAAACCCTAAGAACGCTGTAATGTATGTCACAGTTAATTAACTGACAAGATTTTCATACTTAAATAATCTTCAAAAGTTTATTAATCAATAGTATCGATATAAATTCAATAATCTGTTTGAACTCTGAAATCATTTTCGGAACTCATCTTGCTTATAATAAAAAGTAGGTTATTTTTAGCTTTGAATAATTGAATTTAATTTTTTTTTCGGATTTTTTAAGTAAAATCAGTATTTAATAGACACAATAGAAATCATGCACAAAAATATCCATATTTTCTGCAGACATTCAATAAGTAAAAAAATAAATACATTGCTTGCTGGAAAATTACATTAAACATATGCAAGTGACAGTTGATATAGTGCATCACTACCAGATAACAAAAATGACTTAAAATAGTTCCATATACCAATTTATTACTCTTTTCCATATTAATTTTTGCGATTTAAAAATTTTATGATAATTTAAAATGAAAGTATTTCTCCTGCATCAAAATCTAAGTGCTTTCATATTTTAAGCTTTAAATGTTTAATGAGGCCACGTAATAAAACGTAATATATCGAAGGATGTGAGTTTATTTTAGAATATGTATACTAAATAAACACGTAACAGAGGATTTTCATTATCTTATTAAAATATGTTTCATAAGTACGTTTATTCATAAATATAAATATAATATAAAAATGTTCAGCATCAATATGTAAATGATATACTTCAGATTTCCGTGGTCTGATATTAAGCATACTAATCTTTTTAAATTATAAGCCTAAAGCTCAGTAAACATCTTTAAATTTTAGGTTCTTCTTCAGCTAATTAAAAAAGCATTAGTTTTGATTGGATATATAAAACTTGCTCAACTAAACGAGAAATATCATAAACAATTTGTACAGCAACAATTAAGAGAAATTTTGCATTTTTAATACTTTAATAAAGGATTTAAAATGTATTTGTATTGCTGAAGCATGTGAAAAATATCCATAATAAAACAATTTTCAACACAAATCTCTTACAGGAATGATTCAAGTAAACAAGACATCAATTTTGAAGCATTTCATTAAATTATTACCCGCTGAGCGTAAAGGAGAATACTTTAGCGTGCCAATGTAAAAATATGTCGTGGAGACACGTATAGGACAGGGTTGCGAGTAAGGCAGGGTACTCAAACTTACGATAATTTTTAATTGTCCAACCGTTATCATTCGAGAGAGAGATGGCCTGTCGCCATGCTGGCTGGCTGTTGATTCATTCACTTCTGCATGTATTTCTTGCGTTTACCACGAAAAAAAATCTGTTTTTGTTTCTTCTCATTTTACTGTTTTTACAGGATTACAGCGCCAATAATAGTTGCATACATCAGCTATAAATTTATTTATATACATCAACGATTAAGCTATGAGGTAAAAATTTGTAAATTTCTTTATAGTGTGTTCTTTTACGTGCGTGTTTTTAAATATGCCATTAGTGAAATGGGGGCACGATGAGGTGCGGCCATAATTAGGGTCACTGTGTAATGAGTATGGTTGTACATTGTTTTAGAAAGGTGAAAACATATAAGAGAAGTAGATGAGGATAGGTAATACTAGGCTTACCAGATTTCTGAAATCTTCAACCGGGACACCGGAATGCCCCCAGCATCCAGAGCCTTATTATCACATGGGCAAATCGGGACTTTGCCCAGGGCCCCCGATTCGAAAAGGTGCCCAATTTCAAATGCTGTTCTGAAATAATCTTTTATACGTCAAAATTTTATGAAAAGGAAACCAAATTTCATTGATGGGGGACGCCAAATCATCAATGCCCGGGGCCCTTGTTGGTCATAATCGGGCCCTGCCAGCGTCGCAGGGTATACAAGGGTACATTTGCTCGGCCAGTGACAGAACGTGTTCGCGCTCTCAACTGGGAAACGGAAAGTGCCTGGTTCAAAACCAGGTCGCTTCTGCCGATCTAACCGTTCGGAGTTTTCCGTGGTTTCCTTCTAAACGTCGCGTAAATACGGGTTCCTTAGAAAGTCCCCCACGGAGGGCGATCCGCCCCTCGGCCTAGATCTATCGCGCAGATAATTGGCCGTAACACCACATCCATTTTTGTTCCAAGGGTACACAGTACACACCCTTGAAGGGTTTTTGGAGTTCTTCATAGGGTAATTTATTCTCAATGCTATGGATAAATGGTTACTGATTAGGAAGCCAAACATGTGGTATTAATAAATAATACAACCATATAAATTTAAACATTTTATTTCTTACATGCTAATATGTATAATTTTTTTAAGTAAGAAAAAACACTTTGAATGAGGAATAAAAATTTGAACAATAGTTATTAGCAGACCATCACATTTTTCACTTTTCATGCAGTACAGTGAAATAAATGTCAAAGTAATTACTCTAAATTACCTTCACAGTTAATTATTTTTAGACTTTTTCGGTCATCTGTAATGAAATTTAATTTTTTACCGGGACATAAAGTAAACCGGCCGGGACACCGGGATTTTGTCTGTAAACCGGGACTGTCCCGGTCAAACAGGGACGTCTGGCAAGCGTAGGTAATACGAAAGTATGTCAAAAGCTGTGGATGCTCTTAAAGAAGGTAAAATGGATAAAATGTTATCATCGAAGACATTTTCAATGCATCAGGCAATTTGAAATAGAAAAAAAATGTTTCGTTAAATCGACGAGTTTTCAAAACTTTGTTGATCCAACAAAAGTTTGGTTGGCGCTTTTTCAGCCGAATAATTTTGTCGGTTTTAATCATTTTTTTCTTAAATTAACAAAATGTTTTGAATATTTCGTTGAATTAACAAAAAATTTGTTAATTAAACAAAAATCTTTCTTTGAAATGGAGCCCGCCGAAATTTTGTTGAATCAACAAAACATTTTTTTCAGTGCAGAATTAAAATTCAAGGCAGTTCGCGAAAATTGACCTCTTATCGACGGGTTCACCTGCACAAGGGTGGGTACTTATCGAGTAGGCAGGGGCCACTACAAAGGCCGGACGTACTGGCCTCTTTATTGTTAGCCGTTTAAATAGGTAAGCGATCATACGGATTCTTCTAGATTTTAACCAACTCTGGATGAGAGACCTGTACCTGGATGGGCACCCACAGAATTATCCTCTCAGCACAGAGAGACATTGGATCCACAATAGATTTTATGTACACCAGCGCCCTTTAGCGTATACGGTCACACAGCTGTCTATTCCAGAGATGCTGTCACTTTCTCGAATGCTGTTCAAAGCCAGCACTGTTTGATCTTTGTTCTGATGAGAACCGATCTCCAACGATCTAGGCGGACCCCTATATTAAAATTTTATGTTAAAATATACTGAAATATTTTGTGTGAACAGAGTACTGTGAGAACAGCTTCTAACTGCATGAGTTATAGTAAACCAAATGCGCCTTGCAATGTTTGATGTACGAATTTTTATGCTAAATAAAATTTAACTTTATTCTATTATTTCTTCGCAGTAAGTTAGTATGAAGTGCCTTACTCACCGAAAATGCATACGTTCACATTTTTTAAATTAGTATATACTTTTAATTATTTATTTTTACTATAAAACATACTGTGTTTATTAACACAAACATCGTGCATTAAAAATCTCAATGGGCGATCGATCGTTTTCAAACACATCATCTGTATATTTTATTTCTGTTAATTGCCCAAGTTCAAGATATGGGATTGATTTCTGCCGATGATTCATTAGGATCTAGATAAGATGCAAGACCGTAAAATATGTTTAGCGATAAATCACTTCGGATAGTGCGAAGTAATGATGAGCTAAATATAGCCTGCGGAACGAAGCACGGGATGCGAAGTAGTAAAGTTTTCTCAGTCATTATATAGAAAAATATTTCAAATTAACAAGAAATCATGTGATTCACGTGAAACACATTTAGCTATAACTTGTGTACCCTTCATGTCAAACTACCTCCTTAATTCCAATTTGTTTCTTTTCCAAAGCTTTTAAATAACCGTTAAGTTCATCCTTTTGTTCTAACTTATCATTTGAGAGAGACAAAGCGTTGATACAAAAGTACGCGTCGTATTTTATGCTGAATTTAGACAATACAAATAAATATATTGTTAGGCAAAAGTTACATATTTCTACCTGTGCATAGCAATTTAAACTAATGTCAATTTAGACCAAGCCACACATCATGGCACGTCGCTAGTTACTCTCCAATGTTGGCTAGTATTGAGCTATGTTGATATTATTATAATAGAAAATATTATTTTTCATTAATTCTATTCGTTCAAAACACATTTTTAAAAAATGATTTTTCTTCTCTTTTAATCTAATTTTGGGGTTTTACTTTTACAGGAGCTTTTACGTCACTCGGAATATATGAAATATATATATCTATATTTTTTAATTAGGAGTATTTATAATCCATACACTTCATTTGATTTAACTTTCTTGTTGTAAAGTTGAATTAAAAAATGGATGTAAGAACATGTTTATCGAAAGTATGAAAAAAATAAATGCATAATAGAAAATAAAACATGAATCATTTTTTAAAATTATATTGACTCTATAAACAATGATGATTTTTATGAAGGACTTACAGACTTTTGCTGTGATACAGTCGTCAGTTACTCATCAAAAATTTTTGACTCGTTGTTTTGTACCAGTTTTATTTTCAAATTTCACTTTTCTAAAAATGTAATGTCATATTTGTAGAACTCAATGAAAAGACATAAGAGATTTTCCAAGTCTTGAAATGGATTAATGCATTTTCAAAAAAGTGACAAGTGAGTATTAGAAAAATTTTCATGCAATGCTTACAAATATTGTTTTTTACTTTTTATATGCACACGTCGTTCAAGTAGCTGTAACTATCCAAGAAAAAACTGTCAATGTTCTTGGAAACGTCAGTTCACTGTGTCTGAGCGTTACGTGCTACAGAAATATGTAGTTCTCTTTCTAACATCTCACATGGGAAAAATTGTATCAAATTGAAATATACATGAAAACTTTCCTTCAACACTTTTCAGCAAAGTGTTCATTTTTGTTTATCAGCATGTCTTCTCACGTGCAAACATATTGAAATACAATTTGAAAATTTGTATTTGACAGCATTTTTAGTTTTGTGAATGTCTTGAGGTAGATTTCAGTCTTTTTTTAATAGAGATTTTTTTATACTAGAGTGGTTGAGTTAAAAGGTAAAAAACTGATTCTTTAAGAGAATAATTTTTAATATTCTAATTGATTTAAAGTTTAAGAAAATACAGAACTTCAAATAAGAAATTTATTTTATCACTGCACACATCGAAGTCATTAGAACGTACAAAAAAAGGAAAAAACTCGTATTTCCACACAGAGATCAGAGACCTAGTCCAGAGCCGGCAAAAAATATCACAGCCATGTTCGTTTTAAAATAATTTGTAAACAAAAGACTGTAAATTGTCAATAACTGAAAGTTTGAATTTTAATGAAGCATATTATATACATTGGGGTGGGCCGAAAAATCTCATTTTTTTATTTTGATGTTGTAATAGCGCGGAAAAGTTGCGAATTACATAGACAAAGAAAAGAAAAGAAAAATTATCAAAATCAGTTGACATCTTCCGTTCGCGCATAGGCCCTAACTTTTGACAAAATATGAAAAAACTTGATTTTTGCGATTTAAAAAAATTTTCTTTATTAGAGGTTATTGTAATGTAATAGTTTGTAATTTCTTCTAATAGAGCCTAAAAACATTGTGTTTTAATTTTGTTTAGGTCTGTTCACATCTTCCGTTCGCACATAGGCCCTAAAGTTTGACAAGATATGAAAAAAACTTCATTTTTGCGATTATTTTCTTAATGTTTGAATTAGATGTTTTCGTAATGTAATATTTTGAAACGTTTTCAAACAGAGCCTAAAAATATTGTGTTTTAATTTTGTTTAGATCAGTAGATATCTTCCGCTCGCGCATAGGGCCTAAAATTTGCCAAAATGTTAAAAATTTCACATTTTTACAAGTTTTTTTTTCTATGTTTAATATATGTTTTTTAACGTAATAGTTACAGTATTTTTATTTTTGAACATAAGAACACAATGTTTTATTATGGTGTAAATAAATTAACAACTTCCGGTGGCGCAATGACCCCAATGCTATAGAAAAACAGTACCTGAAAGAAGATGGACATGAAATGGTGGGTGATGACAGTAACAACGGGCATAGTACTTTTCGACTTGCTCTATATTTAAAAAGCTCAAATATTACAGTATAGTTTTTAACAATAAACTTGCTTTTATAAAAAAGAAGGTACTTTGAAGACTGATTTGAAGAATCAGATTGTACATAAGTGAATCAAGTGAAGTCAAGTTGAAGCCCTTCACCTGAACTTCAAGAACTAGTTTTGTTTATATTGAAATCATACATGCCAATGTGGTTTACTATCAAAACAAGTAAACACTTTACAGACGGCCCGAAACTTGTTTTCCAAGCAATACAATGTACCAGGTATTTGCCAAAACCTTTGCTTGATGTTCTCGACTCTGTGATCGTACTGAATGGTTTTTTTGCCGACCCAGAACCCTTATTGTTAGCCATGACTCAAGATGACAAGAAACACGTGAGAGCTCGGACTTGGAAGAATTTTGAAGCCAAGGCAGATAGATGCCAGAAGGAAAATAGTAAGAACATTCACGCCACCAAAAATAAACTTTAATGCGCAAGAATACTTAGAAATGATCAAGTGGATAGATTTTGAATTATCTTCTTCCCCATTGTTGTCAGAAATCACTGACAAGGAGATCCAATCGCACATCGACAGTGACTCAATCCCTGACTGGAACATCAAGCAATTCCAAGTTCACATGAAGGCTGTAGTGCGGTGGGTAAAACTCGTCACGGAAGCCTCGGGAAAAGTTCGTGGAGCTGAATCCCGAGACGGATTTATAAGAACCACTGTGCTGTCCAGACCATCCATGCCTAGTTTCACCAGCAAATCAGTCTTCAAAGTACCTTCTTTTTTATAAAAGCAAGTTTATTGTTAAAAACTATACTGTAATATTTGAGCTTTTTAAATATAGAGCAAGTCGAAAAGTACCATGCCCGTTGTTACTGTCATCACCCACCATTTCATGTCTATCTTCTTTCAGGTACTGTTTTTCTATAGCATTGGGGTCATTGCGCCACCGGAAGTTGTTAATTTATTTACACCATAATAAAACATTATGTTCTTATGTTCAAAAATAAAAATACTGTAACTATTACGTTAAAAAACATATATTAAACATAGAAAAAAAACTCGTAAAAATGAGAAATTTTTAATATTTTGGAAAATTTTAGGCCCTATGCGCGAGCGGAAGATATCTACTGATCTAAACAAAATTAAAACACAATATTTTTAGGCTCTGTTTGACAACGTTTCAAAATATTACATTACGAAAACATCTAATTCAAAAATTAAGAAAATAATCGCAAAAATGAAGTATTTTTCATATCTTGTCAAACTTTAGGGCCTATGCGCGAACGGAAGATGTGAACAGACCTAAACAAAATTAAAACACAATGTTTTTAGGCTCTATTAGAAGAAATTACAAACTATTACATTACAATAACCTCTAATAAATTTTTTTAATTGCAAAAATCAAGTTTTTTCATATTTTGTCAAAATTTAGGGCCTATGCGCGAACGGAAGATGATAAGAACGGAAGATTTGATAATTTTTTTTTCTTTTCTTTGTCTATGTAATTCGCAACTTTTCCACGCTATTACAACATCAAAATAAAAAAATGAGATTTTTCGGCCCACCCTAATATACATATTTAAGTAAAAAACACAAGTACAGTTAAAAAAAAATCACCACCAGTACATAAGACCCGTTACTTTATATTGTAGCATAATGTATAACATAAAACGTTATAATTGAGATTTTCATTTTATTCGGTTAATTTGCTTTTTATTTCGTGCGTGTAAATCGATTGATTAGTGCTCCAATAAAAAAAAAAATGCAAAAACTTTTGGCAATTTCTAGAATATTTCGAAATTGTACCCAGTTTTTACTTATTCTTTGGGGACTTATTTTTTGACACCAAAAGTAGCGGAAATTTATCAAAAGTGGCCAACCTTTGCAACTTTTCACATACCACAGCTTCAAGTATCCCTTTAAAATCATGATTTTCCGACTTTCTGAGTGATAGTAATATCAGAAAGTAGCCAAATATTGGGTTGCCAAAAAATTAATTGTTTTTTCTGTATGCCACTATTCCGTCGAGCCAAAACTATCGAAGCTTTGGCACGTGTGGGAGTTCTTTAATATAGATGCTAGATTAGAAAGCATTTTTCAAAATTCAAAACCTTATGGTGTTATCAATTATTCAATACCTTATGAGGCCGAAAACTTCTTTTTGCATATCGCGCGTGATCTAAAAAAAAAAAAGAATATCCGTAAAATTCTTGCTCTAAAGTATACAACATTCACAAGTACCTAAAAAAATTTCAGGACATTTTAAATATCGTCCACCAAGAAGGATAGGCGTGAAAAATGTGGGGGATGGCCATCTTTCATGGACGAAAAAGAAATATTGCCAGTAAATTCTTACTTTACATTTGCATTACATTGAAAATTACATTTACATTACATTTACTTTTACATTGAAAACGCAATTACATTTTGCCAACCCAACAATAGGAAATCTTTCCTAATCAATCCCCTTTCCTATAAATAAGAATCCTGGAAATCGATTCGCATCATAAGTTATCGCTGTACATACATATATTTATATATGTACACGTTGAGCATGCTACCTACTCTTCTGTTGAAGTCGGTAAAAAATTGTACGAGATGTATGTATTTAACCACACTTTATTTCATATTGAGCTTGTATATACTTGGCGTTTCATCAATGGAACAATTGCTTGAATGCAGCTTATTTGCAAAAGAACGAAAAATAAAAAATTACTGTTTTCAGTTCATGATTTACATGATATTAATGGACGTTTCAGCAGTGATCTCTACACTTACTCTGTGGGATAAAATCCGAACAATTTCCCGTTCAATCCAAAATATCTATAGTCTCTTTGAAGAAGAAAGCTTTGGATGATGAGTATACATACATAGAAATGTCTTATTAAAAACTTGCATCCGTCCCTGTTAGTAATTCCAAATGCTGTTTTAGGCTAATTTTCAATATACTCTGGTGCATTTTTAAGATCGTACTAAAAATAAATCCTAAGCTGGAAAGTAAAATTGAGCCGATACCTCTCCAAACCATATTACAGATCTTCCTCCATGAGGCCGTTTAGAAAAGTAATTCGTTTTTGCATGCTAATAATGCCAGTAAAACTAAAATTCCTGTGATCCATCAAATTGTTTTCATCAGAAAGAAAATAATTTTTAACTATTCTTAGTGTATATCTTGTACTTGTTTTAGCCCACTGTTGATGCATAATTGCACGAGTTTTAGATTTGCCTTTGTAGCTTGTATATTTCATATGTAAACTGAACAAAATGTCTTTATATATATATATATATATATTATCTACATTTAATCATAATCTGACTTTTATTTTCTCTGCAAACAAATATTCATTTATAGCAGCCTTGCAAAAAGAACGTTCCGTTTTCCGTGATATATTTTGATTGCGTCCTTTCTTTCTTTTATTTCGGACTTATTTTCCCTATCAAAAATTAGATAAAAAGTAGATCTATGTCTTCCAGAACGACGTTCCGTTTTTGCAAAACTAACACCCTCAGAATTCTTGACATGAATTTTACCTTATTTAAAATATGAAAGATCTTCTGACTTACCCAATTCATATCCAGCTTACAAAATAACGTCTCACAAGCTAAATTTGAGTAAAACGATTACTTAAAATGTTGCCAAAAATGTTATAAAAATATTACAACGTAAAGAAGCTAATTTTAAATGGAGAAAGGGAAATAACAAATACCGTGCTAATGCCTTGTCAGAGTTGTAAAACACAAAATCGTAAATTACTAATCCATCCAGATTAAAATTTAATTGCACGAATAAATAGTTATTCAAGCTTTTATCCGGTTAAATTACCATTTGAAATTAAAGCAGGTGAAATTTCGGGGGGAAAAATTAAGGCGAGATAGTTTTTTTTAAGCGCTGAAACAAGGTGACTGTACAAAAAGGGAAACATGTAAGATTCTTTTAAATTAGAAATTCATGATTCTGCTTTCATAATTGGTTCAACTGTTCAACTGCTAAATATTTAGTTTGGATGAACATTACACAGATATTTTGCCTAATCAGGCTAGTATGATGCAGATTGTCGGAACATTTTGTATTTGAAAGGGTTAAAATTTTTAAAGTTTAAATTTGAGAATAATTTTAACATATTACTTATGCGCATAAATGTACTAATAGTAATTATTTTCCTAATACTTTGGTTTTAAAAAGTGTGTGAAAAAACATTAAAATATTATTAACAAAATAGTTTTTTGCTCATTAAAAAATTCGGATGGTTTAAACACTAAACAATACTTAAATCTATAATTTGACATTTTAAGAATAGCTCAGCACTTAATATGTTGACAAATAATTTGTAACTATTAATCAATGACTAATCATTGACTATAATGTTTTTGAATTATTTTGTTTTCTCGTAAACGAACTAAAACACCATTTTCTATGTGACATACGGCAGGTATTTCAAATAAATATCTAAATTTTGTAATAATAAATGTTTAATCACGGATTTTAGAGTTCGGATCGACAAATAGATAACTAAAAATCATAAACCCCTTTCAACTCTTTCAGGAAGGTGCTAAAGTACAGGAAATTACGAATTTGTACTTATACCTCATATATAAAACCGCATGCTTTCGTCTTTTTTTCTTTTTCTTTTTTTTAAAGAAAAGAAAGACAGAAAATATTTGAATGAAGTATATAATCGATTATATTTGTTGTGACATCTTTTCGTTTCTTCTGTTCAATTTACTTTCAGATGATAGACAGTTTTATTCTGGATCCGACTTTCTGTGTTTATGGGATCCCGGAGCGGAGATGATGTACATTTTTCTATACAGATTGATTCTTGGGTAAACGATATTTTACCTTTCTCCAGTGGTAAAAAAGAATCTCCCTTTTTTAATACAGCGAAGATACGATTTCAAACCATTTTTGAGTGGCTTCAGTTCTTCAATCAATCACAACGCTGTTATCCGATGCCATATGAGACGAGAAGAGTTCTGCTGTTTTTGCCCTGCACTTCCTGCTACATTTTCGTGGGATGCTGTGCGGGGAGGGGGGAGGATATGACAAAAATAAATACTGAATTTGATAGTATAGAACTTTAAGAAGACACCCACTTATTTCTTTTCCATAAATCAGGAAATGATAAAAAAAATTATTAAGAGAAACTTAAAATATGGTTCAATGTTTTATTATTGTATTCTCTCCCATTTGTAGCGATGCGTAAAAGCAAATTAATATTAACTTATTTTTTAGATTTAAAAATTTCAAAGCTTTTCTTTATAAGAATCCTAAAGTGTAGTTTCTCTGATCACTGACTCATTGACTGTGGAACTCTATCGGTTCGTATCACTCCAAAACAATACTTTTACCGCTATTACTTTAAAAAATACCCTGAAAAAGTTATGCATAAAATGCGTAGTAAAATCTACACCGTTAGTGCGATTGGTTTGAAATTTTCCATAATAATGTTTAAAAAAGTAAAAATCTACGCTACTTTAAAAATATGAAAATCCGCCTGTTCCCTGAATTTTTGCAAATTTCAAACAATTTTTAACTTACGGAAATTACTCTTTTAGGGCAGAAAAGTTAAAAGATTTCGCAAGTAAGTCATAGATCACACGAATTGGCAATCACTTGTGATTTATGAAAACGTTTTTTCCAAAAAATGAAGTAAAATTTATACCACTCGACCTATTAACTTGACACTTCGAACAAAAATGTAAAGAAGTATAGCGGGAAAATAAGCAGCTTTATAAATCTGAAAATGTATCCATTTCTGAATTTTAGCGATTTTTGGAATTTTTAACTTCAGAAAATGGCTCTAACAGAGTAAAAGGCAATATTACATTCTATGTCATTGTCTAAATAGATTCAAAACTCTTGTGATTTCAGTTTGAAATAGCCTCTTGCAATTATCCAGATTTTCGTTTGCCTGTTGACAGGGGCGTAGCCAAGGAGGTGGTTAGGAGGGTCATAACCCCCCATGAGGAATTTTTTGCTATACAAAATGTATATTCTTCATTCCCTTATCACACACATGTATGCATATATGTGTGTTGCAGAAGTCGTAATCCCTCCCCCCCACCCCCCTATGAAAAATTTCTGGCTACGCCCCTGCATGTTGACTTGGATTAAGAATTAATTTAAGAACTCAAGTCGCAACAGGGTTAAATCGATAACTGTAATATTAAAAATAGAATATTAAGTTATTTATTTTAGGTAGCAAAGAGTATCAACTTATTGAATGTAGACCGTGAAAGTATGATATTTTGCTAAATAGTACATTTGTCTGGCACCAGTTGTAAATCTCACCACAAAGGGATTCATCTACTAATATTAAGAATTAAACTGTAAAACAATAAACATAGTTTTCAATTTTCTGAGAAAAAGAGAAACATAATATTTCAATATTTAGTTTTATCAGTGTTTATTAGGATGATATTTGTTTATTGTACGTCATGCTTGTTAGAAATTCTTGACCTTTTCGAAAAAAAAGTAAACGGGTGAGAAAACACAATCAAATAAATATTTTTCACCCAGAGAAAGTACAGTTGTAAACGTAATTTTTTCACCAGATACATGATGACATAAAATGATATTTTTGTCCGTACATTACTTAGAATGAATAAATTTTTGCGACTTATATCCGTTCCAAGCATCCAGTAACCCAAAATGATCTCTAAAAAAGTATGTCTCTCTCTCATTCTCTGTTCTGTATGTGACGCATTTTTTGTTCGCGCATCCTATAAAAGTGATATAAGAAAGTGAAATGAAATTTGATAACATGATAAGTGGTCACTCAATTGAAATTAAAGCTTCAATTTTTTCACAATTTTGAGTAGAATTTGAAAATCTATTTGGGAAAATCTATTCGAAATGTGTATATTTTTATTCTCGTGTCACGGGAAAATGTCTGAAGTGAATTAAATATGATGATAAACAATAGGTTTCAAAATTTAAAAAACTTTTCGTGAAACTGTGTAAGTATTTGCTCGTGCATCCCTAGAAAGCGGCTCGAGGGACATTAATGAAATTTAGTAACATGATAGTTACACCATAATCTCAATTCAATAATATGTATAATTTTTTTCCCAAAAGTCTGAAATAATTTTAAAATTTGTTTTAACATTGCATTTTTGTTTGTTTATTTGGGCGGCGTTATTTAAAGATGTATGAAGCGAAATAATTAATATTTCGTAATATGATAGTTGTTTACTAAACGTAAATATGCACTAATTCCTTTTACAATTTTATTTTTTTTTTATTTTGTGAAAATTGTGTAATACTTGAAAGCTGTGAAAGCGAATGAAGTGAAATTTTGCAGCATAAAAGGTGGTATTCTATTTAATGGATGGGTTAAAAATTGGATTGCTTTTAGAGGTAGGTATAAAGCGGACTTGGGGAAATTTTTTTACCGCGCATGTTAGCGCACCATGTAAAATCATTGAAATGAAATCAAATTAAACGTTACACTGTTAGATATATACTTTCTGCTGTTATAAAGCATTTCCGAGATATCCTCTTTCAATTTAATATTCATTGTCAGCATCTTCCTAGGTATCTTTAAATGACACTTGAAGAATTGACCGCTAACAATTACCTAATGTGGACACCACATGATTACTTTGTACGACGATTAAATTAAATATATAAAGGGTGTACATTAAAAGAGTAATCCATTTTTAACGAAAATAAAAAAGCACGGTTTGAGATAAAATTGCGCCGTTTGCTCAAATTTTGTTCTGCGACTGACCCATATTGTTGATGCAAAGGGCGGCTATATTGAGAGTATTTTTATTTAGATTTTTGGCTGTCGGCGCCGTCTAGTGGTGCAATTTGAAACTATTTGAACAAAACGTAGTTTTCTAAATTTGTTTCTAATAAAAATGCTGCAAACGGTGAATCTTTATCTTAAACCGTGTTGTTCTTATTTACATTCAAAACGAATCGCTCATTTAATGGCCATCCTGTATATTTTCGTGCATTTCATTTGAAACTGAGATGCGATAATTTAATAAAATTAAGGTTTGGTGATTCCTCGTCGAATATAAGAACTAACGCCAAGCTGGATTCAGAGTTAGAAACTTAATTTTTGGATCCAAATTTGGCAACATTTCTTCAAAACTCACCAAGCTCGGAGACAGTTGGCGAGATTTCGTTGAAGGCCTAACCAATTATTGTTCACTCCATAGACTTTTAATGTATCGAAGCTGGCCGTAGAATTTAATGATTGAAATAAACTACTTGGTCGATTGCAGTCAAAAAAGGAAGTGCATAAATAGATGCTACGTTTTATCACAGCGTTTAACATAAAATCTTTAATCCTTAAAGTTGATATTACATTTTCTTCTATATATTTGCCTCTTTGCTAATTCCATTCTTTATAGTACAACGCAAATGTTTACAATGCAAAAGAAAATTACCATTTTTCGGAGGTCTGGGATCTGTCAATTACGTGTATTTCAGCTAGTAGTAAATTATGACTTTTCTCCCCTCTTGAAGTGTTACTTAAGTAACTACTAATTTTTCTATTTCTAAATTTCAAGCAAGACAGTTAGTCTTTTCTCTGAAATTCATGCTATCTGTCTCCCAACGAGGATGTCACCGAGCAGATGGATTGTCTGCAAGCTTTGGTCAATGCTAACCCTTCACTGATCCTACTGGGCGACTTCAATGCGAAACATACAGCATGGGGGAACCCATGCAACACCGAGGACACCCGAGGTGACACCATCTTTGAGTTCCTTCTGGCAAACGACTTGAACTTGCTAAACGATCGAGAATCGGACCCGACGTTCCAGAGCGTACGAGGCTCCAGTTGGATAGACCTGTCAGTAGCCCGCCTACAAGGTGAACTTCAGGTAGAGAAATGGGAATTGGTCGACCTCGAGTCAGGTACAGACCATCTCAGAATTGTCACAACCCTTCACATCGGTGAAGAAAGGTTGGAGCAGTCAAAGAGAATAAGACTTAATAAGCTCTACATTCCCAAAGTAAGACAGCTGCTTGACCGCAAGCTCTCTGAATATTCTGTTGACTGGGTTCGAGAGAACAGAGTCGACTACTGCGTGGAAAAGGTGACAGAGGCCATGTGGGCGAGCTGTGCTCTGAGGAGCCGGCCCAATGGCAGCGAAGTCCACCGGCCCAGACGTGCGAATTCGTGGTGGACGCTCGAGCTAGCGATCCACCGGAGGAAGGTGACAGCGAAAAGGAGGAGGTTCCAGCGCTGCACTGATGACCCCGACTGTAGAAAGGTTCTGGAAGGGGCCTATAGGAAGGAAAAAGCTCAATTTAATAGAGCAGTAAGACGAGCAAAATGGGACTACTGGAAACAGTATCTCGATGCAGTGGATCCTAGGCAACCTTTCGGAGCCCACTACGGTTGGATAAAGGGGAAACGAAACTCTCCTTTCCTCCTAGGTGCCATCATAGGGGATGGTACCGCGAACACGCACGCAGAAGCCATAGGCAAGCTACTCAAACACCACTTCCCGCAGGATGTGCCGGAGGACGACACCCCGGAACAGAGGGAAATAAGAGCGTCAAAGCCGGATCTCGGAGACGACGATCCACCGTTCACCATGAAGGAACTCGAAGCAGCTCTGAGCGCCCTCAATAAGGGCAAAGCTCCGGGACTGGACGGTATACCTCTAGAAATTCTTCAGTTGGCCATCGAGACCAACAAGGAACTATTCTTGGAAATATTTAATAAGTGTCTCGAATTAGGCACATTCCCTCCAGTATGGAAGAGGGCAAGTTTGGTTCTCTTTAACAAGGAAGGAAAAGACAGTTCGGACCCATCGAGCTATCAACCGATTTGTCTCCTGTCGGCATGGAGCAAAATTCTAGACAGGCTTGTGGTATAACGCCTCCAGCACCACCTCCATACAGGTGGTCACCTGGCGAAGACCCAATACGGGTTCACGCCGGGGACGGGTGCGGAGGAAGCCATCTCTGCCATTTACAAGTCAGTCGAGGTCAACGCTGCTCTGGGGAACGACACATGTCTGATTTCCTTAGACGTTAAAAGTGCCTTCAATAATGTATGGTGGCCTTCCATACAATACCTGTTGGGTCAGACAGGGTGCCCAAAGAATCTGTACAGGATGGTGAGTAGTTTCCTTACAATGAGGGAGGTAGTCTACCGTTCAGGAGGATCGGAGGTTGTCCATAGCTACAACAGAGGATGTCCGCAGGGATCCATCTCTGGGCCCCTGCTGTGGAACATCGTAGCGAATTCGGCTCTTAAGCTCAAGCTTCCTGTTGGAGTCTATCTGCAGGCATATGCGGACGACTTCGTTGTGGTAATTGATGCTCCCAACGCGCATCAGTGCAGCCGCAAGGCGACTGAAGCCCTCACTATCCTTCAGAAATGGAGCGAACTCCACAAATTGGAGTTCAGCCCAGCCAAAACGGTCGGGCTTCACGTACGACCCCTGCGTCGAATGGGGCGAGTGCGGCCTCCCCGCACTGCCCCGGTAATCCGTTTCGGGGGTAGTATAGTAAAATTTCAGTCAGAGCTGAAGGTGCTGGGAGTGGTGCTCAATCAAAAGATGAATTCCATGGCACACGTCGCACACCTTAAGCAACTGCTGGCGAGATACGTAGTGAGACTCCACAGCCTAACAAGGCCCGGCAACGGACTTAGCGGGACTGTGTTGAAGAACCTCTATAAACGTGGAATGGAGCGCGTAGCTCTTTATGCCTGCGGAGCCTGGTGGGATGGAGGAACAGAGCGAATGCGGACGCACCTAATACAGGTGCAAAGGATTATACTGCTGGCGATAACAAAGTGTTACCGCACAACAAGCAGTGCCGCGCTCTGTGTCCTTGCTCGCCTCCTACCACTAGACCTACAGGTGGAGAAAGAAGCGCTCATCTCGAGACTCCGAAAGCAGGGTCAATCGATCCAGTTCGGAGATAAGAGAATAGAACCCTCCGAAGTAGAGGGCGAACTTCCGCGATGGGGGACACACCCGAGTAGAAGTCCGTTCATCAGCTGGGACACCCTGGGCCCACGGAGGAAGGGACTAGAGCTCTTCACGGATGGGTCTAGGCTCAATGGCAAAGTGGGATCAGGATACGTCCTGTATAGCGGTCAGAAGAGAATCTCGGACGGCCACTACAGGTTGTCGGACAACGGAAGTGTATTCCAGGCCGAACTCGTCGCGATCCTGAAAGGTCTGCAGGACCCACTCTGTCGAAGCACAGAAACCTTGGACGTCTATACGGACAGCCAGTCCTCACTCCAAGCTCTCTCAAGGCTGAACTGCAGAAATGCAATGGTTGCAGCTATCCACTCCAAAATCGGAGATAGGCGGATCCGCTTCCACTGGGTGAAGGCACATGTCGGAACCTGGGGAAACGAGGAAGCCGATGCTCTGGCGAAGAGTGGAACACAGAAACCATCAGTAGATGAAAGAGTAAAGAGTTCGATAAGGAGCGTGAAGTACTCCATGAGGACTGAAGCCAGGAAACTGTGGCAGAAAAGGTGGGAAGAAGCAGAAGTCGGACGTTTTACACGTTCGATCTTTCCAACGGTGAGCGAAAAGAGAACTTGGAAAAGTAGGAAGGTGAACTGGGTCGTGACGGACCATGGTCCCTTCCCGGCCTATTTTCGACGGTTCTCCGTAAAGGAGACAAGGAATTGCAACTTCTGCCCTCTGACAAGTCCCGCCGACAGTCTGCACATCGTAGCCCACTGCCCTGGGTTACAGGAACTGAGAAATCGGTTCTGCCCGAAATTGGATGCTTCAACATTCAATAACTACGTGCGGAGCGACAAAGGGCGCGAGGCCCTGTCCCGCTTCCTCGACGCGCTAGGAGACTCACTAAGTTAACGGGCAACTTAGAGAAAAGAGCGAGCGCTTCCCCATACCAGAGATAGCTGGTGGGGATAGATACTGGTGGTGCATGTATCGAAAAAAGTCAAAAATACTGGTGGTGCATGTATTTGGCTTCTCGAATTTGCAAGGGAATACTGGTGGTGCATGTATCTCCCAAGATGCCCGGCTAAGCGGCCGGCATCAAATACTGGTGGTGCATAAATTGAAATACTGGTGGTGCATGTATTTCAGGGAAGGACCTATGAGTCCCCCAATGGTGGTGCATAAAGTTCGAAATACTGGTGGTGCATGTATTTCAGGGAAGGACCTATGAGTCCCCCAATGGTGGTGCATAAAGTTCGAAATACTGGTGGTGCATGTATTTCAGGAAAACCGCGGTTCTCGCGGTATTCCACCCCGCAAAAGGGTTCTTGCAGGCCATGCACAAGCATGGAGCAAAGAACTAACAGGTGAACCATGCCGAACGGAGGGCGAGCCCCTCCGACCGTGGTTGTGACCTCCTTCCTGTCAATGGACAGAGGAAACCTATGGTGTCTATGCTGCACGAGTAATCGTGCTCTCTGGTGTCCTCAGATCTCCTAACGGTGCGACGGTTGTTGTAGTGACGACGGGTGGACAGTGGGCCGGGCTCGTCCTGCCCCGCTGGTCTGGGTGCCAGCACTGCCTCCCCTAATGTGGGGAGACGGGCAAGGGTTACCGTTTACCACCCGCTAGGCAAGCCCCGCGCAACCTGATGAGGGCCTCTTTGAGACTCCTCGAGAAGGTTTGCTGTCAATGCGGCGGCCCAATGGTGTTCCTCTAGGGGGGCTACCAATCGTGTAATGCTCAACATAGAGCGGGTGCACGTATTGAAATAGTCTCCTTTCTCTGAAATTAAGTTATTTCGGGAATTAACATCTTTTTCCGTTTTTTAAAAAAACGCTTTGCCTCAAAATCAGGATTTTACGCTTTCCTTCACTTAAATAAAGTTAGAATACAATTACAAAACCGCACACGTATAAAATTAGTAAAAAAAAAATTCCCAAGTTTAGTCCTCCCCCCCCCCAACCTTTGAAATGCCTAGGGCATTTTTGTTTTGTTAGGGCTACATTAAAGCAAATACCATTAGAAGAAGTCCTTCCTTTATCAGAAAAAAATAGTTAATTGACTCACACGCATGTTTTTTGTACTATTGTTTGTACTTTTGTACCTATCGTATACTATTATAAGGTTTTTTTTTTTTTTTTTTTAGATGGAAATCCCAAAAAATATTCATTACATGAAGGTCTGCGGGCAGTCATTGTTTAAAATGTATGGAGAAACTGGACCTGTTTTTAGCAAAATAAAATTAGTATGTATATATTAGGTACGGATAGACTTGAGACGGAAAATAGTCTGTCTCGTCTTGCTAAACAGCTACTAAGCTTTGTCTCGTCTCTCAAAATACCCATATAGTAATGATAAAAAATTCTGTCTCGTTTCGTGTAACAGTCTCAGTCTCGTCTTACGTGCATCCTTAATATTACTGAAGTATATAAAAGAACGTTCTCCTTCGAAAAACGCGTCTCTAAGCAGGGGTCACCAAAATATTTTTTATAGATTTCGTTTCTAAAAGCAGTGATTAAAAAAGTACTACTGTGTATTATTGGCTTTAACATGTGCTCTCCCATCATTGCAAAGACGCAGTGGTAATGATAGCTTTCTGTTCCCACTGTTGTTTCAGAATGACTGTTGCGTCTTTTCAACGATAGAAGCGAACATTTTAAGTAGTGGTGCATGCACAAGTAAGAAGGAGTTGGAAATTGCTTTAAAATCGATGCTTTTGGTATTATTTATCTTCCTTGTTTCAGTTTATTTAGGTTGACATCTCTACTTTTTATTGCAGGCCTAGCCTAGAGTTGAACTCTTTGTCTGTCGCTACCGTAGGCTATTTTATAATGTTATGGGCAGTTAGGACTCTTTCAGGGTATTCCTTAATTGTGTTCTTCTTACTGAGCCGCTTTGTGTTCCATGGAATATTAGTGCTTTCAGCTGAAGATATTATACGTATCAGGCATGTAGACAGAAAGAAGCTTATTAGCAGGATTATTCAATGAATCGAAGAGGTAGAATTTATCATAAAATATCTGTTTAATTTTTTAAAGAAAATTCAAATATATGAAGGAAGGCCCTTCAGACTTTTGCCTCCTACCTTGCTATGCTGCTGATGCGTGCTAGCGTAAGTTTTCTAAAAGTTTTGAGTGTTTATGTTAACCCTTAAATTTCAACATGTTTTTCTTTTATTTTAAGTTGCTAAGACGTATGTTTCTAATTTATTTCCATCCATCGCATCAGATGTAAACCGACAATGCTAAAACGCAATACGAGAAGAGTACGTATGCAATGTACATAATGTCTAGACTCCATTATTTAAAATTTTGAAATACATCTGTCTAGAGACGGTCATTTATAAATAAGATTGTTTCTCCCTCCTACTCCTCCCCCCTCAAACGTGTTCTTGATATTCTCAAACTTTAAAAGCCCCTTAATAAATTAAAAGTAAATAATTAAATAAAGAGTGTAATTTTGTTCGTAAGGCAAACAGTATTGTCGCTTTTCAAAGTTAATTTTCGAAGGTAATAGTACTATATAGGAAATGTTCTACACTAAAAGAATAAATATATATAGAAGGGACAGAACAATAAAAAGTAAAAATGTGCACTATGAATTTCCTACGGTGATTTTTTCTTACCAGATGCTTTGTATCTTAATTTTAAAAATATCTCTTAAGTGAACTTTTGCAAAACTAAAATTGTAAGCTTTCGTAATAATAGATTTCTACGAAAGAAATTCCTTTAAAATGTCCATGTTTTTATGTGGATTCTATAACTGTCTTCTTCTGCAGACGATATTTTAATTTAAATAAAGATAGAAACAAATAATTAAAATACAAAAAGGAAATATTTAGTTTATTACGGAAAAATAGAAATTGAGAGTTCATAAAAACCCAATTTTAGAGAGTTAAAAAAATTTGTTTTAAATTGAGATCTTGGGCGTTAATCTGGGCTGGTATCTTCCGGGTTGGTACTTCAAAAAATCGTGGGACAGCCAGAGAATATATTTTTTATTTTTTTTTAATTTTTATTTTGAGCGAAATGGACACAATTAAAATCCACTGAATTTGAATAAACCTATTGCAGTGGTGTGGTAAAACTGAGATCCCATATTTTATTAAAAATAAAACTACATACAAAATTTGTTATAAATTTGTCAATAGAAATATTTTGCACACATTAATTAATCTTAGTCACATAAACCCACAATAAACAGATCAATTACATGAAAGAATAAATAAACACTTTGGTGTGCACAAAAAGAAAAAAGAATATTTCACATTTCCATTTCTTCATTCTAAAAAATAATAATAATAATAATAAATTTAAAAAATCAGTCAATTGCTGAGAAATTTCTATGAATCAAGGTTTCCATGGATTTTCTCAATATTGTTATAAAACAAAGTCAAGTATATCACTATAAGTACACTTGACTGTACTTGAATTTCCTTTGTAATGATACTAAGAAATTACATGAAATCGTTGTTTCCTAGAAATATTTTATTAATGGAACGATATCTTTTTTAGAGTGTGTATGACTCTCACGGCAATTCAATACCCATAAACTAGTGAAACTAGTAAGATTCAATAACTGTGCTCTTTAAATTCATTAAGTCTTTTAAATTATTCAAAATTAGAACGTTTTGTTAGAATAAAAAAAAATACTTTAACTTGACTTTCATTTGAAAATCAGTCTTGTGCTTCGTATTATAGCTTCTTTTGCTTCAGCAACTACAATCAGAATGATAGAAATTCCCTATATTTCCCCTTTATATAAAAGACAATCTTATTCTACCTACTACAATAACAATAAATCTTAATCCAAGCTCGAATCAAAAAACAGAACTGTTAGATAGAGCAACAATCAATTATCCGATTTTTTTGTTTTAATTCGCATGTAAGTATCACATGATTTCCTTGTACGCCCATTAAATTAAATCCTTTTTCGGTGAACTTGAAATTACTTGAATGAACTTGAAGGAACTTGAAATTTATTTAATATGAAAGTTATATACGGTACTTTAAAAACATTAAGTTTAGGCGATGTCTATAGCAGCAAAATTTCGGTAAAAGCACATATACAGGATGGGAAGACAAGAGGCTAAAAGCATAAATTTTGTATTTTCGACTGCTGCCCCTAGGAACTAAATTCAGTAGAGGTCATTTTAGTACTTAATACCAGACGTGCCGATTTTGGCAAACTTTTGTGGGCGCTCTAAAAGAGAATATTTTTTCAAAGGAAGGAGCGGAGAGATTAGGCATGCATTTTTAGAAAAATCCCCGTAAATGATATTTCCTCCAATAGCTTTATGTTTTTACTGCACAATCTGAAACAAAAGCTTTTACAAAAGGATCAGTTGGAACGATAGAACAATGAAGTTGATTGAAAGAAATAAATAAGGATAGTAAGCATCGGCTATACTCGTCAGACCCCCAAAAACCGAATGCTCACTACCAAAATTAAAACAAAATAACAAGATTTCAATGTAGTTACTTAGCACAAAGAAAGCTAAACATGTAACTACTATGGGTTATCCTGTTATCAAAATCAAAAATAGAGGCAAAAAAGCCGAAAGCTTGAAGGCAGAGTGAAGAATATTCAGACTGTTCCCAATAAAAGATGAATAATTACCAGTTACCAGATTTCGAAAGTTTAATAAGAAAGAGAAAAAATGAAAAATAAAATTAATAAATATAATTGCATGATATATGAGGCACATAATAATTAAATAGATATACATCTAGCTACGCCTAAACATCACTATTATTCTTAAGTATCTAATAGTTATGTCTGATATTACTACAGAGAGATAAAATGATAATTTTAAGAATACCAGTGATATCAGCCATATGTATACATCATCTTGTGCTGATCAGTGACTCAATGAAAAAAAATTCGGATCTTAAAGCATAAATCTCATAAAAGATCCTTTTTCTGAAGAAAACTGTTGAAATTTTCACGAAATTCTAATGGATTTTTGTCTACAAACTAAATTATGTCTTAAAGTTTTGTATGTGCTCAACATGTATGTGATTTTTTTTCTGTGGGTGTTTCGTTTGTTTGTGGGAATGCGGCTAATTATCTACGCGAGGGATGTAGGCCGAGAGAGCGGGTGCCTTCCGTTGGGGTCTTTCTAAGGGTTCCTGACCCGTACTTACGCAAAGTTTCGGAAAAAACACACACGAAAAACACCGAACGGCTAGGTCGGCGCGCGCGACAATTGGTTGAACCAAGCATTTCCCGTCTCCCAGTTGAGATCTTCTGTGGGTGCTTGATTCCCGGAGCACTTACGTAATAAGTGCCACTATTTCATACTATCGTTTGAATATTTTACGCATTTTAGAAATATATAAAAAATATTATTTGCCCTTTTCTAGAAAACATATTTATAAGTGTAAATCAAACATCCGTCTCCCCCCACCCCAGACAACAGATAGGAATTCAAAATATATAATAGTTGACGATAACACCAAATTAAAAATTTCCTCGTCCTGGGCTGTGCAACGTAGCAAATAATGTATATTTAAACACATAGAGGGAGACAGCTGAAAAAAGTTTAAAGAGAGAGCAAATAATAATAATTAATTAATTAATTAATAATTATATGAATTACTTTTGCGACTACTTTCGTAATAATAATATGAATTACATTTGTCTGTTTGTGAAAATTAGCTTAGAATGAAAAAACACAGAAAAAACAAGCTGCATATATTGACGCTTGAGAGATTAAAAGAATGATTAATCTTACATAAAAACATGTACAATAGCATATTTGTTACAGTCTTTAAATAATTATTTTTAAAATATATTAAAAAATGAAAAAATGGTTTTATAGTTCACTTACAGCCTAATATTACTTTCAAATTATAAAGTTAATTTAAAAATTAATAAAGTACAACGAAGAACATAATACAATAAAAAAGGTCGTGAAATATTGATGTGAGAAGTGTCTATTTGAGTTATAAAATCTATATTTGATTTAAATCTCTATTCATTATAAATAGTTCAATGACGATAATTAATGAAAATCTGATAGTTTTCTTTACTTCACTAAATAGGTAAAGTTTCACTTTGAAAGTGTCATTTCTCAGTATAAGTAAATTGGCATATTTATTGCATCAATAAACAATGGCAGTTAAATTAATTTAAATCTAAAATCGAACCATCTGCAATTAGTATCCCAGGACAATTATTTTTATCATAAATATTTATGTGGAATTATTTTTATAAGTATTTACAAAACGAGCAATCATAAATAACAAAATTTCTTTACAAAAAAATTTCTTATTTAAAATACTTTAAACTATTGTTTTTTTTCAACAATATAGTATAAAGTTTACGTCATTCATAAATTAAAATTTAAAATGCAAATTCATGTTTTTGAATAAACAAATAAAACTTCAATGCATTTAGATTATTTGAAAAGTGAAAATGCTATCATTGCTAGGATATTATTTCTTTTGTAATTAGTTGACCAATGACTGAGTGAATAAGACACGGAACATCGGTTGATGGCTGAAGTGTGAAAGTGCAGAGTTCTGGCCAACCGCGCAACTATCGATCTAACGGTCTGGAGTTTGTGGCAGATTTCGTCTTAAGAAGTTTTCCACCAAAGGTATCCCCCTCCCCTTTCGGCAGATAGCCTTCGTGTAATTTTGTCTTAACCACTAACGCTTACTGTAATGATGCCTTATAAAAATTAAATTTGTGACAAGATTTAAACACATTTATATTTCTTTATACTTTAAATCACCAGATTTAGACTGGTTTTGATTATTTAACACACTAATCTACCGTCGAAACAATTTACTGCAAAATTACTCTTTAAATAATGTTATAGCTTTAGCTTATCAGAACTGCGAAAATTATTCCTACATGAAAAAAAGAAAAAAAATTATGAACTGTACCAGTTCTATTTACTCGTGAGACCATTTTCATTTTCACAGTTATTTACACAAGGCCCGATTGAGATTTCCGGAGGCCCTAGGTTTAGGACATTTTGAGGGGCTCCTGCACGGTAGAAATTTTTTCATGGAGAAGTTATGCTTCAAATGATGCCAGACCGAAGAATACTTAAGAAGACCTTAACATGAAATTTGTTATATCCTTAATGAAAAGAAAACTTTTGCACAGAGGTATGTGTTGTATAAATACATTTTTGCACTTTTCGTGCATTTTATCTATAGTCATTAATGACTATGAGCGAATTTTTTTAAGAACGGAACTTCAACTGTTTTAATGTTTTTGAAACTCCTAAAACTTGGGGCTATAAACCAAGGCCTAGTTGGCCTGTGCAGTCAGGCCCTACATTTACGTAAGCATTTCGTTTTCAAGAAAAATCCATGTGTAATTATTTAAAAACAGTATTTATCTTAAAACTGGATTCCAAATTTTATTATGTGTCGCCCTCTATCGAAGTTACAGAGAGTAAATTCTAAGAAAAATTCATTTTTCGTCATATCAAATAAAACTTCATTTAATATCACAGAAGACTACTTTAATTTGGTATTTTAAATTAATAATAAATTGTAGATATTTCTTTATAAAATAATTTAAACGTTATTTTATAGGGAGATATAAAGTTAAAGAGAATTTGATTTTTCTCCAACCAAAAGAGAGAGAGAGAGAGAGAGAGAGAGAGAGAGAGAGAGACTCAAATTGCATTTTCATAAATTCTAAAACCAGTTGCATAAACAGTTAATCCCACAAAGCATCATCAAACTTTTAAATTCCTTTAATATAAGCTTTCTGAAAATACTTTGAAATCTAGATCCAAAAATTGCATCATACTGTAAAATATACTAGTATTGTAAAAAATCTCTTGCATCTGAAAGTTTACCTATGTTTTTTTTCCTTAATTCCTGCAAAAGGAATACAATAAATATCAAAACAGAACAATCATTCTGTTGAAGAAATATTTATTTTAAATTAATGTCAATAATATCCTTTCTTGAATTAAAAATCTCAGTAAATCAAGATTAAATTTTAGAATTCCGTTCCTAAAAAGTGTCAATTTTGATCATTGCGTAGCATTCAAACTTTGATCAATACTCTATGATACCAATTAAATAGTGTTCATAATTTTTTTTTCGTTTACTCTTACTTTTGTCTTCAAAATCTAGAAGCAAAATTACATACCCACAGAAAATCAGTATAAAAATCTAAATTTCATGAAGTTTTATTGTCTGTAGAAGGCATTTTATTTTGTAGAATGATGTTTGTTATATTCGTCTAGTTTTTCCTTCAGTAGTTTAACGTGAATAAGCAGTTGTAAAATAATTGCTGAATGTTATGTTGAAAAAGGCGTAATTAAATGCTTTATATAAATTATTGCTTTATTTAAATTATTACTTTCTTTAACGTATAATACACTTACACAAAGCTAAAGTGGATCTTATGTGTCATAAATCTACATAACTAAAAGCATTTCTTTCAAAATACATAGTATTTTATTACCGTTTAGTTTTTCAATTATGTATTGAAAGTAAATTTTTGAGTAGATAAAACTTTCTAATGTTCCTCTTCAATGCAAATTAGAAGAGTTTTCATTGTTACAATGTTTAAATGTTTTTTTAAAGCGTAGTATGTCAACATAAAGAATGCGCAAGAGGCAGTACGTAGCTGCTTCGATCATTGAACTGATTTCTGAGGAAAAGAAATACAATTTTTTCTGAATGTCGTTACTTCATGTAAATATACTTTTAATTTGATACAAAGTACATACAGTTTATTAACGTCTTCAATGAATTAATTGATATTTTTATTTTTGTGTCTGCCATTTATTATTATTAAATAGTCATATTTACAGCAACAATATTAGTATTAATTTTAATAACAATTGCGAACTCTTTTAAAGTTTTATTGTTCAATTTCGCAAAATAGTGTCTTTTTTCCCCCACAATACCCATTTAGTAGTCTACGCGTAAAACTACTTTTACCTTCAAGAGAATGCGTATACTAGAAAAAACAATTGGGAGATTCCCTCATCCCTTATTTTTTTATTCATTTGTTTCTTTAAATACACCCCATTTTTTAACTATTTATTATTATTCTGACTAGAATTTATTTTAATAGCTAGTAATATTAGAAATAGAATTGTTTTAACTACTGTTAATAATTAAGTATTAAAAGTGTCTTCAAATCAGCTACCAGCTGGCTTCTTTCACCTGTAAAACTACTTTTTCCTTCAAAAGAGTGCATGTGCTGAAAAGGCAACTGGGACATTTTCCCCTCTTCACTTTAGCGTTTTTCTCTCTTTTCTTTTAAACTCATTGTGTTCAAATATCACACTTTTTAAATATTTTTTATATTTTGTTTATTTTTTGTCGTTTTTTGTGGTTATTAATACGAGAAATAAGTACTTTTACAAGTACTTACAAGTACTTTTAATACCCCTAAGCGTTTTGCAGTCGGCTAACAGCAGGCTTCCTTTAACTCTTTAACGCGCAGTGTTCCCGATCTGGGAACACCAAACTCTGACGTTTTGACTGTTGCCAGTCACGAAGAATAGATTTGATTTCTATAAAAATAGTTGCGGGTGACATAGCTCCACGAGAATCCTTTACTTTTTAGCACGTCTTTTCCCGTAAAAAAATTTCACGATTATTTTTAACAGCACTGACATCTGCTGATAAATGGAAGAATGCGAGAACAGCTGGATAGATTGCCCAACGCTGAAAAAAGGGCAGCCGTCGCCATCGCTCGACTTAACTACCAGCAAGATGGCGGACGATCGAAACGTTCATCGCGTACCAGAGATCTAGAGACCCTTTCTTTGATGACAGCTGGCTGTGCCAGCATTGCGAAAGGGTTGCGCCTCAAAGGGTTAAATGAAAAACTCTTCTTTCCTCCAGAAAATGTGTGAGCTGAAAAAGACAATTGAGATATTTTTTCCCCTGCCTCTACGTTAACTTGCTTTCTTTCTTTCTTCTTTTCTTCGTCATTTTTTCCCCTGAACATAATATGCCAAATATCGCAGATATTTAAAAATTTATTATTATTTTGCTTATAATTTATAATTTTTAATAGTTAGTTATATTAACATTAGTAATATTACTAAAACTTTCAATAACAAATCATTACAAATCATTTTGCAGTCGACTGCTACCAGGCTATTTTTACCTGTGAGACTGCTTTATTTAAAAAAAATAAGTGAACTGAAAATGCCAATTAGATAGTATATTTCTTCTACGTTTCCGGATTTTTTTTCAATCGCCCAATCATTTGTTATCAAACCAAGTTCAACAATGAATAACTATGCGCACACAAGAGACTGCTTAAACGTACGCTGTAAATCTGAAGAGAGTATCCAAATTTTCATTTTCTCTTATCACTGATTATTCATTTTCTGACTCCTTTTACATGAAAAAACGATTCTAAAATTGTGACCCTTTTTTTTCCTTCTCAAGTATGACAAAAACTCAAATGCATTATTAACTTAGTATACCACAAAATTTTTTAAAGACTTACTTCGATAGATAAGGCCTCGAATTAATAAAAAGTAAGTGATAAATATCAATACGATTCCAATTTGAAAATGCTGAATTGGACAGACTAACCATTAAGATTTACATGGAGCTTTTTGGGGCTTAACAATTAGTATACTTGAAAGATGACATTTATAAAAGAAGAATAAAAGAAGGGTGGTTTAATTTATACATAATTCAAAACAAATATTCAGTGTGCGAGCAAATGCTTTGAACTTTTACATTTAGATGGCAGCACACACAAGAAACAAATATTTTGTGCAAATTTTCACAAATGCAAGTCTTCTAAATTTTTTTTTATTATTAATGTGCGCCAATCTCCCAAACTTCGCATACCTTTATGCTTGAAATATTAGAGTTACTTAATCAATGTTATTGAAGTTCATTTTTAGAAAATATTAATATTCCGCTAAAACAATAAATAGAAATTAACGAAGTAAAGTTCTAACTGAAGAAATAAAATTCTTTTGAGTTATGATAAGTTAATTTTCTGTGCATGAGCAATAACTTACACATAATTTAAAAAACTCCAATCTGTATGAAGCGAATATTTTTAAGCAGCACTGATGGTTTTAAATATATGATTATTTTTTTTTAATTTCAAAGGATTTACTAATTAAAATGCCGCTTATTTTATTACATTGTTCTACTATAGCAATTTAAAATTTCATTAATTACTCACTGTAATTGCAATTTACTTTTTTTTTGTTACTACTGTATGTTTCCTATTGTGAAGCAAAAGTATCCTTGTATTTATGTAGTGGTAATATCGATACAAAATTTGAAAAATAGCAATATCAATTAAACAAGCGTGAACTTTTTTCAGAAAATCTACATAATATTTAAGTTCTAAGAATACATAAATATTTATTTATGTTAAAGGTCATAGATTTTGAAGGGTAAGCTATAAAAATTGAAATGTTCCTTTTAAAATTTTTGCAAGGTGCACACAACATAAGACCCCGAATTTGATGAGCTACAGTTACTAAACATAAATGTCACAACCTTTTGAACATATTAAAGCATAAAGATTTTAAAGTTTATCAAATTATATATCTTCAATGTGACCACTAATTAGATATTAAAGCTTTTAAAAAAACGCCATTCTAGAGATTTCTATATGGGAAAGCCAAAGACTATGAGGGATGGGAGAGGGGAATACTTCATTGTACAATTTACAGTTTTCACTCTGTTACTCTTCTTGGGTGTAAAATCCAAAGAATCAGAAATGGAAAAAGGTTTTGAAACACAGTTGGTACATTTAAAAATTTGTCAATACTGGTATAAGGTTAGAAATGTGGAATGCATTTTTGTCGAATGGAAAGCATTTCCTTTATATGATGATGGATTTAATTTTTAATGTAGGTTATTATATATATATATATATATATATATATACTTTACGAGTGATCTTTGTGCTCCAAAAATTACTTCAATATAACAATTGGAACTCTCATCCTAACTTAAAAATATACAGTCGCACTTTATTAATAGGAGTAAAATTTTGTGTTCATGCAAAGTTTTTCAGTAAGTTTATTAATTTCTTAAAAGACTTTTGAACTTCAGTCAAGTGGTATAAAAAATTTGGATTATTTTAAAAACTTTTAAAATAGAAGACGAATTTCCTATATCAGTTTAATATTTTTCTTCATAATTCTTAATAATTATTTATATTAATGCTAAATTTCGAAAAAGCAAATAAAGAACTTTCTAGTTTAATCGAAATATTCCTTTGATTTATTTTATTTGATCAACTTTGGAGTGGTTATGTGGACATACAAATATACACAGAAATATAATAAAAACATTTTTTTAAAACTTGCTTCTTTAGAATTATTGACATATACTAGACTCTCCTAGACGGTATCTGTGGTCAGTTTGTTTTATAAGCCTTCTGAGTCTACTCACTCAAACAAAAAGCTTTCAACCGAATTAGAAATAATTAAAAAGCTTGAAATTCTTATAGAATTTTCATTACTTTTTATTTTAAGGAAACCCTCCAGTGTCATAGTTACTGAAGAAAGGTGACTTTTGAAACTATGAAATAAAAGATTTTTACATTGCCTGATTTAATAAATTGTCGTAGTCTTGAAAACCGCGTAGCAAAATTGAACAATATTTCTGAGAAATATAGTAAACAATATAGATTCCTAATGAATTATCGTTGATAAATACCTTTGAATATTAGTTTAACAATATTTTACTTCTATAATGTGTTGTAAAGAAAATATTTTAATGCCCTAAAATATTTTTAAAAATATTCTTTCGCAGTTTCATTATCATCTATACTATTTCATTTTATCACTTTAGTATCATGTTTTAAGATAAAAACCTCGTTTCTTTATATGTGTAATAAAGTCTGTACAGCTTTAGTTTAGGTGTAGTAGAATAATAAATACTTTAAAAACTATTCTAATTGTTAATACTATTTGCCAAAAATATCACACAAGTATGAAAACTGGCTTTTTAAGGAAAATCCGTTTCATATAACCATTATTAAGAATTTTTTGTTGTTCAAATAGAACAAATAATGGAATTAAAGGCATTTGCAATTGCACGTACAATTACGCTACAATAAACGATGTGTTTAAATATTGACAGTTTTCTTGATGAGTGTTTAAAAAAAATATTTAATTGTTCATCCTGAGAATTGGCCAATAATGCTCAGCGTTTCTTCAAATTCAGAAATTATAGTGTCTCGAATATGCGATGGAATGCTGTACTTCAAAACTCAAGACTTTATAACAATAACATGGACTACTGCTGTAAAATTAAAACTGAAAGATGTTGATGAAAGATGTTTGTGACGCGATTTTGTTAGCGCATTGTGCAAAAATGATGCATACAATTGAATGGAAATTTAAATTAAAATGCGGGTTTTAATTTTTTTCAAAATTTTAAAAGAGTCGTGAGAATTTTTAAAACTGCATATATATAATTTTTTTCTAGAACATGATTCGGAAACAGCTGAAGTAATGTGAAATTCGATTGAATGGTAGGTAGGTATGCACTTTAGAATGTGCGCTTTAAATTCTTTCACAAATTTGAAGGATTTAAAAAATGACCAAAAGGTACAACATAGTTTTTCATAATCGTTTTCTCATCAGTTCAACGTTAAATATGTTTGTTTCAATTAAAATACAGGAGATATTCTTTCTGGTGTATAATGGAAATGCGTCAAACTTTTCGCTTCAGAAAAAAATATCTAAAAAAAATAATTAATGAAACTGACTCAGACACATTCATTATGTTTGAAAAATGGCATCCCTTGCATGTTGCCGTATCTACTTATTTGGCTGCGGGAGTATTATTCTATTAGTGATTTGTTTTAATACATACAATTCCCGGAAGAGTATTAGTGACTGAACTTTTGATTTCGAATATATATATATATATATATATATATATATATATATATATATATATATATAAATGTAAATCTTGCCAAGCGCGTCAATTATAAAACACTTTCAGACACAACAGTCTTCTACGAGAAACGTGGCGAGATTTTCGAGATAACCTCAAAACAGCGGCATTTCGCTAATGATGGGATTTCATGAGACCCTGTAAAACAGTTTTAAATGTTAGTTACAATCTTTAAATCAAAAGTAAGCAGGTAAAAGTCTTTATATACTTACTAAATTCTGCTTAAAATGGGTTAATGTCGGTAAACTGCAAGTAGACCGTAATGTATCGTAATTCTTTTGAATGCTCCAGTTAAACTAGAAATAATCAAACACGATTTTCGATGTGGAGCTTTATTTTGTGTTCCTAAATAACATACGTCAATTTTGTTTCTTTTGAAATAACGGAATGCTCTTTAAAATACGCTTTACAGAACATCTTCCCTTAGAGCAAATGTACTGGAATTCTTTTGTATGCTTCTGTAAAAAAACTATAAATGCTACATACACCGTTTTCAATAGGCTACATTGTGAAATACATGCTCAAATTTCTTTGTAATTCATGCATATTTACAGCGTTAGAGCAAACACGGAGGAATGGACGGACAGGCAAACAGACAGCGAAGCAAATCGAAATCATAACTTTTCAACATTGTAGTAAATTCTTAAAAAGGAAATGTGTAACATTATTTAAAGCATTTTACTTTCGTACTACCATGCCTATTCTAATTAATGGAAGGTAAATAAATACATTTTTAAGGCAGATAGTTTGCATTTGAAGGTAGTATGATGATTTTCTCTCATTGGTGTCAAACCCATTTGCTAAATGGCTATGAATCTACTGATTCAATGCTCTAGATGGAACCAAACGAATTAAACACAGCCGAATATCAACTAATAAAACTGTCAGAAGAAAAATAAGTGCATTTAACTTGACATATAATTAACTTTTAAGCACGATTCGATTGCCTTATGTCACTGAAGTCATAAAAACGCATTTCCCAGGTAAAAATCGCTACATAAAATGACCACGTATCATTAGGATCCCAGATAAACACCTTGAATGGCATAAAGCAGAAACAGCAATTGACAAATCAAAACTCAAGATCGTGAACGCATTTCTGTCTCCTACGTGTCATGTTACACGTTGCCTTGTACTTAAAATTGGACAACTGTCAGACCGTTAATGATCTAGTCAAAAGAATCCTTCGGCACTTGATGATATTTATTCCTAAGCCTAGGGCTAAACATATCATTAATTTTATGAGGGGTTATATTATGCCACATTTATTATTAGTTATAAAGCATTTAAAAATATTTGTCACGTAAAGTAACTTAAAAGGAAAACGTTAGTGAAATTAGTAAATGCGTTCTTTGTAGACCTCACAAAATCAGGCGTAGAATTATTAGGTGTTTTAAGGTTGATTAAATTGATGAAGATTGTGAGATTATAGCTTATGTTTGTTCAATTTATTTTATCGCAAAATTAATAAACTGCTTTTATATACAGGGAGTAAAACACCAATATCCGAAACCCAGACAGCACAGCAAACTTGCAGCAAGCTTGATTTATCAAGTCAATAAGCTTGAATTAAGCTTGAAAATTCCAAGCGTGCAAGCTTAATGCAAGCTTGAATCAAGTGTTCTAGTTTACATTTGCCCAGCTTGCATTAAGCTTGACATTTCAAGCTTGAATCAAGCTTGGCATTTCAAACTTAATTTCAAGCTTAAAAAGTTTTCCTAAAAACACGGGGCGCCCGCGCACCATATACTTTATTATTCCGCGCATTTTCCCCCTCTATGCGGAAATTATAAGTTATTTTAATCTGTTCCATCAACTGAGTTCGATCCCGGGAACTTCAGGCTGGAAAGAACGCGTGCTAACCGCTCGGCCATTATTGCCTCGGGAAGCTATCACTAAAGTTTGAAGTGACTGTTGTCACGCCAGATCGATAAGTATGGGCGATGCTGATAAGTTTTTATTTTTATTTTTCCATGGGATGAATCAAAATTTAAATAATGTTATGTGTGATTTATAGACTCTACTAATAGGGAAATAAGCATAATATAATCTTAAAAGCAGGACACGTTTTAAAACTTTCAATATCGCAACACTCATCGTTCAGCAATACTGCTGGCCAAACTCAAGACAAACGACTGATTTTGAAATCAATTTCATAGTATAATTGTATTTTATTTTGAAGAATTTCCATATTTGGAAATATCGAATGGGTTTACTTACTTAACACAAATTTTGTGTTAAGTAATCTGAAATCAAAGAAACAGACAGTTAAACGTTACTTCGAAATGCTATATAACAGTTGCTAACATGTATGGAATACAAACACTTTAGTCATTTTTGTAAATATTTCTTAAAATAACAAATAATTGAAAAATTTTGCTATTTTTTAACGCTAAAAATTCTCTTTACAAATGTGGTTATTTTCCTACATATTGGTATGCTATATCGATATAGAGCATTTCGAAGTATTAAAAATAAGTTTAAATTAATTTATACAAATATAAATTTGAATTATTTTCATTGTTTATACTTTATAATTAAAAAAATTATTTAACTTCTGAATTTTTTTTTATCCTTTGTAATTTTATTTTAAAATTACAAACGTGTAAGATGCAAGATTTTTGGGCCCTAAAATCTGCAGGCCCTGGGCAGTTGCCCCGTTTGCCCTGCCGGTAATATGGCACTGGTAATAAAATAAAACACATCTTTTACGAACTTTCAGCAAATTTGAGGACGCTAGACAATTAATGTCCATTCTCTTTAACAGATGGCGCCATCACTGCGCACTTTGCAAGCTAAAATCCAGCTTAAGCCAAGCTTGCATTGCCAAGCCAAATGTCAAGCTTGATTCAAGCTTATGTGCTGTCTGGGAAGGAACACACACATTTTAAAATGTCCTGTGATTTTGTGACAATAAACGATAAATGTGAAAAAAATGAAAATATAATTAATATTTAAATTATATATTACACAAAACAATGATATGCATGTAATAAAAACTCTTGTTTCTTATTAAGACTTTAAAAGTAGAATTTCTAATGACAAAAATATTTTTAAATAAATTTTACTAAAACAAAACGGCTTCAATTGTTAAATTGCAAAATACTTCATTAGAAATCAGTGTAAAAAAATATTACTCTATGCCAAAGATGTATTCACTGTAAAGGACTTGTAAAATGAAGCTTGTATTTAAATATTATGCGTATATTATGTACATAAAAATAACATTTCAAATGTTTCAAAGAAAAAACTCTTTATTTTAAGTTTCTTAAAAAGATTCAGATCTCTCTCTCTATCTTTTTTTTTTTTTTTTTTTTGTAAAAAAAAAAGTAAATGCATTAACATTCGTAATTAGATCTCTATCTTTGGTATCCCAATTTTATATTTAAATGTAATAATAACAGTAATGTATACGATGGCTCACAAAAATCCACAACACATTACACAACTAAGGCATTAAAATTTCTACTACATGAAGTCGGCATGCAAGATAGGATACTATAGGATACTACCTTCAGGAACGGCCTACCTATTTGGTTTAAAGCCTGTTTTAGTTCCTGAAGTGTCCTACTGTCCTACTGAACCCTAGCTCTAGGCTCAGGTCCAGCAAGCAGCGGTTTCCCTCATTTTTATTTTATTTTTTTACAGCACAATTTTCGGATTACAATTGGTAAAATACATCAGTGTTATACAATATAAAAGCAGTTAGTTTACAATGGTTTACAATTGCTCACAATATTGTTCTTAGTAACATTTGACCATAGATACATATATTTAACACGTTCTTTTTTTTTTTTTTTTTTACAATTTTGAAAGTTAAAAAAATGTAAATAAATATCTAAAAGTAAACAATAGGCTTGAGAATGATAAACTTTAAAAGTAATTTTGAAAAAATTAAACATAAATAAATACAACTAATATTCAAAAATGTGCTTTAGAAAGAAAGTTTTTTTTTTTTAAATTTTGAAAGCATACATATACATATAATAATATACTGAAAAATAAATTTAGGCTTCGATATGAGAAGTGTATTTTTTTAATCTAACGAAATAAGAGCAGCAACAAAAATTCTATGTCAGGAAATAATGCTAATAAATTCATAATTTAAAAAAAGCATGCAACATAGATCAAATTTGCATGTACTGTATGTTGGGGGTATGCAAATGAAATGTATAAAGTTTTGATTAATGCATGAATTGTCGTTGTTAACCGCCTTTGAATCTTCCAGCATATGCGTGACTGTTCTACGCAGTTACCAAGCAAATTAGAGGTTGCACTTCGGTGCTTAAGTGCAAATTGTCAAGTGCATATGAGACGAAAGGCTACAGTTGCTGCTGCTATATTCGTAAAGTCACCCGAGCTGTAACGTTCTCCACTTAGATAAGCCCGTTTGTTTTATACTGTGTTTATCATGCTAAATTAATACTCATTTCATCTGAGAGGAAGTCTTTTCATTTCCTCATACCTACATGAGTAATGCCTTGCTTAGCAGGCTTAGCACATTTTTTCAATCGCTTACTTAAAGCAACTGGTAGAGATCAGTACTCCTCCAGTGGAAAGAAAAAACAGGCAATACATATATGAGCCTTTGGTAAAATCGATTTAAATAATTGCCAGGCGAGTACACATAGAACAATTGTGTAGGCCAGTTGTTAAGTTGCCGATTCCTTTGTCGGTTGAATTGTTAATCGACTTGCGGAGAATACTCAACATCCATTATGACTAATGAACACTGGTACAGATGGCAGAAGTGAAGCTACGCTAAATAATTGTATATGTCATCCAAGATGAGTTTGACTCTATGCCGGATTGCAGGTTAGTTGCTCTGAGATGTGGGAGAACTCAGTACTGAATTCTACTGTTTGTGCACTGGAGATATGCGAAGTTTTAGGACCGTATCTGAAAGAAACAAAAATTAGGAGCCAGCTTAGATCCTTTAAAAAAAAATCCCGATTTAAAGTTCAGCTTGAGCTAATTAATCTAACATGCTGTTTGAGAATAATCACTTTTTCTTATTGACTCCATTGATAATACTATTATATAACTATGTAATGATTATTTTGATATTCCTTAATGTTTTAGTATGATCTTACACTCACTGATTTTGATTTGATATTGTATTACACACACTACTTAAGAAAAAATACCCTACACGAGGTTTAAACGCAACTATATTACTTTTTAATGCAAAAATAATCCTACTATATAGTTACGCTGACTCACTCTGTAACCATTTCGGACAACTCATCCAAGATATAGAGCTTTTACCTCCATTACTCCAAAAAGATTAAAAATTTAAGCACGAAAAAAGCAATAACATCAACACCGTTTGTACGATCCTCTTGAAATGTTTCATAATTATGTATAAAAATATATTAAACAATCTGCTTTAAAAATCTGAAAATCCACCCGTTCCTTCATTTAAAGCGATTTTTTTGCTATTTTCAGCTCTATTTTATTTCCGAGAGTAAAAAATGTGAATCATTTGCTTGAAAACATGAGCTATTTGAAGTGAGAATGACGTCATAGTTGAAGTCACGGTCATCAAGATTTGAAAGGAAGTCGGTTCATTTAAAAGTTTTTTCAGATAACATAGTTTAATTATTTTTCATTAAAATAATCGTCTGCTTGAATCTTTGATGTAAGAGGGGCTACACAAAATGAAATCGTTCGAATGCGAAAAGTTTTAGCGCATTTCCAGAACAGCATGAAATTCGATCTGGGTCTATAATAAAAATTGAATGAAGTTATTTATTTTAGGTGGACGAGGGTCAAGTATATTGCGTGTAAACATGCTTTTGTCAAATGTTTTTTCTAGCGCCTGTTGTAATTGTCTCCACAACGGGTACAATACCTTCTAGTACAATATAATTAATTATCTCGAGAGTTCTAGAACATCATATTTGCAGTAAAGACGTAACTTTTTACCTTATTCACAAAGATTTCGTACTACCCCTCCCCCCTTCCAAAAAAAGTGATATTTCTATATAATCCAAACAATTACCATTTTGTAATTAATTGTGTATTTGGGTAAGACAGCAAAAGCAGTTCTCATGCCTAATAATTGCTGGATATAAATAAAACCGCGCCTCGGTTATATATTTGAGCATGACATCAATCAATAAATAGTTGTTTTGATCTAAAAAAAAAGATAATGAAATAATTTTTCTTGTTACACAGTCATATCTAGTTTGAGGGTGTTAAAAACGTGTGAAATTTAGCTGTTATAATAGCGACAACTATAGTGTTTTACATCTAGCATTGTTTGATATATTCTACTGTCTGGTTACCTGGTTTTTGGTATGTATGTTAAAAATTAGACGCATTAACCATCTTTGATAATTTGATATTAGCAAAGAGTTTAGTTTTCATGAATAAATCTGTTTTTTATATTGTTCAAAGACCCTAATAGCATAGATGGTCACAAAAGAGTCGCTGTGACGTCACAGAGGGTCAGAATTGTCACGGGACTGTCACATACCAGTCCCATTGTGACGTGTGAGTGATGTTACTCCACTATGCGGTCGCTGTGAAGTTTATTTGTGATCAGTCACCAGGTGACGTGGCTGTGAAGTCACCTTGTGACTAGCATGTGATCGGTCGCTTAGTGACACCACTGTGAAGTCACTGTGTGACTTTTTTGGAATTATTGATTTTTAAGCCCTCAAAATGAAGTCACAGTGGCCGTTTGATCCGACTTTGGAAACAAACTTATTTTTACTAACATTTTATAGAATTTCTTTCGTCAAACATTTAATGAATAAATCCGGAAATGATAGGGAGTAATAGAGTAAAATCTCATAGTTATGAAGTAATGGAATTTAGTTGGATTTGTTAATTTTAAAAAGAAATTATTTCGTTTCTACAAAACAATATTATTTATAAAAAGTATTATTCTGAAAAATAGAGTTGAGAATGAAGCCCACAAATCACAACGGAGAAAACTAAAAATATGTACATAAAGTTGAAAATTCCTTTCATACCCCCGTGGTATGTATGTTTCAGTAGCATATATGGGTTTCCATTCGGGGGGGGGGGGTCGGTGATCCGGTATTTTAAACCTTCTTGTTACTAGTGTTAATACAGGGTGATCAGAAAATGAGCCCCGATTTCAAAATTAAATTTATCTACAACAAAGATTGGTAGAATCATGCGGTCATTACGAATCATTTTCGTAACTAAACTGTACGTTTATTAGTAAAACTGTAAAAATGGTGCACAAAAGTTTAGAAAATTTAGTTACGAAAATCATCAACAGATGGCGCTCTAATCGCAATGACCTATCAATAGCCTTTAAAATGTGATTCGACTGTTGGATAGTGAAAAGAGGCTAGCGTAGAAAGTGAAATAATGTATTCCATTGAAGAACGTGTGTTTTTGGTACTGAAATTTCCCCGATTACAACGCAGTCCTACGGCAACACGTCGTAGCTTTCAAAAACGATTCAATGTTCCAGTTGGAGCCGATGCGAACGGTGAACACTTTGAAAAAATTATATTTTGATTGCAAAGAATGCTTCACTTTATTGTTTTTTTTTTTTTTTAGACTCCTTTCAGAGTTTTCAGCGCAGGTCGCCATCTGTTGACGATTTTCGTAACTAATTTTTCTAAACTTTTGTGCACCATTTTTACAGTTTTGCTAATAAACGTACAGTTTACCGCATAATTCTATCGATCTTTCTTGTAGAGATATTTAATTCTGAAATTAGGGCTTATTCGCTGATCACCCTGTATAAATGTCTTAAACTAGCTGTTTTTTAATAATTGCTTTAAATTTTCGGAGGGGTCCCCGACCCCGTACCCGTTACCCTCCCCGACCTCTCTCGACCCCGTACCCTTGAAATACGCCCCTGTTAAGTTTTAAAGTTACCCCGGGAAAAAAATTGAGGTTAAGCTATGGGTCTGAGCCAAAAAATATTTTATTTACTTTATCTAATGCATGTTTTTCCAATTAATTTTATTCATTTCTATATGCGAACACTTTTAGGTAAAGTATCGAAAAAAAAAAAACCTTACCCCTCATACCATTATATATGTAATGTATAAAAAGGTAATTTGGGTTTTACTAGTTTGGGTATTGTTCAAGCGGGTACTTTCACTGTAAGTTTTGCTTTCCTGTCATACTTGCCACGCGCGCTCTGGAGCTATGTTTTCTTTCTTTAGTTAGTTGCCAGATACAAGATCCTTGAATCTGTGTTCTTTTTAGTGTACACGTGTCCCCACGCCTTCGTAGCCCCGGATGCGGGTCATGTTGGTAAATGTGTGTGGTTCGATCAGAGATAAGAGAGAGGCGGAGTTATGTCTTCGCAAACCACGTGGTGTGGTAAGCGTAAATACTCCCGCACATCGAAAATCGGGAGACTTCTGCCACTGGAACTGCTTAATGAGTCCACGCTGATTCTTGTACCCGTCTCCCCTCCCCTCTTCTCATTCTAAATTGTAACTTAAATGTAATGTTCAATAAACCATACTACCTGCCTTAACTCTGAAACTTTACTTGAAATATCTGACGTCTCAAACTAGCCGGCAGGATGATTGCCTGTGTGCCAATTAAAAATTTTAAATTGTAAAAAACTTAACGCTCAATAGTCCGGGAGACGGGTTCATCGCCCATCGTTCGCAGGAGGTGCAGCGCGCCTCTTCGCCGACCAGCCGATGGCATACTCCCTTGAGTCCGCTCTCCGTCTGCCAACTTCGTCGAGCCCTGCTCTGGGAGATTTCAACACCGACTGATGAGTCAGGTTATCTTCTGAAGTACTTCACAGTACGTCCTGTACGTTCTACGCCGTTAATGCCAAAATGGAAGAACGTCTGCATTGATGAACAGCCTATGCGGTATTTCTGCAGCGCTCATCATACCGAAATCTGCGCCTCCTAATTCATCTTTTTTTTTTCTTTTTCGCACGTTCGCCACAAACCAAGAGAAACTCGTGTCATCATTACGGCGCGGCGGTGCGTCAAAATTTACTGCCTTCGTTGCCCCAAAACAGGGCCTCCCCTTAGAGTGTCCGACTGGTGAATCATTTCCCCCTTTTCTCCGTGCCGAATATTTTTGTTTTTGTGCGTACAACTTGTTGACCGAAACTCCTCCTGCTTGCATGTAACTTGGGAGAGAAGATATTTTGTTTTGTGTGTGTTTTGTTTATTGTTGAAGAATGACGATTTCAACTTGTGGATAGTGATTAAGTGAAGTACGTATATTTTCAGAGTTGAAGTGAACATTAGAGCATTATATTTAAATGGTTATTAATTGTGTGTGTTATTTTAAGTGCTATTTTAGTGTTGATAAAAAAATATATATATATATATATATATAGTGATATATCAGCATTTTTTTCCCCATTAGTATAGTATTTTCATTAAGGTAAGATTTTTGTAAATTTATTGCAGTATTATTATTAATGTTGCTAAATAAAAATTCTGAATGCAATTATTAAATGCTTCTCCGTTCAGGTAAAAATTTAGAAAAAAATTTCAGCATGTCGTTAGATGGTAAAGAAAATACACAAACTATTGCCACTATGTCCCTGCAAAAAAGTGATGAGTTTATTGCCCCCTTTAATTTTGAAGATAATATGAGTTTTGAAAGTTGGATAGCATATTACGAACGGTGTTGCTTACAACAAAATAAAGACGAAGACTGGAAATTTCAAAATATAGGAAAATTTCTTAAGGGGTCTTAACAACATACATAAATAACATAGCAAATTGTAATAATTGGCAAGAATTGATTGAAATACTGAGAGAAAAATATATTTCATGTACCGTGTTTACTTTCATGGATTTTACAAATTTAAAACTAGAAAAAATTTCGAATCTAATAACTTATTTTCATGAAAAATTAGAAATAGGTAGAAAATTGGGGCTACCTAATAATATAATATTAGAAGGATTCACCAATGGCCTTCCTAGTAATGTGAGAGCTCTTTTAACCCTGCAACCACCCAGTAGTGCCACCGAGTGGCTTAAGGTAGCGTCAAAATTAATTCAAATTCACGAACCGCCCCAACAGGCAAGCTTTACCTCCTCGCCCAATAATGCACAAAATCCTAGTTACTTTACACCCAAGCTTCGGAATTATAGACCCTACCATGCTCCTGTTTATAACCGACCAAATTGGCGTCAACCAATTCATAATTCAACCCAAGGGCGAACCCAAATAAATAATTGGCCCCGTTTTCGACCCCAATCTCAAAGTCCTCAAAGTTTACACCATCAAAATAATGTCAATTATCAAGAAAGCACACTACCTAGAACTCCATGTAGAAAATGTGAGGGGCTAGGGATAAGCAATGCTTTCCATTGGACGCATACTTGTCCCTTTAAAAGTAACAACCAAAATCGACAAACCCATACGCGACACCTAATATGACTCACCCGAATATGACTTCGAACGCCACTATTTTAAATTCACAAAATAATGGTACTGAGACCTCGCGAGAACAGAACTTATGACTATTTACTGTACCCGGGTACCTAAGGAAAAAATTAACTCAACCCAAAATTGACAATTTTGAATTTTTAAGTGTTCCCTGTGTCATAGACACTGGCTCTACACTCTCTGTCTTGCCGCAAAGTTTTGTTGGACGATATAATTTAGAAGTACAGAGAGTCTCGCCTTTAAATGTTACTCAGGCAGATGGACTGCTGATACTTGATACAGTGTGTTACGTTAATTTAGAAATTGGAAACATTACTCAGTGTGTAAAATTTTTTATAGTATATTCAAGCCTGCCATATGCCATATTGGGTTTACCAGAGTGTAAAAGTTTTGTTTATGTATTGATTGTGTGAATTTATGTGTTTTTCAAAATAATGTTAGATTACCTTTATACAATTATGATGCCTTACCTATGTCTCTACATTTAAATCAACCCAGTTCTTCAACCGATAGCAAAGCCTCTGAGGAAAGCGTTCCCCCTCAGACTGTTTATAAAGCTATCAATCCAAAATTAGAGGAATTATTAAATAAATATGACAAAATCTTTGCAAAAAATAAATATGATATTGGTCGTATTAATGTAGAACCTCAACGTATAAATTTAACTTCGGACTTACCTGTTTGCCTCAGGCCTTATCGAACCTCTTCTAAAGAGGAAGACGAAATTAATTCTCAGATTGAACAATTATTAAAAGCTGGTTTAATTAAGGAAAGCAATAGTCCCTATGCTGCACCCGTCACTTTAGCGTGTAAACGCGACGAGGGTACCAAAACTAGACTGTGTGTGGATTATCGTAAATTAAATAATATAGTAAAAAATGATGCCGAGCCTTTGCCACGTATTGACAGCTTATTAGATAAACTAAGTGGGGCGAAAATATTCTCAACTCTTGATTTGGCGTCTGGATTTTGGCATGTGCCCATCCACCCTCAAGATACTGAAAAACTAGCCTTTGTAACTAATACAGGTCTCTATACGTTCCAGGTCTTGCCATTTGGCATTAAGACAGGGCCTGCTATATTTAACAGAGTCATGAGAAGAATATTAAATAAATATAAAATTAAATTTGCCTATAATTATTTTGATGACATAATTTTTTTTTCTTCTTCTATGGAAGAACATATGCAGCATTTAGAAACTATCTTCCAAATTTGTTTGCAGGAAAATATTAAATTGAAATTATCTAAATGTAACTTTGCTAAGGACACTATAAAATTTTTGGGGTATGAGGTTAAACAAGGTCAAATTACTCCAGATAATGCTAATATTGAAATTATCAAAAATTTGAAGCCACCTACTAATATAAAGGAACTAAAGAGGTTTCTTGGTTCTGTAAATGTTTATAACCGATTTATTGATCGGTATGCAAAATTAAGACGTCCTTTAAATGATTTGTTAAAGAAAAACACTAAATGGGATTGGTCAACAAACTGTCAGAAAAGTTTTGAAACCTTAAAAAATATTTTGATATCTAAACCTGTCTTACAATTATACGACGTTAAATTACCTATCCATGTATTTATTGATGCATCAAATTGTTCAGTTGGAGTTGTGTTGAAGCAGCCGGATGCCTCAGGTATCTTGCACCCGATTGCATATCATTCGAGATCGCTTCGATCATATGAAAAGAATTACACTATAACTGAATTAGAATGTTTGGCTATCGTTGATGCCCTTGATAAATTTTATCATTACCTTCACGGTCAAAAATTTGTCATTCATACTGACCACGCGGCATTGGTTTGGTTAAAAAATGTCAAAAATTTAAGAGGAAGATTATTCCGCTGGTCCCTTAAATTAAGTATGTTTGACTATGAAATAAAGTACCTAAAGGGCTCAACAAATGTCGAAGCTGATATGTTATCAAGGATTCCTCCTTCTCAACATCTCCAACTAATTCAACCTTCGGTTTTATTGTTAGATGCTGAAGAAATTAAAAATCAACAATTAGCAGAAAATATGCATGGTCCTAAATATAAACTCATTAATGATTTAATTACCATAAATAAGAAAGGATTCAAAAAAATAGTGGTGCCTATGAGCTTAAGAAAAACCTTAATGAAAAATGCACATGAAAATTTTGGCCATCCTGGTGTTCAAAAAATGTTAAGTATTATTTCACCTTCCTATTATTGGCCTCATATGACTCAAGATATTACCAATTATGTTAAACATTGTTCGACTTGCCAATTTAACAAAAAACCTAAACAGAAGAAATTTGGTTTGTTACAGGCTGTACCTGCTACTGATAAACCCTTTGAATGTCTTTCGATTGATACTGTAGGAGGTTTCAACTATTACAACTCAACAAAAAAATATCTACATCTAATAATTGACCATGCTACAAGATATGTTTGGGCCTTTCCTTCGAAAAGTGTCACTACTGAAACCTATGTAAACTGTCTAAAACAAATATTCAACATTCAAGTTCCTCAAAAGATACTTAGTGATAGAAATGCAGCTTTTACTGCTTCGCGTTTTAAAAAATTCCTCAAGAACTACAATACTAAACAACTATTAACTTCAGCTCATCATCCACAGACAAATGGAAAAATAGAGAGGGTAAATCAATCCATAGTTACTAGATTAAAATGTAAAGTTAACTCTTCACCTTCTAAAATTCCTTGGACTAAGTTACTAGAGCAGGTTATTAGTGAATATAATAACACACCTCATTCAGTAACGAAGTTTACACCTATGTATTTAATGTTTGGAAAATTGTCATATGACTCACCTATTTCGGAAAATACCTATCCTCCTGTTGATGAAGCTCGAAAATTAGCAAAAGAAAGGACAATAGAATTTCATAATAAAAATAAAATTAGATATGACAATAAATTCATAGAAGCTAATTTCGAACCAGGAGATCTTGTAATTTATGAAGAATTTAACTACCCAAATACACGTAAATTACCTCCTACTTTTTCAGGTCCTTATTCAATTGTAAACAAATGTTCTTCAGTTACATTCGAAATTGATAAACCGAATTACCATACTAAGAAACCTACGGAAATAGTTCACTCTTCTAAATTAAGACATTATTTCCCTCCTGACAAATTAAAGCTAGCCCACGAAGGTGATTAAATTTAATTAACAATAATTGATCTTAAAAAAAATAGAAAAAGAAAAAAAAATGTATTCAAAATTTCTAAGTGTTGAGTTTGGAACCCTGAATACTCGACATAAACTCTATCGTCTATCCTTTTTTCTTTTATGCTTCTACCAACCTTTCTCTGTCACCCGCTTCTCTTAGTCATTGAAGAAGTCCCCAAGTCCGAGTGTGTGCGGTGTAAGTAAAACTGCACTTTTTTTCTTTGTATATTTTATAGATATTATGCAAACAATAAATGAAGCCAGACTTAGACTAGGCTGGGACTTCTTCTCAATAATCCCCCAGTTTTTCCCAACTGTCTATTGAGTCATTTCTTCCCCTTTTTTTGGAAGCTATGAGGCAATGGCCAAGTTTTCTCTTTCGTAGTTGACAATTATCTTCCTTTTTCGGGATCATTTGAACCCATTTTTGTTGTCATACTATGGAGAGTTTAAAGTTTGGGCAAACTTAAAATGCCTACAAGTGGTATTTAATATACCCCATACCTGTATGATGGTACTGCTGTTTCACAGCTGTGGTTTTCGAAATTTTCTACACACTACGCACTTTTTTACATTGATTTACACTAAATAAATTTAATCCATTTTGCCAACTGCATTTTGCCAACCATTTTGCCAAGTTATTTTCATTCCATTCACTTTATGCCATGCAAGCCAAAGCCATAAGTATTTGCCAAAGAAAATGAATGTCAGCCATGCTTATACCATTTTGTTTAATTATATTACTATATTGTTGTACAGTATTATTGTATCCCACCTAGGTTGTAAATATTTTACTTGTGATATTTTGAAAAAAAAATTGTGCGCACTCATTGTTTTATTGTTTATTGTAAGATTTTCGTACTATTGCATCATTATGTTTTGTCAAATTTTAGAAACTGCATCCTGCCCCTCAAGTGTTGTACAACATAACTCCAGAATTCTAGTCAGAAACATTTAAGGTGTCTAAACTTGAAAATTAGATTAGTTCGCAGTTTTAAGATTAGGTTGCAAGGACGTCTGACTCGCAAGTGAGAGACTGGCCACCTCAATGATATTGCTCGTCAGACTTCTTTTGCCGGGGGGGATATTGTAATGTATAAAAAGGTAATTTGGGTTTTACTAATTTGGGTATTGTTCAAGCGGGTACTTTCACTGTAAGTTTTGCTTTCCTGTCATACTTGCCACGCGCGCTCTGGAGCTATGTTTTCTTTCTTTAGTTAGTTGCCAGATACAAGATCCTTGAATCTGTGTTCTTTTTAGTGTACACGTGTCCCCACGCCTTTGTAGCCCCGGATGCGGGTCATGTTGGTAAATGTGTGTGGTTCGATCAGAGATAAGAGAGAGGCGGAGTTATGTCTTCGCAAACCACGTGGTGTGGTAAGCGTAAATACTCCCGCACATCGAAAATCGGGAGACTTCTGCCACTGGAACTGTTTAATGAGTCCACGCTGATTTTTGTACCCGTCTCCCCTCCCCTCTTCTCATTCTAAATTGTAACTTAAATGTAATGTTCAATAAACCATATTACCTGCCTTAACTCTGAAACTTTACTTGAAATATCTGACGTCTCATATATATATATAATATATATATATATATTGGCTACGCTACTGATGATTCTAACTTAGTTGAGCAAAATATGTACGTAATATCAAACCCTGTAAATATGTAGCACTTTATAAATTTATTTTATAACAGAAGAAAAAATGTTCGATCATTAACCTTTCCGAATCAAAAGTTAAATAAAACAACGCATTATCTCCTAAAAATAATTCATGAAAAAAAAAAAATCCAAGATTTTTAATTTATATTTATTAATCATAGTATCTTCCCTCCATTTAAAAATTCTCCACAAATATTTTAGTTTTCAAAACTAACTGTTATAGACAGTTTACTTTTTAAAGCAATCGGAGCGAAATGATCACAGCCCATTGCGTAGGGCTAGTAACCAATTCTTCGAGGGTTCGATACCGGAACGTTTCCATCAGTAAGAGGTTTGGTGCTGCCATCTGGTGCGTGTTTTAGGAAATTCTTTTTCCCCGTATTTTTCCGTTGTTGCACTATGGTCGCATTGTAACTACACTGAAGGGTCACATAGTCTGAACATGGAACACTGAAGGGTCACATAGACTACACTGAAGGGTCACATACACTGAAGGGTCACCGCGGGCGGACATAGGGACTCTATGGTGACCCTGTTGCGTAGTCGCTGCGATGTTTGTAACAATATGGTGACTGTATTGCGTGGTCGCATTTCCGTCACAGGGGACGGTCGTGTTATTAGGGGAGTTCTGTTGAAACATGACACCTTATGCAGTTTTATCTATTTTCTATTGTTTTTCCAACTTTTGCCCTCTAATAGTTTTATTTGTATGTCACGTTTTAGTGATGGTGTATTAGTGAATCTTGGAAAGAACCATCTGAGAATTATAACTAATTAATTAGATACAAAACTGCAGAGCTAGTTATACGCATTCTAGTAACAGAAGATGCACATGTACAAGACATATACAAGATCTCTCTCTCGCTCTTTTTCTTTCTTTCTTCTTTTTTTTTTTTCTTTTTTTTTTAGGTAAAATGTCTTTAAAATTACACAAGGGAACCAGGCCAGAAAAGTGGAACTTAACGAAAGGTCTAAATCGTCTTACCTTCTTAATTACTAAATTATCAATCTTAGAAACATAAATCCAGTGTCATTTTTTAACTTTTATAGTCAGCTCTCTGTTGTGTCCTCTAGTTTGCATTGGGGCCGGGAGGGGTGGCGGGGGAAGGGCACTGTACAAAATGACCAAACCGACGCTCTAGCTTTCTGTTCCTGGCAATTTACGACTCAGATGTGCTATCGTGGTAATTGTTTCACGTGTTTATAGAGTGTACTGAGACCGATTCATTCAAATAAAAATAAGTGCAATTCGAATAACATTTATAGGTAAAAATAACCAAGAAGAGCATAAAAAATTATAAAAATTCAATATGTCGGCTTTAGTCCGTGCTAGAGCCACCCGGAAATATAAATTACGGCTATCGTTGGAAAGAAGGGATTCTGGTCCTTGCACAGGTACACCAATGTCCGGTGCCGAGCGTGCCACGCAGTTTCGGAAGCGTCTCAAAGCTGCCAATTCATGCTTAGTAAACAACGGCGATTCTACGAGCACCTCTACTGCTGCCGCTGACACCGTGAGCAGCTCTATCGCTGCTGTACCTGTACCAATGGATATAACGGGTGAAGATCCTACCCATACATCTGTCAAAGCTACCACGGCACGTTTAGTAAACGACACCGTTCCCGCGAGCACCTCTTCCACTTCTATTCACCCTCACAAAAAAGTATTCGAGTAAAACCTGTTTCGAATATTAGGATTTATTATAAAATATGAATTAGATTGTGTAAACACATAGTTTTTCATATTTCTGTTGAGTCATACGCTTTATAAAGACTAATTAATTATTCACAAAGCTAAAATTGGAAAATTTGCTTATAGTCGAATATTTTTTTCAGAGGGTGTACCTGTAGTAATGGACATTACGAATGAAGATACAACCCTACATCTGTCGAATTCATCACCAAACTGAAGAATATGAACATCAGTCGAAAAGATGCAAAATCATTGACGTGCAGCGGGCAAGCGCTTGAAAACGATATTGTGATGGACTTCGAGAGAGATTTATTGGGGAAAGAACGACGTCAATCTTGTTTTCATTTCGATCTCTAATAACAAAAGCGATTCGCTGACATAGACGTTTCACGTTAAATCAGCAGGCGTGTGCCCCGGCACAGACCAGCTCTTTTTTTTTTTTTTTTAACTTTCTTGTTGGGGAAAAAATAGAAATATTGTAATCACTAAAAGTTTCGGTATACGAATTTTGACCATCTCTACATTTACTTGGCAAATTTCTGTGTGAAGTTTCAACATACGTGTTGCATAGCATATACCTGTACAATTCATTTTGACCAACCGCGAAGCTATTTTGATTAGTTTTTACGAAACTTCTCTACGCATAATCGTATGTTTGTGCGTAATTCGAATAACTCGAAAATGTTTATCCGTGATCTGTTGAAATTTCACATTTAGGAGTGTTGTAACATCTAATTTTGCCGTGATTACCTCCCTTGTTCAATGCAATTTATTAAGGGCGAGATTCAAGTGAAACACAATTCGAACGTTTTCCGCGTCCAACAGGGGAAACTTCGAAATATATCAATGTTTCTTATTCAACTGAAACAAAACAGTCGTGTTTTGATCACGTAACAGCGAGATAGGTTTGTTCATTGGAAGCATTCAGGGGACTGAACTGGGAACTGGGGACTGAAAAACGTTCGATTCGTACTCGATCGAGCGCGTTTCACTTGAATCTCGCCCTAAATAGCTTGTTTACAGAGTCAATGAAAAGAATTTCAATGCATTATGATTTATAGTTAGCTTTAACACATAAAACACTATGGTCAGTCATTGTTTGGGTCATGCCAGAAATCTTGCTTGGAAAAATATTGCCAAATTTGTCTCCGAGAATGAGCTTTTACAGCTGAAGCTATCTATCCGATATTTTTCATTTGATGAGAAATAGTTAAAGTTTAATATTATTAAAGTATCATACTTCAATTTTATGTGAAATAAATTTACAAAGTTCATCAAAAATATGTATAATTTAAAAGACATACGAACAAGTCATTTTTTTAACCCAGGAAAGTCTTGTGCCATAGTGATATTCGCTTTTAAAAATTAATAATCTCAGATAAATAATTTTTCCACTCTTTCAGATTCTACATCTATTCGTTTATCATTTGGAAAATTACTTGAATTCACGAGCTTTCTCATTTAAAATGATTCTTTGGAAGTTTGGAAGTGAGAAAAAAATATATATATGCACGTTTTAAATATAATACATATTTTTTTAAATACTTATGGTGAGGTAAATTCTTTACTTCATATTATACCTCATCTACAATCATTTCGCAGTTATCTTTCTGTAGCCCTATTTGTGAACACTGTGTAATGTACACATTTCTAAAGACCAGTTTCTAATAACTTTATTCAGTTATGTACTATAGATAATGAATGCCTAAGAAGGAAATACCATCTTCCTGTATGAATTTTGTTAAAGGACTAAGTTCGTGCTTACTTTATATATTCATATTAACATATATATTATATATATTTGCATTTAAATAGAAGTTAAATATAATCGATGTTGTGATGGAATGTTATAAAAAAATCTTGGGTACTCAATTTTCTTCAGAATTTTCTGTTACAGCAAAACTATTTCTGCAAAAAATTAAAATATTCCAAAATTTTCGGTCTTTTCATGTTTTATCTCTTGTCATAAAACTAAAAGTTAAAAATGGCCATAGATAACTAAGCACGCAAGTATTCGAGAAAAAGCCAACCAAAAGCAGCAAATATGGTAAATTTAGCACTAAAAACTGTAAAATAATGCTATCAAAATCGTTAATTGCTTTAATAAACTGTAAGAACGTCCTTTCTGCTTCTAAAATCAAAACAAATAAGACAATCTATATGCGTTAGATGTAGCAAACCAAAATGAGATTTGTGTTCTTTTATCTTCCGTAGCACTGTTTACAGCAACAGTGTACATTATGATCCTCCTTTAGATGCCTGCGGTTAGCAGTTCAGGGTAATAAATCGTAAGTTGTCTCTTACGATATTCATGCAGTGTGAAGGTGCGCCATCTTGCAAGCAAAAGTCTTTTGAATAATAATAAAAAAAAAGAAACTTAGATCTTAACATTTCTCTGAAACTAAAAATAGGACGTGCGAAGCTCATTCAACTGTTGTGCCATGCATGAATAGTTTTGAACTAACTTAAACACATTAACATCATTTCTTTCTAAAAAGTTAGATTATGCGTAACAATATGACACAGACTGTAATGTTATATAAAGTAGTTTTATAGTATTTATTAAAACGTGGAAAGGAGTTTCTACCCATTTTGTATAGTTAATTAAAAGTAATATGCGGAATAGAGTATTTCTTCTCGAAATTTAAATCAAACGATTCGACTGTGAACGGTTTTGACCTATGCTAAATCAAACATTTCACTCAATGAATTTCTTACGCTCCTGCAACGGCAACGGACCAATCGCATCCGACTTAAATGCGTGATCTAGTTTCTAAGTTTGTAAATCCATTATGAGCCCACAGACGTGCTTCCTCCGAAATCCCTACTAAGCTTAAATCCCTAACGAGCGTGGCCCTTGAGAGTTGCCCTTCAGTCACTTTAAATTGAGTCCCCTTCCACACTTTCCTATTAAACTCGGTAGTTCAACTCAGTTTGAATAGATAATTGATTGCACATTTCACTCTAGGTTTATGTTCAACACAGTCTACGGAGTTTAGAGGTTTTATGTAAATGCTCTAAGGGCTGAAAAAGAAAATTTGAGGGGTATATTTTCAGTATTAAAGTGTAACTATTGTGTCAAGTCAAACTAAACAATAGAGATCGCATTGACACTTTTTACGTTATAGTATTGCAATTGGGATATAATGAAGAAAATATTTCATTTATTATGATTTGAGAACACGAGACTAATAGCCTGAATATAACGCGACACCGAAATTTTTTATCAAGACAATTAGAAAAATCCTACATTTAGGCCTCGAATTTAGCGTGAGTCAGGTTTTTTACGGGAAATGATCGGTCAAAAACATTTCGCTATATTCGGGCTAATACGGTATTTCCCAAAAAGCCTTCAAATTTGGCTGGCAGTAGATCTTGAAATTGTAAAGGGCATGGGCGCCGGCAGCATAGGGCAAGGGGGGGGGCAATCCCCCACCCCTGGATTTTTGTATGCAGTGTTTTTCCTTGCTTTTTTGCTCTTTCCAATATGGTAACCATACGTTGAAGTAGTCTTTGCCCCCCCCCCTGGGAAATATTCTGCCGGCGCTCATGGTAAAGGGTGGTGCACATGTAAAACCCCGTGTAATTTGAAAGACAAAAGCTGCTAAACATACGAATGAAATAATAAAAAAATTCTCTACTGTAGCGTTGAAATCCGAGCGTTTTTAAAGCGCCAGCAATGTAAATGCTGTATTTGTTTCATATAAGTATAATTGTCATTTTCCGAGTCTAAAAAATCTCTAGAAATTACTTCACTCTTTGATTGGTGAATTTGGTAACTCCAGGGTAACAATGGATTCTGTTACTACGATAACTATAATGGTGATTTTCAATGGATGCGTTTAATATGATTTGCCCTATTGAGTATTAATAAGGAATAGACATTTAGCTGATCTAATATTTTATTTCGGAACAAACATCAGTGGTCGGGAGAGTCGTCAGCAATCATATCTTTCTGGGTATCTGAGTGCAGCATTTCATCCAGTTCTCGCCTCCTTTTCTCAAACTCTGCGATGCCCTTAACGCAGCTTTGGTTGAAGGTAAGCCCGATCATCTGCGAAGCTTTGGGAACATGACCTGCCAAAAAAAAAGAAAGGTTAACCCTTTGAGGCGCAACAGTTTTCCAATGCTGAAAAAAGGACAGCCGTTGCCATCGCTCGACTTAACTACCAGCAAGATGGCGGACGATCGAAACGTTCATCGCGTGTAACAGATCTAGAGACCCTTTTTAGACGTAGCTGGCTGTGCCGGGCACAACCAGCTACGTCTAAAAAGGGTGGCTCTAAAAACGGGGGCTCTTGATAAAAGGGTCTCTAGATCTGTTGCACGCGATGAACGTTTCGGTCGTCCACCATCTTGCTGGTAGTTAAGTCGAGCGATGGCAACGGCTGCCCTTTTTCAGCATTGGGTAATCTATCCAGCTGTTCTCGCATTCTTCCACTTTTCAGCAGATGTCAGTGCTGTTAAAAATATTCGCGACCATTTTTTTACGGGAAATGACGTGCTAAAAAGTAAAGGATTCTCGTGGAGCTATGTCACCCGCAACTATTTTTATAGAAATCAAATCTATTCTCCGTGACTGGCAACAGTCAAAACACCAGAGTTTGGTGTTCCCAGAGCGGGAACACTGCGCGTTAAAGGGTTGTGTAGACATCAATCCCCGAGTCACTTGGAAAAGTTGCTTCTACTGCAAAACACTTTCAGACACTTGCGCAGTATGTAAGCTAATTGAAATAAAAGAGTACTTGTACTAATTTTGTTGATCTTCCAGCGCATTTAACATAACTCCCTGAACTCGGAATTGCTGCAAGTTACACTATGATAGACTATTAAAGTAATGTATATGATTGGTATAGTACCCATAGTACTCATAGACATGCTACTGAAAATAAATCTTAGTTAACAGTCACACCTTTCAAGTCATTTCCTTGCCATCATGGACAGCTAATGGAGTTCTGTGTTGCTAAAATCCGATAAAAATTCTCATTCGTCTCTAAGGGGAACGCTGAAGTGTAAGCATAACGTGGGAACAAACTACATTCCACCTGGAGAGAGGATTCCCATATGATTTTAGTAGTAGTATGCGAGTCTACGCGGAAGAATATGAAGGGCAAATAGGGCAAACAATGCCTATGAAGGTCCGGCATGTTCAGATAATCTCATTTAACGCAAATATTTTGGTGATCCTGATTTTGGCCAGTTTCTAGCCAAATTAGGAAGATATCGCCATGTTTATTTCAGTTTTGAGGATTTAATTTTCAGCGGCAAACTTTGAGATGAATCGTAACAAATTGCAAACTTTGGCGACATTTGACATTTCATTTCCCCTCCCAATCCGCGCTATCTGGCACTTTTAAGTACGTCTCTCCATAGGCCGTAAAGTTATAACGCATGAGAAATATTTTTTGTAGTTCTGTAAAAGTCCTGTGTAAGTCCGTCACACGCCAAAATCAATAACGGTCGTATGACGGTCGTGTACAATCTATATACCAAATTTGAGATCAATCGAATGCATCGTTTAGGAGCTAGCGCACTTTTAAGTATTTCTATCCGTAAGTCGTAATGTCGTAAGGCATGAAAGATATTTTTGTAGCCTTGTAAAAAACTATGTTTTATACACGAAAAAATAAATACCAGTCGTACGACGGTATTCTATAATCTAAATAACGAATTTCAGCTCAATCGAAAGCACCGTTTAGGAGCTAGAGCACTTTAAGTATTACTATACATAGGCCGTAAGAGAAATACTTTTTGTAGCCTGTAAAAAACTATAAGTCATATACACGCCAAAATCAACACCGGTCGTACGACGGTGGTCTATGATATATATGCCGAATTTGAGCTCAATGGAATGCACCGTTACCCTATGAAAACTGCAACGTGTCGAATAAAATGGGTCCACAAATTATGCCGACTGGAGCCGAAGGATACCGGTGTGAACGAAATAGCACTGTAGTACTAATAATAAAATAATTTTTAGTCATCAGATTTCCACAGGTCAAATAAAATCTATTAATTCACCTTTATATCCCGGTGCAATATCTTTGGACAAAACCGTCTTGCCAGTGGACTGTCTTTCCTCCAAAATATCAAAGTCTTCTTTACTCAGATGATCACTATCAAGTCTCAACGGGTAATCTTCAGGAATTGGCTTCAGCCGTCCAGTCGCAAGAGGCCTCTCGTTTAAAGCAGTGTGTGTTGCCCGCCCGAATGTTTGTCCAACAATACTCATATACTTTGGACAGTGGCCTGTGTACCTAAAAATGTCAAAAGCGTGAATTAAAATTCAAGCATATGTATGATAATATGTATAACAAAATTTCCTGAATTTTTCCGAGGTTCCTTTTTATCTGTGCATTTTCTTCGCGGATTTTGTTAATTTTGAGCTAATGTTGAGTTTTATCACAGTGAAAAGCAATCTTTGGAAAACGGTAGTCTTGTATTAATGAAAGCTACACTCGAAACATTTCTTTGCACTATTAAATAAAGTTAAATAAATGCATCACGCGTCTTTTTTTGTCGGAGAAATCCACGAATTGTGAAAATTTAAGTAGGAAATATGATATGCATACTAAAGTTTTAATCCACAGTTAGAAGATGTTTTAAACAATTTTCATAGTTATTGTATACGGATAACTAGCTCATGTACCCGTTCTTCGTACGGAAGCAAGCAGATATTTTTATCACTCGTTATTGAAAAATGTTTTTTCGATCAAAGCAGCCAGATTTTTTCTCGCCTGACATTAACATTTACAACAGAATAACTAACGTGAACTTGAAAAGAATAAACTTCACTTTGCTTTGTAAAATTTTGTATTAACTTGTTTCTTGAACTAAATAGCTTAATTAGCACGGATCAGAATTCATTATGTATTACAAGAAAAAAGAATAGTCTCAAGCCAACATCAGAGAGGGCTTTTTCTTAAGATCTGAGTAGGTTAAAAACAACTGTCTGGCAGTAAAATAATTATGTTTTATATTAATGAAAAGTACACTCAATACATTTTATCTTTGTCCACTTAAATATTAATTCCATAGTCTTTTTTACTTCCTTGTACGTAGTATAAGGAAGTAATGTGATCCCGAAAAATTTTGGGGGCCAAATTTCGACATAAAAACCGATTTTGACTACCTCTAAATTTAATTTAAATTTTTTTTTTTCGATGCATCTCATCGTAGGCTAGCATGCACGATCATATTAACGCGTCTGCAACTCATTTTGACCAGTGGCGAGTCTACTGTGGCCAGTTTTTCCATGCCGTCTGTACGTACGTACGTATGTATGTAACTCGCATATCTCAAAAACTATTGGTCGTAGAATGTTGAGATTTGATATTTAGGATTGTTCTATGATCTAGTTGTGCACCTTCCCTTTTGGTGACAATCGAATGGATAGTTTATGTACAGGACCGCCCAAAAGATTCGAAATACATTACGCTCTATGGGCCGAAATTCATTAAACTCGCCTAACTCAAAAGCTATTAAGCGTAGAATGTCGAAACTTCATATTTTGGATATTTGTAACATCTAGTTGTGCACCTCCCCTTTTGGTTCCATTCGACTGGATAGTTTATCTACAGGACTGCCCAAAACATTCGAAATACATTACGCTCAATGGGCCGAAATTCATTAAACTCGCATATCTCAAAAACTATTAGGCGTAGAATGTTGAAACTTTATATTTAGGAACATTGTAACATCTAGTTGTGCACCTCCCCTTTCGGTTCCATTCGACTGGATAGTTTATCTACAGAACCGCCCAAAAATTCGAAATACATTACGCTCTATGGGCCGAAATTCATCAAAGCGTTTTTTAGAGGTATTGGGATATTTCAAACGACTCAGAAGTGATATATGCTGTAAAGAGTTAGAAAATGAATTTCTCCATTAAAAAAAAAGTGTCTTTATCATTTATAGTTCTGCTACAGGAACACTCAAAAGATTTCCAATACATTACGGCCAATAGCAATTTTAGGGGCATTCATCTATTTCAAGCACAATACCGTCCTACCACATAAGTAAGGTAATGGTCCGACCACGGTCACGTGCCTCCCTCAAGAACTGTGCCAAAAGTCGCCAAGCTTGGCGACTTTTGGTGTACGTGTGTGCATATTTAACTCTCAAATCTCAAAAACTATTATGAAATTTCATATATAAGAATGTTGTAACATCTAGTTGTGCATCTCGATTTTTGGTTCCAATCTACTGGAGAGTTTATTTACAGGACCACCGAAAAGAATTTCAGTACCTTAATGTCTATGGACATCTTCATTATAATACAACTGTAGACAGTCATTGTTTGGTACATGCCCAAAATCTCGCCGTCTGTCCTCGACCTTGGCGAGTTTTGGCGAAATATCGCCAAATTTGGCGATAGTCAGTCATTTGGTCCATGCCCAAAGTATCGCCATTTGTCATCGTTCTTGGCGAGTTTTGGCGAAATATCGCCAAATTTGGCGATAATCTGTCATTGTTTGGTTTATGCTTAAAATCTCGCCAAATGTCGTCGACATTGACGAGTTTCGCCGAAATATCGCCAAATTTGGCGCCAAAAATTATTTCCTATTTTGTATAACTCTAAAACTTTAACCCGTAGATTTTTTAACTTTGTATTTAGAACTATTGTAATACCTAACTGTTTTCAATATCTTTTTTGACAGCAATCGACTGAGAATTTATTTACATGGTGAGCCAAATGACTTTGAATACATTGAGGTGTATAGATGCAATCAACTCATTGAAAGTCTGTGGTCAATGACTACTTTGGCTATCCCCAAAATCTCGCTGACTATCTCAAGTTTGTCGGCTTTTGGTGAAATATCGCCAAATAAAGTGTCAGAAGGAAATCTTTCAAATTGAACTCAGCTTGGCGATATCGAAATATTTGGCTATAATTCGCTAAACCTTACTATTATTGATATTTTATCTCTTTCAAACAAATAAATGTAGAGGAAGTGCGTCGAAAATATTTTTGATCTAATGGACGTGCAAGGAAGTCATGTGTTGGACACATCAGATTTTTTAACATTATGTATAACAACATACGGATCTTTTTTAATTTTAATCATAATGGGAAGTGATTACTGATTATGTAGGTGGGTAAATCTCCAAGCAATCGCCAAATAATTAATAGTTGCCTTTGACCCTTTTTAGCTGGTGCACAATTTAAAGTCGGTTTTCTTTAAGAATAAATAAATAAATCACAATCGTTATGCTGTAGGATATTGGGGAGATGAAAGGAAGGAAAAGGCTAGACTTTCAGATTTTTTCCGTAGTTTTTATACAGTAGACCCTCCTATAACACGGTAGATACATTCCGTGCTATATGAATCCGTGTTGTACAGGGCCTGAGCTAAACTCCGCCTGTAGTGCGAACTGCGTGTATAATCACTGCAAAACTTACTTGCACACCTTAGAAACACAATGATGTTGAGTGTTGCCATTCTAAAGTATATTAATTGATTCTAAAGCGTAATAAAATCAGAACATCCGTCTCATCTTACCGTGCTCTCAGTGCCGGATTAAGACAGCGCGGGGCCCGTAGCAAATGTTACGAAGGGGCCCCCTGCTCAGTGACGCACCCATATATATATATATATATATATATTTAGGGGGAGGAGTTCACCCTCACATTAAAGTAGTAGAGCTAAATTAAATGAGAAAATAAATAGTGTTAATTATATTAGAATTTATGTTTAGTGCTAATTAATGGTATTACTAATGCTAATTAGATGTAAACAAACCTAAAAGGTCCCACGTGTTATATTCGCGAAAGGTTTATCCCAGCCCTTCCTCCACCTTGGGTAAGCTAATCTGTAGGTTTTGTGCGATAATAAAATAAAACACAACTTTTACGAATTTTCTTGATTCAAAATGAACAAATTTGAGTTAACACTAGACAAATCAATTTCTCCAAGTAATCTGGTGTGTGGGAAAAAATGCCCGTCAAAATAAAGTGGGGGGGGGGGGTCTAAATAGATAGTGAGACTGGGGATGTTTAAGTTATTTACTAGCTGCGTACCCGTTCGTTCTCCGCACGGTAGGGAACAAAGCTTTTTCTTACACGTATAATTCGAATTGATTCCAGTAATGTGGAATCTAAAAATAAACAAAATGATTTGACTCTTGGCGTAAAGTTACTCATTATTCTAACTTTACGAATAACTAAATACTGATCTGTAAACATTGTTAATATTATGAAACAAAAAACTATGTCAGTGTCATTGGCGATCAGAAAAAGAAAAGCGTGACGGTTCCTAAAAATTTCTAACTTTCAAAATGTCTCATTTCTACATCATACTCTTTTTTAGATTTAAGTTATACCATTAATACCTTAGATACTACATGATGTGAAGAACCGTTTTTTTTTTTAATAATTAAATAGTTGTGTGTACCCGCTCTTCGCAAGGCAAGAAGAGAACATTTTCCTAAAATGTTATCATAACTACTTGTGACAAACAGAATCTCCAAGAAAAAAAAAGTTCAGGTACAGAATTTTCTGTTGAAATTACCGCGGGATATATTAACGCGACGTAGAATTATTTAATGTTTAGTTAGCTGTGATGTAAGATGGCTGTTGAAAAACGAAAAGAAACGAATAGTTTCACGAAATATTTATTAACGCGGTATATTGTGCTTTGATCAATATTGCCCTAGCATATCTAATAACTAATACTAAGAGTATCCTTTACTGATACCAATATATTTTCGTTTTTCCATCTTTAATGTTTAATTTAAAGAAACGGTTTAGATATTTGCCACTAATGTAGTTTTTTATTCTTTGGTGATTCTTTGCAATTTACGCATTAGTATAAACGATAATCATTTCACTTTCTGGCTGCCATTAAAACAGCTCTCCATACATTCTTATGCATAACTCTTGTCAGATTGGCATATTTAGCACGTAAAATATTTCCTGCGATTCGAAAACGTGTCCCGTTTAAAAATTATATCGAAAATAATGCTGGATAATTCATCGTTGAAAAAACAGCATTCAATTCTTTTTCTGGCAACGTATTATAAAATAGGGAATAATTTCGTGCGTGGCGTATGTTTTGTTTGTGAGCCCGTAATTTTGATTGAGTTTCGAAAGGGGTTTTAATCTCGTGAAATCTAAGTCATTTTGATCTAACATGTGGAAACTCAGTTATTTTAAAGTCATTTTATTTATGTTTTTCAAATGGCAATTTTATTCATTGTTACTGTTTCCCAGACAACCATAGCGGAAGATATCATACCGAAATCTTGAAACAGCTTTTATTAAATTCAAAATCCTTCTTTACATAAAAATTCGTAAAAAATCTCCTAATTTATATTTTTCCTCCGTTCTTCTTTTAAAAGTGGGCGAAATATATGCTCCGTCTTTCGCCGAAATATAAAAAAGTTATGACAGATAGAATGAAAGATGCAACAGTTTTAAAATTACTTTTACGCAAACGTCGTCAAAAGAGAAATTCTTTTTAAAAATTCCCCAAAATCGGCAAAATATGTTACATAGTCAAAACAAACTGTTTTCGAAAGAAAATTTTCTCCTCTATCCGATGATGCAAATATCGTTTTATTGCGAGTGCAATGACCGGCGTTATTACGTATTATGCAAGAAAAATCGCTAAAAATCGGACAAAACATAAAATAAAACATTTTCTAATTCGAATTTCGAAAAAATCGCTCCGAGGCGTGTTAGTATCTGTCCTAGTGAAGCCGTATGCAAAATTCGGTAGGTCTGCGACCAACCGTCTCGGCGCAATGCGATCGAGAGACGCGCGCAAGAAGATCGGAGGTCACAAACCTACCTACAAACCTAGCTACATACAATGTTTACTCTCGGATTTTATCTTATAAATAAAAATGAAATTCTGTTTGTTTGTTTGTTTGTTTGTTTGTTTGTTTGTTTGTTTATTTGTTTGTTTGTGGATTTGAGTTGTATACAAATCCACAAAAATGGACCTATCAGCCTGAAATTTTGCACAGATATGTAAAATAATATAGAATAAATGATAGTCCACTTTAAAACTTTGAAAGTCCACCCGTTCCCGGAATTTAAGAGATTTTTTATGTTCTCCACGCAAAAAGCTTTCCGTAATTGTAACCCCTGTAGTGAAAAAAGTGTGAAATAAGGATCGTGGTTGCCATGTGTGGCGATTTTGCCGAATAAGATGTTTTAAATTCTCAAAGTAAAAATAAAAGAATAATAATGATTTTTTTTTGTTAGTTTATATTCGTAAGGTTATATTTTTTTTTAATTATAATATCGTGTGCATGGGAAATC